>CM068828.1:59057802-59539986 GCA_028554795.2 Sinohyriopsis cumingii
GTATAATATTTAATAAATTTTAATAAAGAAGTCAACACATTTAATTCCAAACATGTAGCCTGAATAGTTTGTTGGAAATTTGATCATGGTCATGTATACTGAATCTTGGCCAAAAGTCTTGATATCATTTTTTGCTTTGTTCCATTCTTTTGTTTATATAATTGAAGATGGAAAGTTTGAGAACATTATTTTCTAATGAAAATTCCAATTTCACACTTTTATTTGATAGAGCATTCTCCCATGAAAGATTCTTCATGCTTGAAAGTTATTGTGGATAAGGACTCAAAAACTGGAACATGGGGAAAAAATCAGCACAAGAAAGGAAATAAAGGAGAACATGAAAACCAAAATGGAAAGCAGAAAGGAAATGGAAGACAGATGAATGAAGATAATAGCCTGGACAAGAAAAAGACTGATCTCTTCTACAGAGCAAACCCATCACTTTTAGAGAAGGTAATTAAGGCAGTAGTGAATATTGTACACATCTATACTAGTAATAAGCTTAAGAATGCAGACTTTGTAAACAATATGGTGAGATGTCAGAGCATTGTATAAGCAGTCATTGTCCTTAAAGTTAGACTGCACTGATAAAAAATGTCACATCTGTTTAGTGTTCATTGACTCGTCGTTGCTACTCATTGACTCATCACGATTACTAATTGACTCATGACTGATTCAGTTTCTTTTATTACAAATTCTTTTAGTCTCTACAAAATCACTTAATAAAGGTTCATAAGTTTTATCTTATGCACAGTCAAAATGACCGTATTTTGTTGATTACATTTGTCACATGGTGGATATGAAAAACAGTTACAACCCATAATGCCCTATTTTAATTCTAAAACAATTTCTGTAGCAGTTATTGCATTCTGGCATAATTGATTTTTACATCCATTAAGCCAACATTTAATCAATAAAAACACATAATTATAAAATCAGTTCATTATATTTTGATGTCATTATACCAAAACAATTATTGTTATAACAAATCCTTTATTATTAACAGAAGTGCTCATTTCAGATGAAGATTATAAAGTAAGTCCATCTATCTGTAGCTAGCAAAAGCTTGAAAGTATTGGACATGTTTCATAAATTTCATTTGAAATGATCACAAATGTAAGGTTCAGTTTATCACATGATAAAAAATAATGATTTTCTTTTTACCAAACCACAGAATAGTGTGGTGAAATGAATCCGAAATACATTTGGATGACATGATTTTTATGCCTTACCATGCATTGTGAAACCATCTGTGACATCATCATGTGTTAATACACATATTGCATATGAGTATATTAACATAAATAACATGGCAGTGCAGTCACGTGATAATGTACATTACTGACTTTTTGTGGTATTTTATTTCATTAGAAGAAGAAAAAAACAATCATAGATTTTCTTCTTTTTTTGGAGTTTAACATAACGGGTTTAAATTTCAAAGAATACTTATGTGCGGACATAAACGAGGTCTTAACTCCTATATTTCTTGCAGTTATTGGCCAATGAGATTCGTCAGGAGAGGAATAAAATCCTTCAGTGTGTTCACTACATTGTCAAGAAGAACTTCTTTGGAGTTGGATCTAGATCAAGTAGTCCCAAGGTTTTGACAGGAGAGTCTAACACAAATGAAAATGAAAATAAGGCAAAGGAACCTGATTTAGCTGAAAAGGAAACTGTGGAAGATAAAGCAACAAATACAAGAAATGTGGTTGATGATGAAATATGGGAAGAAGCAACCTAGGCTTACATAAATAGACCTTTCAGAACCAACACAAGGGAGCTTATTGGCTTTGTAGTTAGTAGTTAAACATAGTTGGTCATTGTATGGCATTTTTAACCTGAAACTTAGTGTTTCAGAGACTCTGTACTTTCAACAAGTTTTTGTGCAGTTTGGCAAAAATGCTAAATCCCTGCCATTGGTGCGATTCATGTAACTGTTGGTGGGTAGAAGATTGCATCATAATGCATACATATGTAGTGCAAACTGGTTTTCTGTCCACTTTTTATCCGTGAAAATAAGATGATGTGATTCTCCCCATCAGTTTCTATGCATGCGTTATATTTTCATTGGTATATTAAGTTACACAGCTCGGCATTTTTCAAGACTTTGTACGGTTCATAGATGTGTACAATAAAATTTTAGTCTGACCTCTGGGGGTAGGTTGGTGTTTGGTGGGAATAATAAATCTTTTGGGGATGAATAACTGAAAAGACATGGGGATGAATCCGGTCCACTGCTGATTCTGTTGAAACCATTCTTACTTAGTCTGAATTACATCTAATTTGTACATCAGTTGGAAAATTAAATTTATTATATGTAAAGCATTAAAGAAGAAAAGGTTAATCGCCAAATACATATTGAGTAAATGTAGTGAAAGCTAGGAAATATTGTTACATACTGGCTGAACTTGTTTTATAATTGATTACATGTTGAAGTAGTAATGGTAATAAGAAAGTAAATAGACTTGTATTCTTCAGAACTCTAAATGTTTCTTGATTTTAATGTTTGTTTTTGCATTATCTAGGTTACCTATATCCAGCCATTGTGGGTTTCTTACATTTCCTGGGTTAACTATCCCAGCGATCATGTGTTTCTTACATTTCTAATTAAAAAGAAGAGAAATATTTATACTCCCTTACACACTATCCCATTTCATATGGAACTCCTCATTGTTGAATGAAACACGTGATACTTCAATGTTTGTTGAAATTTTAAAGCCTGAATAAAGTAACATTATAGCTGTTGAGCTCTGAATTTTTGTTTTTATTTTTTTATTCTTAGGTATACCAGTCATTTTAGACACAGATTTAATGTCCGTCTTTATTGTTTACTTCTTATCCCACTGGTATATACTCTTTGTTTGTCTGTCAGTAAACCTTTTTAGTTTGGAGCATAACTCCAAACATTGAAGATATATATATAGAAGAGAAACATTTATATATATATATATATATATATATATATATATATATATATATATATATATATATATATATATATAACAAACTTAATACACATATTGGTCTAGTTAACCAGACGTTTTTTGCTATTATTTCAATATTTTTAATATCTTCATTTGTCTTCATCCATCATTGACACTTTTGTTTCCATAGCAGAACTACATAACTGTTTATGAGATCTCTGAAATTTGGTATTTGACCAGTGGCACAGATATACCTTTTCCTACTCACATTTCTGCCATTTCAGGCTTTTTACTTGTTTATTAGTCCAACTATCCACTATTCATACATTCATTTCCAGGGCAGAACTATAAAAAAACTGTTTAAGATATCATTGAAATTTGATACACATGCTATACAACTGGTGTAGCTGTGCCTTTTCATGTTTACAATATTTCAGTTTTAGTTTTTTTAATATTTTTTCCATTAGTTTCTGTTTCCATCCAGTATGCACACTTTAGTTACTAGGGCAAGATATCTTTTAGAAATTTGTTAGATTTATTGAATTATTGGCGAAGATGTGCCTTTTGCTATTCACATTTCTTCAGTTTTAATAAATTTAACATGTTTGTCCATTTGGTGATCCTTCATCATATACTTTCGTTTTTGGAGCACAAGTCTCCAACCATTCCCCACATCTTGATGAATTGTTATGCCCTTAATTAGACTTTTGTCCAGACTTCACCAGTTTCAACGTTTCTTCTTTGAATACCTTATAAGGATGAACAGGTAGGGAAATTTTGCTGGGTACCCATCAGTCAGTTTTATATATATACATGTTAGGGGTGGATTGGTAAGAATATTTTGCCAGGGCCAGGTATATCCAGGTTGTGTAAGACCTGCATGGTAAGGTTACCCATCCATCCCAAATATCTTTTAATCACATTCATGTTAGGTAAATAGCACTGTTACCTTTCAAATCCAACAATCACGACAAAAATGACATTTTTTTGTCTTTTCCACCTACAGTGTATAACAAAGGGGAGAAACTCTTACACATTACCTACCCTGACTTATGGTACCTGGCTGTGGTGGGCTGTATGCAATCAACATTACATGCTGTGCCTTGCAAAATCCAAGAAATATCATGAGTGTTTTCTGTCGTCTACTAACCAAATTGGTATAGAACCACAGTAATGGAATTCGTTTTTCTTTTATTTCTCTTTGCCTTCTGCTCTAGCATGGTAGCATTGGTTCCCATTTTTGTTTTGTTTTTTAACTTTGCCCGTATTTCGTCACCTTGTTAATTAACAAACTTTGATTATTTGCACATGTCAGCACTTTTGGGTCATTCTTTATCTTTGCAGAAAATGAGAGATGATTGCAACTAAATGCATTAAATGCAAGAAATTTGAAGTCAGAGGACACTCATGAGTCATCCCTAGCTTTAACAGTTTTCCTCAAATGCAACATGCAGTGTTTGTACTGTGTGGTCAGATCTAGAGCTGATAAGGCAAAATAATTGTTTGTGCTCATCTGTGCTAGAGCTTCATTCCTTGGCTGTCCTTCCAGTCTGCACTCTATAGTACACCACTGCTGCATATTGCTTTTTGGTATAATAGTGGAGGTGCAATAAGTGGCCTTACAAAAACTGCCTTTCCAGCTTACCTTCCAGCTTGTCCTGACTCTCGGGTCAAATCAGTCTCAACTGCCAAGGAGTCACATGTCAGCAAAAGGATGCACAAAAGCAGTAGTTTAGAGCTTGGCAGCTGGCTCATCAGTTTCAGAGGCAGTTTAATGAAGGGATAGGAACCAAAGTTCTCCTTCCTCAAGCCAACTCACAGTCATCATTGACTTGACATCCTGCTTGCCTGGAGACGGTTTGCTAATAGGCGTCAGACCTTCATTTTCACAGTGCATGGATCACTGTTTCCAGGAAATGATTGGGCAGTCAAAGTTTCTGAGGGGTATTTCATTTTCACAGTGTGTGGATCACTGTTTCCAGGAAATGAATGGGCAGTCATTTCTGAGGGGTATTTCATTTTCACAGTGCGTGGATCACTGTTTCCAGGAAATGATTGGGCAGTCAAAGTTCCTGAGGGGTATTTCATTTTCACAGTGCATGGATCACTGTTTCCAGGAAATGATTGGGCAGTCAAAGTTTCTGAGGGGTGTTGCATTTTGTTTATTCAACCCTCATCCATTTTTTATTTCCCCTCCCTTCGCGGACTTCAAAATGTCCCCAGACTATAAATTAAATAAGTGACAAATTTTATGAGTTCTTATACATGTACTTTTTATTATTCATTTGTGTAGACACCATAATTCTTCAGTTTCAATATTTTGGTCTCACCTGAGGATATGCTAGGTGCCATGTATTGCCTGTATCACCTGCTTAATCAGAAAGCATTTTTTATTTTTGCA
This sequence comes from Sinohyriopsis cumingii, assembly GCA_028554795.2. Classification (NCBI taxonomy): domain Eukaryota; kingdom Metazoa; phylum Mollusca; class Bivalvia; order Unionida; family Unionidae; genus Sinohyriopsis; species Sinohyriopsis cumingii. Next base: position 59,063,128 of record CM068828.1, read on the forward strand.
AACAGGTTTTGTTTTACAACTTTTAAAAGCCATACACATTCAAAATCAGTTGCTGCATTCAGCATAACTTTTAGTCAGTCTAACATTTATATGCTGATATTCCAAAAGTTCTGCCTTGTCTGCCTCACATACATAAATATTATGATCAAGCATTTTCAAGCTCTGAGTGCAATTTAATGAGAGGTAAAAGGTTTGTAATGACAAGCATACAAACATAGGCCGACATAAGGTTCTACATTATCGACGGTTTAGTTTCTAGAGGGTGACACGAAAACTGTTCTGGGTATGAAACCTGATACATGTATTGTATAGTAGTACAGATGTGCCATTTGCTATTCCGAGTTATTACGTTTCATTATTGTTTTTCTTCAGTTTTTGTCTGCCCATACATCAGTGCAGCCATTATCCACACATTGTTTTTGGAACATTACTCTCATACGTTTTAAGGTATCTTGATGAAACTGTTGTTACACATGTAATGTGTGTGTGTGATTTGGAATTTTAACGTAGCTTTAACAATTTTTCAGTCATATCGCAACGATGTCAGCAGTGTGGCAGTTTATAATCGTGTCTATCATTGGGGCATCATGCCGCAGGCATGTAGCATGATGTCCCAACCAGTCGTATTATCCTGACACCAAGCCAACCAGTCCTAACACTAACCTCTTAATGCTGAGTGCCAAGCGAGGCAGCCGTTAGTACCATTTTTGTTAAGTTTTTGGTATGATTTGGCAGGGACTAGGTACACATATTGTACTTTCGTTGGTCACAATTCGATTTCAGTAATATTTCATTTTGTCATCTTGTGCATATCAATCCATCATTTATGCTTAAATCATTCAAAATAAAATCTTTAAACTCCGCATTCTACTGGAAAATGTTCTGTACATGCTGAATTTAACAGATTTGTCCAACGCCTTGATTCTCTTTACACCATCGCCTCGTCCGGAATAGATGGCACAGTGAATCCAGTTATTCAATTGGGATTCTAGATATTCCGACTGTGATGATTCCCAACGTGCATGCCTTAAGTGTTATGGAACAAGGGTCCTGTCAGTAGGAGTTGTTTCTTAAGTGAGGAGTGTGTGTCATCTGTAAGTGATTTATGTTGTCCTCGTTTGATAACACTCTTCCATAGATAAATAAACTATACCATTTTTTGCCTTGTTGCCAAGCAATTACGGCTTATGGATTGATGCCTGTCAATCCGTCTGGCATAAATACGTGGATTAGGGTTCGTGGTTAAATTAAATTTTCAGACGTCTTACTTTTTGAGTCACACACTTGGTATTTGCATGTGTCACCTAAAGTACTTCACCTTTTGACAAAGGCAAGATTGTTTTGATCTGTATTTCACGATCCATTTGTTTGTCTTTGTGTGTAGATCAGTTTTGTCCGGTATTATTTGCATGCGAGTCAGATGATTGACATTTAATTGCGTCATAAGAAATACTGGTCAAGAATTGGTAAATGTAACCTCTATTTCGAAGTTTAGTGATCTGCGCTTATCTCTGCATTTGAAATCAGTCATATACTTGTTACACAGTCCATGTTATTAGTGCATTCATGAGAAGCTTTTGTAGCTCCTTACAATGTCAAGAATACGTCACTATAATGAATGATTACTTTCTTGGTTAGGGTTTGCCATATCTTGTCGAAATATAGTTAAATAATTTGGTATTTGAATGTGTTATGTGGAGAATTGCACCTTTCAGTGAAAATTAGGTTATTTTGACCTTTAAATCACGGTCGGGGGGATTAGGTTTAACATGGCAAGGAGCTGCTGTGGCTTAATGATAAGCGTAATTGTCTTGCGTCTAAGAGGGTAGGGTTCGAATTCTACCATCAAACCAGTCTGGTTCAGCTACTGAGGTTTGAGCATGGCACTTTATTCAGATTACTCGGCACTATATAACCTACATGCGTTGCTGTACCGTGAAACAACAAACAAAACTTAGCTTAGAATTTAGCTCATTTTCTCAGGCAACATGAATACAAATGAATTTATGGTGATTTGCAATCGGGTTATTGTTGGGAAATTTATGGTATTTATGAGTTGCAATCGAGCCATAGTTGTGCAATTTTGTTGTGTTCCGATATAATTGAATATATGTAGCTGTTTAGGTGGATAAAGTTCGTTTGTTTTCACATCTCGAGTCAGGCGCATTAGCCGCAAGGCTCGGAAGGTACAGATATATTAGCCTTGTGCGCCTGGATTCGATCATTAATGGCACCTGTATCTTGCATCCCATCATATTCAACCGGACTCGGCTATGTATGCAGTATACACCTAGACTGTGAAAAGCTCCAGTGTGGAGACATCTTTCCATATAGGGTCCTACGACGTTATAGATAGTTTTGGTTTAAATGTACAAGGATATTTCTCTTACGATTTTGTCAATATATATCTTTTTAGATCCTAACTTTTACTGGTTACTAATCGAGCTAGATTTGTCTCGGGTGTTGCATTGCGATTCCTTAAGTTTAGTTTATCATTTTCAATATAAATAGTACACACACTATTCTTTGAACTGTAATGGTTAAAAATACTTTAGTTGTTTTAGATTCTGAACAAAATAGGTTTGGGGACTTAATCAAGATTCGCTATAGAAGGAATGGCTGTGTTCCTTTACTGGAGTTTTAGAATGGTCTTTACCATTTTGGAAGTTTTTAAAATTCCTTTGGAACTGTACCGTAAAGCATATAAACAGCTGTAAATATTTTAACCGATTTCGCAAGGAGCACGTGGCAGCAGTATAAAAGTCCCAAATCTTGTAATCGTTTTTGCAAGGAACAGGGGACACTAGTTAAATATTCTCAAGGAACAAGTGTCAGCAGAAGAACAGTATCAGATCTTGTAACCTATTTTGCAAGGAACACGGGACACTAGCAGAACAGTCCTAAATCTTTTGATCATTTTCGCAAGGAACGCGGGACAATAGTTGAACGATATCTTGTATAAATTCATAATCAGTGCATGCATGAGAGATATCAAAACCCCATAAAAGGTCATTTACATAATTATCATTTTGTTGTTGTTGTATGTTTTAACGCCATTTTTCAGCACAAGATAGGCTATACATGGCGGCCAGTATTAATGGTGGAGGAAGAACCCAGGAAATCCCTGGAAAGAACCACCGACCCTCGAGAAGCTACTGGCAAGCTTTCTCACATACCCACATTGGCCGAATCCGAGACTCGAACCTACGCAGACAGAGGTGAGAATTATCATTTTGAAAGTTCAAATGAATGATCATCTATATTATGTTACAGTATCATTACAAAAACGTTTGGTGTTTGCTACACAATGTATGACCAAAATAATGTGGCAAATCTGCTGTTAACAACGTTTAATGTGTGAATCAGGATAGGCTTACGATACGTCATACAAATGTGATTCAGGATAGACATTTAGGATGCAAAATACAAATGTGAATCAGGATAGACATACGATACGTCATACAAATGTGAATCAGGATAGACTTAAGATTCGACATTCAACTGTGAATTAGGATAGACCTTACGATCCGTAATACAACTGTGAATCAGGATAGACTTACGATCCATAATACAGATGTGAATCGGGATACACGTTTACGATACGTCATACAAATGTGAATAGGGATAGACTTATAATACGCCATACAAATGTGAATCCGATCAGACGTAGTACAAATGGGAATCGGCATAGACTTAACGGACGTCATAAAACATGCGAGTCAAGATACATACAAACGGGAGTCGGGACAGACTTGTTATAGGCAATACAAATGTGAATCGGCCTACGATACAACATGCAACTGTGAAACTGGATCGACTGATAATACGCCATGCAGATATGTGAAAGTTACGATGATATCACTGGTTCAAGGAAAATTAATTATTCATGGACATATATAGATACCAGCGTTTCCATTATTATATATAAAAAATTATTATTTCAGTATTCATTTTCCAGTACAATGAGATGAATGTTGGAAATTAATTTTTATGTAACTGGGAAGGACAAAATGTTGTTTAAGAGTTTGTGCAACGTAAGTGTTCATTTTCATTTTCCAGCATTACAGGTGTCCACGCAATTTTTAAACTTTTCAGAACATTTTATGCCGTTGCACTCGTTTGGCATCGGTCTGAGCGGAGCCTTTCTGCACGGTTGAGAGCACCTGTGATATGCCTCTGCACACGTCCGCCGACACTTGACATTCCCTTCAACTTCCAGGACTACGAAGCTCACCAAAACAACCAGGAGGGCGTACTTGAGCTAGAACACAGATGGAATGCATAAATTAGCGACAACCGCCGTAGACAAATGATGTTCTATCAAAGACTAAAGTACCATTTGACTACAAAACGATGGCAAGTTTTAACATGAAATATGACTGCCATGTTAGAGATGAAGATACGTTTAAGTTTTATAGAACTTACTGTAGAACATATGGTTGATCAGAACCGGACCGCAGTGAGCATACGCTTTGTGGTGTTCTGTGAAGAATAGATCTATAACTGCAGGATTGCTAATGCAACTAGTTTGATAAGGTTTCAAATTGATATTTAACTACTAATCACCATAACACCGTCCATGTAAATTACACACGAATAAACTAACGAAATTGTGTCGTCTATGCTAACGTGTTTCATGCGTCAGCTCAGTGATGAATGATTGTTATGCACACGGTAAACGCATCTACATTAACTCGCTATATCATAAATACGCGTGCATGATATAATGTGCGCACCTATACTTTCTTTACAAAGGACTCGAGGTTGGTGGCTTATCATTATATGTGGAGACTTAAATTATTAAAATAACAACAGGTGTCAGAAAACCAACATAACAGGCCGAAATTAAGGTCAATTTCGCTATGCTAAAAGTAGTCGTTGGTACTAATCGCGTAGTTAACGTCTAATATAAAACGCACATTATATATATATATATATATATATATATATATATATATATATATATATATATATATATATATATATATATATATATATATATATATAAACTGCATATCTAATTATATCAAATTATATCATCGCGCTTTAATAGCATAGTTATGTGAATCTGGCAAAATGTACTACTGATTGTACGGATTTGGGTTCTGGGAGGAGAGCTTTACTAATCTGTGGGGCATCGTAGCTGAAATAATTTTGATACCTATCAAGTTGGAATAGTTACTGAACGTATCAATGGTTCTTATAAAAATTCTCTTGTATTTTATTAACATTATTTAGAACTGTCATAATGTCGGCTAATAATGTTTTAATACTTGTAACGGTAATGGTTATGTTTTGAGCAATCAGTTAGTAGACCGAGTTTTCTTTGTCGTGGAAATCGTTTTATTATTTGGCATTTACTGCCCGTTTCCAAGACAGATTGTGACGCACGTAAATCAAGTGAGGAGAAAATAAAATTGCAAACAGTTCGAGAATTACCGTATAGAGACTAAATGATGCGACGTGACTGGCCAAACGTTTTCCTAAGTCTCGGAGGTCTGTGGAAGATTTGAAATGTCACGAGATTCCGTGGAAACAAGAGATTGGTAGCTGATTACAAAAGGCAATATGGCGAAAAGGCCTCTCCGAAAGTGAAGATGTGTGACCCGGTACCTACATATTTATTAGATTGAACCCTTAATGGAGACATACCTTTGAAAATACCTGTCATGAAACGATAACATAGTAAATAGTCAAATGATAAAACAATTTCCAAGACAAAAAATTCGGTTTAAACTATTCGCTGTCTGAAAATGTGCTTTAATCAAGTAGCTTTACTCCCCATGTTTCTACATAAACCCATGCATTTTAGCACATTAGTTTGTATTTTTTATTTCTTTCATTAACTTTCGTGCTGTCGTGATTAGTCGAGAAATAATCATTTAATTTTTTTTACAGATTCAAGACTGCGGAGAACAAATTTGCTAACTTGTCGATATACATCGTAAAAATGACTATACCCACTTTTCTGAAGTGACATAACACAATGGAAAGATAGTCTCTGAACAATTACACAGTGTCGGCAGCGACAACGACAAACTATAAAACAAGTATGACTAAACGCAGACAATGACGACTAAATACAGAAATGAAACTTAAGAGCAGGATAGAAGAGGAAAACAAAGTGTGAATCAGACAAATAGATGAAATTGAAGAATTGAGATATTGTGTAGTAGATATCGAAATAACTAGGATCTAACTGAGAAACAGCTGCCAAACCATGACGATTTCAGGTCAGGTAACATCCAAACATCCATGTATTGGCTTTTGCAGTTACAAACTCTATAATAAATTTACACTTATAGTCATTAAGTATTGACTTACATTGACTTTGCTGAGAGTAGAATCACAATAAATATGTAAAATGGGAATTTGGTGCAGAACATATATTCTGATTATGGGGATGGGGATTGGGTTTTAGGTTGAATGCCATATGACAGCACAGGGCACAATTTGTAGGGTTACAGTTTTTTGTCCCTATTTAGGTTGCCTTGTCTATAATGTGGCGGGAGCTGCGGTAGCTCACTTGATAGCCTCGGACTAGTAATCCAAGATTCGCTGGTTCGATATCATTCCAGGCTAGGTTGTGTCAGCTGCCTCCGCGTGTCCTAGGAAAAGACACTTAGTTCCCATTTCCTCGGCATGATATAGCCAATAAAGCGTTAGAATTTCCAATCAGTTTAAATTTAGTGACAGCAGTACCGTACATGTTAGAGACTTACCCCGTGAATAATAATAATGTAGTAAATTTAGAGTATGTGCACGTGGTTGTAGTGCCCCGTTTTAAGCAATTCTTAGATTTGTGCGATTACTTGTTTGATTATTGGAATTCGGCGCCATGGAAATATTCCTGGCCCGAACTAATGAGCTAATTAATAGGAGCAGACGTCACGGAGTGAAGTGTTAGTGTGTTTCCATGATGTCCTGGTTCACTAGTAGTGAATTCCGACCAAAACCGAATGAATGTCCCTGTCGTAAAATAGTACATATTAAAATCTAGTGGTATACATTGGTAGCGTGACTGCAAGGACAGCACTTACGGTATTAAACCGGTAAATTACACAAGGGCATAAATAAAAAGGGACTTGGCAGAGACCGTTTATGTCGCCATGCGGGCGAATATGGTGCAGTTATATCGGCGAAATGTGTCTGGAAAGCATACATTGACTGGCCTAAAGTGGCGGAGTTAAAATAGTTCCCATTGTTAGGGAGTACTCATATATGTTCTAAGGCGTGAACGGTTGGTGGTACGGAAACATAATGAAGCCAAAACACGCAGATGTACGGTTGATAGATAGTTGACAGTTTGGTTTATCTGTGGTCTTGCATTAATTAGAGGAAAATTTAGGTATAGAATGGACACGTCGGGCTTTCTGATTTACAACTGAGGTTGTATGGAAGTCTTTGGAAAGTCGGGGAAACTTATGACTTCTAGCGAGAATCGCGCCAAGGTTTGACAACAGCTCGGTCAAGTAAATACCCGTGTGCGTGTAACAATAATAATAATGATAATAATAATAATAATAATAATAATACCATTGTTCTTAAAGTTATACTGTGACGTTAATAATAATAATAATAATAATAATAATAATAATAATAAGAAGAAGAAGAAGAAGAAGAAGAGGCAACTTACCATTGTCGGTGTGGATGTCGTCGATTTAGACTCTTTAATGTCAGCCGTATGCAGACCTACGTGTGATTATGAAACTCAAACAACAACGCCCTTTATATATGTATACTATCTTGAAAAACGACTTTCTAAACGTCGAGTCCTTGCGCTTGCTTCTGACGTGTGCTACACCCACAACAACTTTTTCCGGATATAACTAATTGCCTCTAGCCCTTCATACCAAATTCTTAGTTTAAGTGCGCACTTTGATTGGTTTCATGATTAATAAGCTCTGACAAACAAATTAATTTAAGTGCATACTTGGTTGTAAATATTGCTTTAATAATTACCTTAACACATTCTGTTCTTTCAAGCAGAGTTCACGACTTTGTGGAAAAGACGCTTAGGATTTAGTTGTTTTTTTTGTGGTTGATTCCATCATTTAACAAGAAGAAAACTGGACTACTACTTTAATAGCATTTCTAGTACCCAGCTCTGCTGTTTGTCCACCACAAAATATTTTGCATTGTTTTTTGGTTTTTTGGTGTGTTTGTGTGTATTTATCTACAGTTTAGCATGGTTTATTTTAAAATAAGTATTTGGACACTTAAAATCGTCTATCAAAGTTCATGCACGAAAAATTGAAAATCTACATCAAAGTATTAAATTGCCAGACTACATGGATAATATGAATATAGCTTACGGAGATTCAAATGGCGGCAATATAGTGAATTTTTTCCTCAAAGTAAGAATAGACTGCTCTAATTAGTATAATTGATTGAGTAATCATTTGTTTCATTTAAAGACCGCTCCGGTGGCCCACTGGTTAGAGCGTCCGCCTCGGATGCGGAAGGTCGTGGGTTCGATCCCCGGCCGCGTCATACCAAAGACTTACAAAAATGGTACCTACAGCTGCCTCGCTTGGCGCTCAGCATTAAGAGGTTAGTGTTAGGACTGGTCGACCTGGTGTCAGGATAATGTGACTGGACTGGACATGATGCTACATGTCTGCGGCATGATGCCCCAGTGCTAGACATCACTTTAAACTGCCACACTGCAGACATCGAAGCGATATGACTGAAAAATTGTTAAAGCTACGTTAAAAATCGAAATCACATCACAGCATCATATGTTTCATTTAAATATCTAGTTAAGTACGGTTTAATTGATCTATTTCGGTCGAGGATCAATTCTGCACCAACTCAGTGTTTCGGACTTAGGCTACATGAAAGTTCGCAGCAAGTGTTGATAGATCATGAAAATGTTATCAGATTACCAACACTGAAGAAGAGGCGGCAAATTGAGTGACTGCCTTAGCTTAGGACCGGGGACATCACTGGTTCGAGATTCGGCGTCATCAGAGTTCAAGTGTCGGTGAGCAATACAATAACCTTGCTTTCTTCACTCCACCCACTTGCCAATCGGTATAAGCTCTGCGGCTACACGTAACATTTCAATAATTTTGTTACGTATACTTAATTTATACTGCTTGCTTGAGCTTTGTCCGTGATTGAGTTTTGACCACCTGACTATTGTGTTGGCTGAGGACTGTGTCTATCTAACTTTTGTCATTGTTTAAAAGATGTTTAAGGCCAGACCTTCTTTACGAATTAGTGAACATTTTCCATTTAAAATGACCCACATGCTCGGCAGTCCATTGTGTCTTAGGTCATGTGAAATTATTATATATAGGATGAGTCAAAGCATGAATCATTCTTCTTGTAAGTTCAGTATTTGGTATCATTTGTAGATGGGTTCAGATATAATTTGAGAAGAAACGGTTTCGGACCTTCGCCCTTCTGGTCGCGAAAGTGGAACACTCACCACCTCGACAGAATTTTAAAATAAAAGATCTTTTCCTGTATAAAGCTAAACTGTACCTTTTAAAATAGTCATGGGCATCATACGTTAGAAACAGTAATTTAAATGTAGTGGCTAATGAAGGAGCCGTTGAGATAAAACATAAGAAAGTATGAGGTTTCATGTATAGTTAGGTACGTGAAGGAGGATATATACAGCACATATAAGAAAAGGGCTGAAAGAGAAGAAAATTCAAGTGAACTTCTCAATCTTACAAAATGTGCAATCCTGATTTCTTCATAATACAGCTTCTTGGAGGATGTAAACCGTACAGCCTTTATTTTGCGTCATAATTGAAATATATATATATATATATATATATATATATATATATATATATATATATATATATATATATATATATATATGTATGTGTGTGTGTGTGTGTGTGTGAGAGAGAGAGAGAGAGATTTGGATTTTTAACGTAGCTTTAACAATTATTGTTCAGTCGTATTGCTACGATGTCCGCAGTGTTTCAGTTTATAGTGATGTCTAGCACTGGGGCATCTTGCCGCATTCATGCTGCATTATCCTGACACCAGATCGACCAATTCTAACCTAACCGCTTAATGCTGAGGCCAAGCGAGGCAGCTGTTAGTACCATTTTTTGGCATGACTCGGCCAGGGTTCCAACCCGCATCCGAGGCAGACGCTATAACCACGAGACCAGTTCGTAATCAATATAAAATAAAGTTGCAAGACCACCATCATAATCATGACTTAAAAACTAAACCTAGTTCAACAGAATGGTATACAAATTTTACATGTTCCTTTTCTTTGTTTTCTCTCAGTTTTGCAGAGAAATAATGCATACGATAATAATTTGTTAAAATACACGTATCCATTGTCCCCACCCACTGAAAGTTTAGGATAAGACTTTTATTTGAAATATTAAAGTGTACGTGCACCACGCCTAAAGTATTCAATTAAATGTGATTTTGACAAGCACTGACTCAGTTAAGAAACCTCCTTGTATCAGAGAACTACTTTTTATAATAAGGGAAGTGATTCATTTTATGACTATTCCGTTTCGATGATGGATGCATTAAGTACAACTTTACAAATGACTGTTAAAAGTGTATGGTTACGGTCCTTTTTAATGAGTGATGTAGCATCCAACCACAAAATGATGGCAGGTTTAGAGGCTAGATTGATGAGTCTATCGGATGTATGTTTGAGAGTGTATTAAGTTCTTTTGTTCTTGACTTGCCGCGTGACGAAGTTTCCCCAGCGCAAAATTCCTTGAGTATACAGTTCATTAGTAAATAAAGACGGTTTGAAATCCATCATCTGGAAAATTCTGCCCATAACTAACACAACTGAGACTATTAAACGCATCCATTGACTTGCCCTTCATTTTGTATTGAATAATACTAATGACTAATACTAATGATGTGGTAATGAATGTTCTTACTACAACGTATAAATGACTGACAGTAGTAATTGCATTCAGAGGGATTATAAAGTTTTATAAGATAATACAATACAGTTTATCAGCATTGTGATAATTGCAGAATTATCAGCGCTGACTACTACAAAAGTGTTTATAGAACACGAAAGTCCCGCCACCTTTTTTGAAATATTATGATTTAATCGCAAATCGGCCTAGCTAGTTGCTATTGTTAAATGCTTATGTTAACAAGTGTATTCTATTTTTTGATTTATCCCATTTGACTTGTGCCGATGAATACAATTATGCACAATATTAACACAAAACGTATCAAGGTCAATGAAGCACGACGTCTAGGACACAGTGGCAAACTCTAACAAGATAATGATCATTTGTAGCATTGGAATGTTACACTCCTCAAAATCGATCGATTTTCAGTGGCGTAACAACCGCCCAATGGGCCCCCATAATTATATTTGAGGGGTGGGGTGGCATACTTGCTATTATGCTGTTCAGTTTCCTGTTTAGGGCATCCTTTTATTAGCTGGTAAATACTACACAGTAAAAAATATAGGAATTTCGTTTTATCATCAAACCCATCCAAAGGCGTAGTTGTATTACCCAGTAGCACAGAACTTGTCCAATGTCAAAAGCAGCCTGAAAATGGGTTGTAGCGATCTTCTTTTTGTGGAATGGTGTTGCACTCACCGAGGGATGTTAACTCACCAAGTTTTACGATTCCATAGACAAACGCGAAACTGGTCTAAAATCAAACCTTAACAAGGTGTAACAGACGGATAAGGGTAACCCTGTATGCCCCTACTATATTAGAGTCGAGATTTAAACATGTGATATGCACATTTATTGATCAAAGTGCTAGAAAAAAAAATTATTCTTTTGTTACTTTACGTTTTTATTGACCTACTTCAGCTTATAACACCTCATATACTGGTTTTACAAGTTAGATACTATTTTTACTAGTTAGATACTATTTTTACTAGTTAGATACTATTTTTACTAGCTACATTCACTTACACGCCATGTAACTTATTTGTTTTGATGCATTATTGTCACACACCATGCAACAAAGATGTTTTGATGCATTATTGTCACACACCGTGCAACAAAGTTGTTTTGATGCATTATTGTCACACACCGTGCAACAAAGTTGTTTTGATGCATTATTGTCACACACTATGCAACTTATTTGTTTTGATGTAATTATGTGGTCATTATAAATAATTATATTTGCGCTACACGTGGTTATAATTCCAGGTATATGATGCGACATTGAGAAATATAGTTATTGAGTGCTAAGTGCAGTATGTGCATCATTGTGACGAGTGTACACGTAAAAGCCCCGAAATTCGTGGAAAAGAAGAACTAGTCCAATATGCTTCGCTTACATTTAGTCAATGTTTTAAGTCATCATCTAATAGAATATGTGGAGTTCTGGTCATGTCTAGAAATAATTGCATATTACTGTTATAATAATCTTGAAAGTTATCCGATTGAAATAGTTTCTTTTTGTAGACTGTAATTATTCGCTTTTTCGCTTACAAGGAGTATCCACAATCGGAACACATACACCTCGTTGCCAGTGTACGCATGTGATTGAAAATGCTCACCACAAATAACACGAATCTACAGGCCAACTTGCCACCCAATGTATGAATAGTCTTATAAATCAGAATCCTAAACCTTTGTTCATACTGATGGACGATTTGAAGATCTATTCACAAAATCGAAGAACATATTGCAGACCTATCTTCCCGCAACACATTTTTCTTCTTCTTCTTCTTCTTCTTCGGTAGTCCATCGTGTCCGTTGATGGTGCTAGTTGTGGTGCCCACAGTGACTACGCAAATGGCTCCTGAGCTCAAAGGTTGGAAGCATAATGTTACAGATTGGGCATGGGAAGTCTGTAGACTTTATGGTCTCGGATGCTGTGATGTGCAGTTTTTCTCTCAAGGCTGTGAGTCGTTGGATGTGATCATCCTCCATTACATCAACACACTTTGTGATGAGTGTGCGTCATGTATACCTTTCCTTGGCCAATGCTTTCAGCTCGCTGGGTTGGATTACGCACCATTTCCGGTTACACTTAAGGTTGTCCTCGTACCTTTTCCTGGGACGCCATGATTTCAGCTTTCTCTGTTTGAGCTCGCCGAATGACGTGGCCAGACCATCTGAGCTGGACCTTCAGCAGCAATGTCTCAATGCTAGGAACACCGGCCCTGTTGAGGACTTCTAAGTTGGACACACTGTCTGGTTATCTGATTTGCATGACTGACCGTTGAGAGCGCACATGGAATTGTTCGAGCTGCTACACATGCCTGCAGTATGCAGTCCGGGTTTCACAGCCATATAACAGCAATATAACACTGTGGTGAGGACGACAGCTTTAGAGGCTTTGATTTTGGTGGGCATCTGAATGTCTTTTTGCTGAAGACCTCTGACACAAATTACTCCTTAGGCTTGGCTTGCTTTCAGGATCCCGGCTGTAATTTCATTGTACTTCCCAGGTATGTGAGGCTCTCAACGTTCTTCACCTGTCTCCCATCGAACTTGATGGTGGGTTGTGGTTGGTTCATGTAATGAGCTGGCTAAAGGAGTACCTCTTTATTATCCAGGTTTATTGTCAGACCAAACAGCTTGGATGCCCCAGAGAACGTATACCTACTGGTCTGTAGGTGGTTTTCCTTGAGTGCCATAAGTGCAAGTCTTCTGAAAATGGAGCTTCACGAAGTAGTCTATTTTTGTTCGTGAAGAGAACTGACGCAAGTCAAACAGGGATCTATCAAGGCAATATTTTGTTTAGACTCCAATGTCTAGGTCCTTCACTGCATGGAGTATGAAGAGATTGAACAAAAAAGGTGAGAGCACACGGCTCTGCTTTACTCCGATCAAGATGCCAAAGTGTTCCGAGTATTCCCCATTAGCCAGAAGCTCTGCTGTCTTGTCATCATGGAACAAATGGATAAGGGTGCTGAACTTTCTGTGGCAGCCAAGTTTTCCAAGGACAAACCACAAAGCTTCTCTATTTCCAGAGTCAAACGCATTGGTGAGGTCGACACACACTGTATATATCTATACTTGTTCTGTTATGAGAATTTCTCCTGCATTTGCCTCACAGTGAAGATTGTGTCGACTGTGTTGCGGCCTGGGCGGAATTCTTGTTTCTAATCAGCTACCGTAGATTAAGAGGTCCTTTTAGCAATAAGTACAGAATATTTCCGGATGAAAGTCTATGTTTGATGACTAGCAAAACCACGTGGAATAACACAACCCTACGTACTGTGGCCAGTTTGAATTTCGTCGCTATGTACGGATGCTTCAAAAGACCTTAAGAGTCTAAACTGTACGCTGCTATGTTCCTGGCAGATCTGTATGCAACAACATCGGACAGTATAATTAACAATGCTATCAGATCGTCAAATCGTTCATCAGTATCGATACAGGTCTTGGGTCTAATTTATCGGACTAAGAAACGAGGAATGCACAAGATTCTCCATAACGCTTTGCAATCTTCATGAAGTCATGGTCAGTAACTTGACTCCGAACTAATATAAAACTCTAATGTGCATTATGAGTCAAAATCTGAAGGGAAAATTCGAAATCTTAAAAGTAAATGACCATTCAATTAATTTAAAAAAAGATAACGTTAAAATTATACAAAATGACACTTTCAGCGTTTCATTATTACTGGTTTGTCATTATTATAAACATATATCTTTTTGTCTTGATCTTTGCATCTACTTAGAAAAGGTGATAATAAATTAATTCAATATTACTGGTTTTATGACTTACGTAACAGATAACAACTTCTACTGATCTAATAGGTGGGGAGCTATCAACTAAAATGCCACTATTACAGTCATAGGAAATCAACGTACAGGGTATGATACATAAACTTATTTAAATACACATACAAGACTGAAGAATTGAAATCTATTTATAATAAGTGGACCTGATAGGAACAAACAATGCGTTGCATTTTCATTTGAGAATTGGCATTAAATACGATCAGTTCTAAATAGCTTTTCACTTTCATAAATGTGAAACCTCTAATTTGATTCGTGAATGTAAAGGTCAACAGAACATGACCTCGTATATGTGCATATCAGAGATCTCCATTACAATCAGACTGGAACACTGAGTAATCGACTGCACACATATTGCTGCTTCCAGTGTATCTAACAAGTGCATTTGGATCATTGATATTTTTTTTATTACATTAGACGTGGTCAGGATCTATGGTTTAAATGAAGGTCAACAATTCCGACAAATAAAAGTAATAAATAAAACATAAAACTCAACGTTTTGGATATATATATATATATATATATATATATATATATATATATATATATATATATATATATATATATATATATATATATATATACTATGGTGGCCATATTGGACATCAGCTCGACGCCGTTTTCATTTTTGCACAGTCTATACATGAAAAGATGTCTTCTGATAATAACCGCATGGCAACCATTACTTTTCATTCAGGAGGATTAGCAATAACAAGAGGTTCAAGATGGCTACTGCGGAACCATTTTGGACATCAGATAGGAACCTTTGACATTTAAAACTAAAAAGATATCATAACAAACCTTTCAGTGAAAACCCCCATCTATTCAGAAGGATTAGCGATAGAAAACTTTCAAAATGCCGTCTCTGGTGGTCATAATAACCTTTAGATTAGTACTACTTTCATTTAGGACAAACTAGACATCATAAAATGTATCCAGGTGAAACCCCCAGTTCTATACGACTTTCCTTTCAGGATGAGTGGCGATAAAACAATTTAGAAGATATCATATCGGCCTATTATCTTTTCGACCAGCTGGACATTATATGAAATCCTTTATTAACAACCCCAGTTTGATATGATGAACCATTCTGGACGAATAACGATGTAAGGGTGATTACAATAGCCTCTTTGGCTGTTACATTGGCACCGTTTACATTTAGGACCAATGAGACATCGTTAGAAGTTATTTGGTGCAAATACTATGTCAATATGACGTCCAATTCAGGAGGAGTAGTGGTAACACGATTTCGAGTTGGCCGCCGTGGCGTTCATATTAGAGATCAAATAGGTACCATTTTTTTATAGAAGAATTAGCCATCGTAAGAAGTCGTTTAGTGAAAACCCCATGTTGATATTCATAACCATCGATTCAGCATGAGCAGAAATACCAACATTTTTAAATCGCTACTGTGACGAATATATTTGATGTCCGAGCGCAACTTTTTTCAATTTGGACCAACTAGGCAATGCAGTAAATATATATATGTGTGTGTGTGTGTGTGTGTGTGTGTGTGTAAAGTTTCACGCCAATCCTCCAAATAACTTAGGATGAGTAACGAAAAAAAGTATTTTGCTAACTGACAGACGGACAACCAAAGCCATCCCATTAACTCAGTAGAACTCGTAAAAACCGTTTATTGGACACAACTCGTCTTGGATTATTATGGCATCTATAGTCTTATCTTTCTAAAATGGCCTAAGGATCGAATTTTTAGTAAAGAAGCAAGTACATAAAACTATTGGAAACAGAACACGTATTAATGTTTCAATAGCAATTTTTCAATCCTCAATACGTATTCGCTTGTACTAGTTCCGTAAATCAATGAAGATTGAGCATAAAACGGTATGTATTTAAAGATTGTAATGCTAATGTTTAGGATGTGTGATCATGTTCGTGCTAAACTTACACAACAAAGAGCTACATATACCGAGATTACACACACACACACACACACACTATCTCTCTCTCTCTCTCTCTCTCCATGTTTCTTGGACAAATAGTATAAAGTTAGTTTCCTCATGTACACCATACTCCCTTTGGTTTGGTGTTATTAATGGAGCCATTGGGGTGTTTAAATTTGCATTTAACTTTGCAAAGTGCTTCACTAAGCATTTGGGTACAGACAATATTAAGTTTGTTGAATTGAAAAAATGTTTTATTGAAATTGTCAAGACTTCGCCAATTCACACTGAATGAAGTTTACTATGGCTAATATACCCTCGTCTACCCGCAAAAGAACTACCTATAAAACATAATAGTCCCGCATAAAACATAATAGTCACACAGAAATGATAAAGACATAAAGGAGCAACCGCCAAAATAGTTCATTTTGACGAGCTTCCTCTGTGACGGGATCCTTTACGAAAGAGAATTTCATGATGTTGCTATGAGCCAACCCTCTTGTGAACAGGGCTAAGACAAAATCATTGATTTCCTTAATTTC
Source organism: Sinohyriopsis cumingii (assembly GCA_028554795.2). Taxonomy (NCBI): domain Eukaryota; kingdom Metazoa; phylum Mollusca; class Bivalvia; order Unionida; family Unionidae; genus Sinohyriopsis; species Sinohyriopsis cumingii. Next base: position 59,080,260 of record CM068828.1, read on the forward strand.
AAATTTAATTTTAAATGTTCAGACGTAAATTACGGTATTTAAGTTAAATATGTATTTAGAGGTTTTCAATGATAAGTGCATGCATAAACGCACTTAAAGTTATTGCCAAGTGTCCACATAATGTTTTTTATATTGGCACTAACTGAGACCAACACGCGCGCGCGCGTGTGTGTGTGTGTGTGTGTAATCGGACTAATTGTTGCTCATGTCCATTATGCAGACTTCTTGAACATTCATAGTTTAACACTTTCAGGAGTAAATGCATTTTTCCAGTAGTTTGCAAAAGAGTGGGCTTTCTCCATCATAAACAAAGTTGTTGATGACTGGATACAATTGATTCGAGGTCAGATGCTTTTAGCGGTATACTTGCATTGCGAACGTTTCGTTACTGTCGATACTGCAACCTGTTAAAACGTGACCGTCCATTCCATATATTTTAATATTTCGGTAATTCGATTCTCTCTGCAGTAGTTGTGACCACCTTAAGAGTGCAGTTTCTTTGCTTAAGGTAGCGCAAGAATCCATAACTGAGTGTTTGAGGACGTCGGATTAGAATATTGAGCTCTGAATCCGGCAGCCGTTTGCTCGGGGTCACATAATTTCTTTTATTTTCTTCAAGCCTTATTTTAATACGAGTTGTAGGTGCGAAAAAAACCCTACAACAACAGGAGGAATATCCGTTGTTCTCACACACCTGCACCATTTAAGCTGTTACTTTAATTACAGATCCTTCCAAGCGCAGAGAACTAGTGTTTGGCGTACTCGTGTCACAGCATTAGATACATGTAAATATTTAATAACAAAACCCTAGATATCCCAACACAAATAATTTGGATAATCAACAAATATAAAATTTACTGTGTATGATCTTATATACTGACACGTCTTTGGAACACTTTCATTTGACTGTCGTTATAACTAGTGTACAAGGTCATAATGCCTTACGCATGGCAGCTAATAATTCTGTTATAGTTGCGAAGAGACAAATGTTAAGCCTTTGTAGGTTACTGACATCTCACCTCTGTCCCCCCCCTCGAGTTCGAGTCTAAGGCTCGGCCGACGTGGGTATGTTAGAAAGCTTGTCAGTCCTTCCCTTGGGTCGACAGTTCTTCTCGGGGTTTTTCCGGGTTCCTCTTCCACGAGCTATACTGGTCACCATGAATAGCCTATCAAGTGCTGAAAATTTGTGTAAAATCAACAACAATAAAAGCTATACCATTCTTACATGAGCAGGTCGTGTTTTGCTGGTTGTGTGGCTACAATTAGTGGCGCTAGGTGATTCACAAATTGGAATTGTATGTGATGCTTGAGCAAATATTTCGCATGTAGCAATGCTCAGGGTGGATGTGGAGTATTCCATACATAATTTGTGTGTTTAGAAATTGTTACATGATATGCTGTATGTAAAGGTACGTGGAAAGATAATTTTCTGGGTACTCCAGCAAACGTTTGTATAACCGTGTATAATCACGACGATACCGAATTTCTGAAAGGAAATTCATAATATAAATGAAATTGAAACTTCCGGAACGTGTAGGATCCAGATATAAGTAGACATACGTCCACGTTACTACTTTAGTTACAATTTTAGGCTGCACGCTCTTTAATCAATCATCAACATACGCTACATCACAAACATTCGGAATACTTGTAGTTGTAGGCAGTGGCTTCTTGTGGTAGCCGGCTCAATACTCTGTCAAACAATGTTTGAAAAAAGCAGATTGGATTAGGAAAAGAAAAAGAAGTAGCCAGGATATATAGCTACTATTTCGGTATCTTTTATGCATTATATTATGTTCGCGAAACATTGGACGCTGCAATCTTGAAGAACATTGTCGACAGATGTAGATTAGATGGCCGTTCTTGTCTCTAATTTTGTTACAATCAATGTTGGTTGTAAAAATAGTTCACCAAAAATACCAAAGTAGTAACTACTTACCTTGACTTGTTTACTTGTCTTAGCGGTTATAATTGTTTTTTTCAAAGACTTTTACCACATTTTTGAAGTGGGAAAAGGGCTGAGGTGTAAAGCTTATGCGGAAAAGCCCAAAGTGATCCAAATTTCAATGACTTAGGATGGTAAGATTCTTTGAGCGAAATCTGTGAACAAATTTAAATATAGAACTTGTATTGTATTGTTTTGCAGTTTTGGAAAAAACTGAATAAAATGTCCCCAAATAGCGAATGTGTATAGTCTAAATACCCGTCCATCCCGTTCAGCGTAATAAAACCCACAGCTATTTATGAAACTAGTAAAGTTTACATCATTGGCCAGTGGTCCAAATTACATGATTGGCTGATTGTCCAACTAACATCACTGACTGATTAACCAACGTACAACACTGGCTGATTAGCCCACCTACATCACTGGCTGATTGATCACGTTATATCACTGACTGATTGGTCAAATTACATCATTAAATTCTAAACATAATAGAACAAACCCTGGTACACTGTTCGCATGTTGGCCCGACTAGTTTGTAGACCGTTGTGGCACGCGCATGTGGCTCTCTCAGAAAAACGGGGTAAAAATTTGCTGAATTGCAATATTAGACTTAAATGGCAAACTATTAATAACAGTGCCTATCTACCCTTGAAATTGATCTTCAGAGCTCATATTAACACAACGAACAAAACTGTGTAAAATTGTATTTGGCTGGCTAAAAAATAAATTTGACCGTGACTTAATAGGCACCAAGTGCACTATAAACTACCCCAATACACATACAAAATCGTGCAAATAATATGACCATTTTATGATAATGCTTTCTACAATTTTGTCATACATTTTCGTGAAATCCTTTGAAACTAAAGTAGGTAACCGGTTTCCGAATTACTTTATATAAAAAAATATTTCCAAGACGCTCCAGTCTGGTAGTCACGATGGTAGTCTTGGAATGTTCCAGAATGTAACTCAAAAGTTAGAGCTCTGACACGGAAATGGAAATAAAAATATTCATTTTAACCTACTCTCATCAAGACTAATTTTGATACGACCATCAGCATTGCTAATTTCCGTATCAGCTGAAATATTGCTAAGAATATCAGACTGATAAATTGCTGCCATACATTTTGTGACCAAGACTGTTTTTTGTTAGAACAACAAGGAGTGCCACGTATCATCACGTAAGGATCTAGATACAAATACAGAGCAAATCAATTCCTCATGGATGATACAACGAACTGTATCGGTTAATACGAGGGATGACTTCAGAGACGATACTGGACTGGTTAAAGGACAAAATCGTAAATGCTTCCATTTTTTCTTCCGTATATATCCCCAAATAAAAGTATATAAACAGGCAGGATATCCAAACATACCAACTATTTCTTTAGCATACATTTATATTAATAATATACATGTAGATTAGCCAACATTGTTGGGATTCCTTGGAAATTCATAAAGACTGGTCTTGAAGATGTAGACAATGTATCTTTAAGCTGAATTTGTGATATCCATCCGCGTAGCTGAAACGTGTCCATGTCTTTTGCTTTTGAATATGTGCTTTCGTATGTACTAGCTGTCCACTTTATTTCACGTTCATACTTACATTCTATTTCATTCATCCAAAACTATTTTTGACAGTTGTCCATGTAAACAATTTTCCGTATAAGAGATGGAACACATGTACGTGTAAATACTGATAGCCAGGGTAGAATGAGTTACTCGCATCATAGCTGTAGCCAGGGTAGAATGAGTTACTCGCATCATAGCTGTTTGGCAAACATCCACAAAATCAACATTCAAACCAGTCATATGAACAAAAAAAACGCACTATGTTTGTACTGTCGTTTTACGCACTTGGTCGAGGTAGACACCAAAACTAACATATTATGTTCCAAACTGAAAGCTATCCAACACTGACGTTACATCTGGCAAAGTATTATAGAAACTTCATTCTTCCAAAATTTGAATTTTGTGAAAATTGTATCAATTTTCAAATCACGAATCTAGTATGGATTTTATATGACAGTCTACATACAAAATCAACATCTGATATTACATCACTGTGTAGATATTTACAGGTTCAATTCATATATACACGATCCCGAAAACCCAACTGACTGATACATCGAAATTTATTCCTATACTTATATCTATGTTAAACCTATACACATAAATAATAACACTGTTCTAGAAATCAATATTGCAGTAAAAGTTACTAAAACTGTCCGATGAATATTGAAAGGAAGCAATCCAGCCGCCATGTTGACGGCTGTGCAGTTGGAAGTCACTGGATTTAATGGCGGGCAGGTTTGGGCTGCGTCAGGGTCCCAGTGACACGGCTTGTAGCAACAAGAGGTCACTCCTTCGGCAGCTTCTGAATCGTAGTCAATGGTTGGATCTGAAAGAAAAGAAAGGGTTGCAAGTAAATATTCGGTTTTGAGAAATATAGTAAGCAAGGATATCCCCTTTCACGAGCCGAGTCCAATTTTTTTTAAAAAAGTATTTGTAATGATGATGAAACTTTATCTCATACATGCTGATGTCTAATCATGAACGCTTTGAAAATATGTAACACAATACATTCCACCATCAGGCAAAATATCGTGTAGTCTCTCTCGTATATTTTGGTACAGCATAAGCACGTCATAAGGTAGAGGTCACAAGCTCTCCAAAATAAATTATAACCCCAAAACTCTGCTGTCCTCGCCGACGTATCCCCCTCCACTCTGCAAAATATAAAGGACCCCGCCCCAACAAGTATGAATGTTTTCTTTAAAAAAAAATTAAAATGGAATTAAAGATCTTGTGCTATGTCCCTTCCGTGGTGGGGACAACATTATTACACTAATGTAATCAGAGTCACTAATGTTACTGTTATTACACTGATGCACTCAGGGCCAATACTGTTACTATCATTACACTGATGTACTCAGAGTCACTAATGTTACTGTTATTGCACTGATGTACTCAGGGCCAATACTGTTACTATCATTACACTGATGTACTCAGAGTCACTAATGTTACTGTTATTGCACTGATGTACTCAGGGCCAATAATGTTACTATTATTACACTGATGTACTCAGGGTCAGTAATGTTACTATCATTACACTGATGTACTCAGAGTCAGTAATGCTACTACTATGACACTGATGTAATCAGAGTCAATAATGTTACTATCATTACACTGATGTAATCAGAGTGAATAATGTTACTATCATTACACTGATGTAATCAGAGTCAATAATGTGACTACTATTACACTGATTGTAATCAGAGTGAATAATGTTACTGTCATTACACTGATGTACTCAGGGTCAGTAATGTTACTATCATTACACTGATGTACTCAGGGTCAGTAATGCTACTACTATGACACTGATGTAATCAGAGTCAATAATGTTACTATCATTACACTGATGTAATCAGAGTGAATAATGTTACTATCATTACACTGATGTAATCAGAGTCAATAATGTGACTACTATTACACTGATTGTAATCAGAGTCAATAATGTTACTATCATTACACTGATGTAATCAGAGTCAATAATGTTACTATCATTACACTGATGTACTCAGGGTCAACAATGTTTCTAAACTTTACACTGATGTTATCCGGGTCAATAATTGTACTATCATTACAATCAAAATAGTCAGAGTCAATAATGTTACTATCATTACACTGATGTACTCAGGGTCAATAATGTTACTATCATTACACTGATGTAATCAGAGTCAATAATGTTACTATCATTACACTGATGTAATCAGAGTCAATAATGTGACTACTATTACACTGATTGTAATCGGAGTCAATAATGTTACAATCAAATTAGGTCATGACATGCTTCATTACTGCTTGCTGGCTGTTCCTCACATACCTCCGACCACGTGGCTTTGTTAGTAGAAAAACAATCGATGTCATAGGCATATTTTAATTGGGCGACCCTAACAAATACTATACTTACAACGCTTACCCTCAAAATATGACCATTTTATCCCCAGCCCTCCGCCCCACGTAAGTTCCAGGTAAAATGCAACACCCTTAAAAATAAAAAATTCACATTTATGTCTAACTCTTCTCCACCCAAAACTTAGTTTATAGAAGTAAGAGTCCAGTTAGCACTAAAATGGGAACATCAAACGCAACCCAGCAATGTCCCAAAGATTACTACTTTTTGTATTTCATTCACCAGCAACAATACTGTTTATTTCAAGAGCGTCTTCTTCAAAAGATAAACTTAGAAAAGACGGTTAATGTAAGAAATAATGATCATATACAGAACAGTTCTCCCAGTTAACACACGTAACAGTATGCTCAGTGAACACATTGAACTCTTTGCACAGTTAACGCACAGAACAGTTTGCCCAGTTAAAACATTAGCCCAAACTTTCTGGAAAGAACTGGAGACAATCATGTTGAGTGACAACCATCCCATTTATTTTATCTTACGGTTGAACTTTTTTTTAAATCCCACATCGGTCTCTTAACCTTAGTTTGAATATACTGACTGTATAATTTCTTTATTTTTCTTTTGGATGGAGCATTGAGTGAACAACTATTATATTATCATCAAGCTTTATTTCCTCTATTTGATATTATTGAAATAGAGAAACAATAAATGTTACATGTACATGAATATTAGTAATTATGCGATGCTGATAAGGAAGCAAATCATAGAGGGCAACTTGTTCAATCAAAATGTCAATTAATTTAATTTAAATACTATGGCATGATATTGCACGATTCTGCCAATGTAAAGTTAACGGGGGAAAAATGAGCATATAATAATTATAGTTTTGTGTGCGAAGTATATCAGCATCTAATCCTATAAATTCACAGCGATATTGTAACACGGTCATTCTGGTTACATGTAACTTGAGTGAATGATATTCATTTGTGTGCTTAGTGTGCCACTTTTGGAATCTTCATCTCATCTTAGGAGGTAGGACAAGCGGCGTGGGCATGGGTTATTGTTAAAAAAATGTCAGATATTTAACGATTTGTTTGTTTTATGCGTTTCATACGTTGTGATCTTTTGAACCAAGTGTAAACACGTCAGACTAAAAGCCACCCACACAGTTTGATTTAGATCTCGTATATAGCACTAGGAATATTATGCGGAAAAAATATTTTTTCAAGCACAGTGACATTGAGGTTTTATTTTGTGGACCCGATGTTCGATAGGATTCTTCCTTGACACTGGTGCAATAAATATCCGCCAAGTTTGGTCCAGATGTGGGATCTAGATCTAATGTTATTGTACGCAAACTATTTTGCTTCATTCGGTTACCTTGACATTTATGTTTGAGCAGTTGACACCAAAATCGATAGGATTTGTTGTTCTTAACCTACGATGTCCACAAAGTTTAGTGGAGGTACGTGTTGTAGAATTAAAACTATAGTGCGGAAAATGAAACGTTAGCGGATAGGGTTATAGCACATAATACACTCCTCCAAAATGGCAGAAGAAAATCTATAAACAGCTTAAGTTGTGAATCTCTTCGAGGAAGAATTTCTACCCTATGCAGGAATATCCAATTGTATTATGTCGCACCAACGTGCTTTAGTACACTACAGGGTAGTGTAGCTTCGCCAATGTGAATATAATGGTGCGGTAGCAAATCGCTGACTCTGTAACTGCAGAAGCATACCACCGAGTGTATCGTCGTTTCGACATGAAGCAGCCAGAGATTTAATGATAAAAATACAGTATACTCTAACAGGAACAAACAACATTATTTGAATGAAAAACTGATAATGAAGCTGAAATTATTATAGCAAAACCTAAAGCAGAAGTTCAAAACTGGATGTACACATATGAGTAACTTGGAAATAAGAAGGCAAAAACGGGAAACCGAAAATAAGAATGGAAGATAAACAAAGATAGGTAAAAAACTGTAAATTATATCGTAAATATAGAGATTAAAAATGACCAGATGAGGGAAGTAACGACTATAAGGCCTGCTATAAAGAGTAAAGCAAATATGGATGACAAAAAAGAAGTCGTAAAGAAAGGTGACTAGAACTTGGATATATATATACCGCTCAATAAAGGTAGACCTGGTAGAGACTTGCTGTGTAGTTTCCTCTGACAAGAACGAGGCAAGAGAACATAATATGCATGTCAAAAAGCGGGAAATGGTTTTTGCAAAACGATTCTTGATGCAAGAATGTTCAATAAGAAAGTTTAAGAGATAAAGACCTCAAGTTCAAGTCACTGAAAAAATTAAATGAAGATTTTGTGCAGGAGTAAGTTTTAAAGGCGACAAGGATTATATGGTGAAACTTTACAAGAATATATTCAGATGTTTGAGAATAAAATGTGAGGGACACGCATATGTCTGCTCATCTCGCAATCAAACGAGGTTTCTTCATTCTATTTCATCAGCAGACAGTCTGCGGAATACTTGCATATTATTGTTGAAAAAATGTTAGCAAATGGCATATCCGTGGATGACAAAGAATTACTTTGCATCATCTGGAAAAAATTAGAATTCCATTGATGCAAATTGGAGAATTTGCTACGAGACAGACACTCGTCGATAAAGTGAAGCGTTATCGGTGTGCCAGGAGATATACAACCGGTAATAAATGTTGTGCCACGGCCATTTGCCAGCAATATAACGATAGCAGTCAAACTTAAGAAGAAACATAGCAACAACAAAAATCCGACTTTGTTTACATCCTGTCACAGTTATTGCTACTTTACGTTGGCTAATGAAGTAAGCTGTAAAAGAATTATGAAATAAAAACAGATGAATAATGGATACAACCTTAAATGAAGACAGTTCTGAAATCCTAAGACAATACAAAGGAAATGGTTTAGTAGCAGCAGCTCACGAAAATCAAAATACGAAAATGCAAGTAATATCGGTTATGATTCTAACAATTTTAGTGACGTTGATGAAAAGAAAACTATGACTGAAAACTGATATTTCACTTGACTAGTCAAATCTACAAGTAGAAAAAGTGCACCCGTTCGCACTCAATATAGAACAGCCGCATCATTTAATCTTTTATAATGACCCGTAACCATATTACTTGTTTTCCATCAGCATTTTGTGTTCAAAGAGTCATAAATAACTCCGAGAGAGTGGTACCTGTTCATTATAAAGTGATACAACCAAACAAGGGCCGAGGGACGTTGATTAATGCGTCGCAAAATGTACAAAACCTTTTTTTTTCAATACGAAGAAGCTCAAAATGAACCAGATACCGGACAAATCATGGTTAGCACTTAGAAGAGGTCAACCCAAGGTCAGAAACGTTTAGTTGGCAGTGATACAACCAAACATGAATGGTGCTCTTGAAATATTGCATAACGTTTATTATATTTTTAAAACACTTGGAAGTCATTTAACATATCTGGGAGCTGGTAAGAAAGATGTATTTGAGATGATTTAACAACTTTGCTTGCCACCTTGGTGCGATTTTTATCATTTATGAACACAATAAAGACAGATTTAGAAACTTCTCAGTGGAATTAATGAATGAAGTAACTGAATGATAAAAATGTACAACAATATTAGTAGGGCTGGAAAATACCTCCCACCCAAGAAATGACATCGTACTTGATACAAAAGATCATATTAAATGCTTTGGCTTCTTTGGTCACCCGAATCTCATCGAGATCTCTGTCATCTCATACCAGTTATGATTTCATGCGTTTTCGAGTTCCACCCGTAGTTATTACTCTGTGACATGATCTGTTTTCTGTGCATGATGCATGAATTGGCACATAATAAAAATCAAAGCAACGATCTGGAGTTTCCATAATTGCCCTACAGCTTGCATGAAGAAACCACACAAATTTTTAACATAAATAAGAATTTCTAACTATAGCCTACAACACTATTCAAACAACGTTTCAGGCTTGTTCACTGCAAATAACAGTGCGGATGAATTCACTCAGCAGCTCCTCAGTCATTCAATGTTGTTGTTGCAGTTGTTGTAGGGTTTAACGCCATTTTGCAGCACACGATAGGCTATACATGGCGGCCAGTATTAATAGTGGAGGAAGAACCCGGGAAATCCCTGGAAAAAACCACCGACCAGCGAGAAGCTACTGGCAAGCTTTCTCACATACCCACATTAGCCGAATCCGAGACTCGAACCCACGCAGACAGAGGTGAAATGGCAGTGATCCTTAACGGAGAGCGCCTTAGACCACTCGGCCACTCGGGGCCCCTGTCATTCAATGTAAGTTAAACGACAATACTGTCAGTGAACCGCGCATCTCTGTACAAGAGAACATGGTGAATAAACTCAAGTTCCATCAAAGACTGCATGATTTTCACAGACTGTTTGACCTTCTATTTGTTTTGAATTTGATCTCACTGTTAACATTTCCGTTGTTGATGATAATATTAATGGAATACTCTAAATAGTAAACAAATACAAAATAACATTAAATTACCTCTAGGTCAGACATAAGAAAAGTAATTTCAAGCTGTCATCGGAATTCAGTTCCATTCTGACAGATACATTATGTTGCATTCAACAGAGTAAGAAGTATGCATGATTGGTCTTCACATATTGACACTGAATAAACAGAAAATTACCGTTGCAACGAGTGTTAAGGATGAAATGGCAGGACTGAGACCGGAAGAATGTATCAGTTTGCCAAGTTAACTATAAAACAACACACACACACACACACACACACATATATATATATATATATATATATATATATATATATATATATATATATATATATATATATATATATATATGTGTGTGTGTGTGTGTGTGTGTGTGTGTGTGTGTGTGTGTGTAGTTCCACGCTTAATAGTCCTTCATGTAAATAACTGCTATTTTAGGACAGAAAACATTTTTCCTTCTTTCAGTCTTGCTGTTGCTGTTTTTACCCCCGATTTGATAGTCATCATCCTTACCCTTGCAAGCCATCAACAACGCGTGTTATTAATGTGGAAACCATTTTCTTCTATCAGTCAGTGGCATTCACCATTGTCCCTTTAACCTCAAAATCAATAGCGTTTATCTTTATTTCATGCTGAAGCCATTTACAAAGATTTTTTTATGTATCTCATGTAGAAGTAATGTTATTTTGTGGCAACAATGTTTGTGCTCTTACTTTAGTCACAAGGATCCTGGTCGTTGATCCTTAAACTCCAAAGCTGAAAGGGTTTTTTACCCTTTCTCCAACCATTCATAATGTGGATCATGGAGAAGGTCACTCATTGAATGCAAACCATTTTCTTCTGCCAATCTGGGGAGATGCAGACATTTCATCCTCAAGTTGACATACATTATTCGTACCCAGATGAAAACTATTCAACAATTATGTAACTGTTGATAGTGGAGAACTGAGTTATTATGCGGCAACCGTTTTTGCTTCTTTCATTTACAGCGACATTGACCTCTGAACTTTTGAGCTCGAAATCGATAGGATTCTTTCTCACCAAAGTGCAAACCATCCAAATGTTAGTTTGGTTACAGAACTAAAATTATTCTGCGGAAACCAAATTGGTAACAGAGAAACGAACCTACGGACAGCATCATAACATCTCTCCTCCTTATGGTGGGCGTACAAAAATCGCAAATTCCTTATCTCAGTGCAAAATCGTTGTGAGGTGATGGCGTATGCAACTCAGATAACGCAAGATCACATCGTGGGATAGTTTAGCATGTGCGTGACAATATCCGTCTCTTAGGGATGGAGCCATTGTACTCCGAAGAACAGTGAATTTATTTTGGATAAAATGTTTCCCAGCCTAGAAATTTCCAAGTGCCACCAGTGTGTAGATTTACTTCTGGATATTTGCAAGCATTATTGAATTCAGTGACGTTAGATCTTATTCCACTCGCAAAGCTGCTTATGTCTTTTCTTACGTCTGTGGTGATTCAAGGTGATTTCAACTATTAACATTCTAAAAGGGAAATGTGACTACCTCCAGTTCATGGAAAGAACATTATCCTGCAAGTCATTTATAAAGAAACATACCTTTACTAGAGATTACTGCAAGGCATGTGTTTAGTGTTGTATATGACTGGCAAATGAATGTTCTGTTATGCAAACAGTGTTTTTCTTTTGGAATTACAAAACAGTATATGCAGCACCAATGTTCACATAAGGACAAACCGTAAAGACAAAAAATGAAGATACTGAATAAAGAAAAGAGACCAGGCTAGTAAGTCCTAGACGAGATAGAAATGGGCACGCAAATAGGAAGAAAAAAAACCCCAGAATAAACGGAAACATAAGTCTCGCCTCATCAAAGCTTCTAGTAATTTAACAAGACAAAATAATTCACAACTAAAGACACATTTCTTGAGATAATGAAGTTAAAAAGGATATAATTAAGAAAGTTATCAAATGCAGGAAAAGCAAAGGTAAAAGGAAAGTAAAACTTAAATCTCTGAATATGCATGCATGCATGTATGTATGTATGTATGTATGTATGTATGTATGTATGCATGTATGTATGTATGATGCATGTATGTATGTAGGTAGATAGGTAGGTAGGTAGGACAATGTGGATGTGTATGCATGTACGTGTGTATATGCATGTATTTGTATGTAGGTATACATAAATATGTGCATGTATGTATGTATATGTATAGGTACATGCTTGTATATATTAATGTCTGTACGTGTGTATTTATGTAAAACCGACGTGTGAGACTGGAGGATTGAGTGCAGGTACTTTTATATGGTGAAATGTAGTTAGTGGCACTTTTAAACTACAAATAGTTGTTGCAAGTATGTCTACTTTTTGATATACATTTAAAGACTGAGTTTTATAATGTATAAAATGCTGAGTTTTAATAATGTATATTACATTACCATCATTTGTTTTTCTCCTGCAGTTATAGTGTTCCCTTTGAACAGACATCATTTGTTGTCCTACTAGCTTATATACATCCTAGCTTGTCTTGCTAGTGTATAGACATCATATTTTTTCTCACTAGTTTACTTTAAACTATCATTTTTCTCTCTTGCATACCTTTCTAACCATGATTTATTTTGCAGTACCTTTCATTTTGGAGCTGAACAATTTTATGTTTGTCTGTACGTTATAAATGATCATACCCAATGTTATATGTATGAGTCTGTACGTTATAAATGATCATACCTAATGTTATATATATGAGTCTGTACGTTATAAATGATCATACCCAATGTTATATGTATGAGTCTGTACGTTATAAATGATCATACCCAATGCTATATGTATGATGACTATATTTAGATGCAAATTGCACTTGAACCGAGAAAAATATATATTTACAATCTAACATTTTCTTACCAGCATTCTATTTTCTGGTACTAATACTCGCAAAAATAAGATTTATTTATTTGTTTTATTATTATTATTAAATTTATTTAAAGCCTACTGCACCAATGCTTTCACTTGTCTTGCAATGAGGCATTTAGCCTACAGTGCACCTTTTAATTTTTGTTTGTTTGATTATATTCTGTCAGTTTTTTTTTTCGCCACTGATATTATCAGATGCATGGGTAACTGTCAAAATTATTTATATACCAATGTACTTACGTTTGAATATTGTATCCATTTTTAGTTTAGATAGAGTTCAATATGGACATTTCGTGGGCATATATCAGATCACTGATGTTGTCTTAATTGATATATGTTTTATTCTTAACCTATGAACTGCGTTTGGTTTGTAACCACTTTCCCTGCTGATCACAAACATGGTGCATTTCATCTGTGAGGCTTTATACTTTTACACCGAAAATGGATAGCTAAAAAATTAGAATATTGTCTGCCTGTCACGGAATTGTGTATGAGTTATATCAATATGTATTTGTTGTCAAAAATGTACTCGGCTTTCTTTGCCGCGTACAGCGTCACCCGAGGGTGGTATATTTTTTCGGCTTTAGTTATTTCGAAATCCTGAGCGAAACTCAGACCATGCTGCACGAGCAAATTGCCTGCAGCGGAAAACCTAAGAACCTAGCTGCGCATATCTGTCACAGCTAGTGTACGTATAGAGCAAATTCTCTATAACCAAATTACATTACGACGAGCCTTGACAGAAAGCTTACCCCTTTACGGATTTAAAGATTTTTATTCTGTGATTCATTGTGATTTTCATACAAAGATCTCCAGGTATACTTTATCCTATATTTTGTAAGGTGCCATTGTTTATACTGTGTACATTTTTGTTATTTTTTATATATACATATATATTTTTTTGCATTTTGGAAGTTTACGGGTGTTTAGCCTCTACCAACATAAGTGGATAGTTTTTTACAGCCCAAAATGGCAATGCCAACTAAAGAACAAACTGGAGGAAAGATTAAAAATTATTTTCCCACAGACCTAAGGAATACAGACAGTGGATTACTACTACTTGCATATAGATCACCACGGTGCCAGGTGTTGGACCTTACAAGCTTTAATGAGGCAGAAAGGCCGTGCCCATCCGAGATCCTGCAGTACCTAATAGGCAAGGGAACACAAACTAACGACATCAAAGGACTACAAAATGGTGGCAGAGGGCTATATACTTCCTCTCCGCAAGAGAAGGAAAGCCACTATATAACAAATGATCAGACAATCGAGTTCAGATGTGCATTTTTCGGGACTCCCAATGGAAATACCGACGATCGAATTAGCGAACAAACTGCAAAATAAGCTTCCATCAAAATCACTACTGCACAAATGGCCACATACTGGGGATTCCCCGCAGTATACACAGGAAAAATCATATGCTGAAGCACTGTCCAGTTCAGTACCCAAGGGAACAGATACAGTGACAGAAAAGATTCTTCCTCCACCATTAATACTGGCCGCCATATATAGCCTATCGTGTGCTGAAAAATGGCGTTAAACCCCACAACAACAACAACAACCAGAACCTGAACAAGATCTACAAACTCAAAATGACACTACAGGAAGCTCACAAGATAAATGGGAATATGCTGACCAAACTAGCTCAGCAGAAAAGAAAATGGCAAGAGCTAGAGACAGACAAATACAAAGAAAATAGCAGGAAGTAAAACTGATAGAGAGACAGACAGTCCCCTTCTGTGTCCTCGAAGAGACGCAAAAACAGTAACACCACAAAATTTGGAGCAAACTCTTGACAATATACAGACAAGTCCAGATATATCGACTACTGAAGAGACACTGGACACAGACACCTCAATGGAGCAAAAAGTGGTAACAACAACTCAACCAAGACGAGAGCCTGCAACACCAACAATAACGAAAAAGAAAAAGGACAGCATCAACGCCCAGAACAATGTCAGAAGAAGAGATTATTGACAAGTTTAGATCACCAGAAAACGAGACGAGAAAATCCAGAAAATAAACAAAAGAAACAGAGCAAACAAGACAAACAGCCAGTCTCATAGAAAAGATAAAAGAACAATCCTCATCGAAGAATACAGGGCAAAAAAACCTACCTAACTATGAAAATTAACAAAAACCAAATAACTATTATGTAAACTAGAACCTACTAACACAAAATAAAAACTTAACGACTAGCCCATAGTCAAGATGCAGGAATCAAACCTGAGAATCCTGACTATGAACACTAATGGTATAAATAATAAAATAGATAATATCATAGCACAAGCTAAAAACTATGATATAATATTAATGCAAGAAACGCACGGAATGCCAGAACACCTTATGAAAAGATTAGAGGAAGAACTAAATGCACTAATCTTTATTAATAACCATCCTACAGACATAAGAGCTGGAGTGGCTACAATTATCAGGCAAACCGTCAAGGAATTGAACTCTGAAAATATGGAAATACCTAATAAACTAAAAGGACGTCTGATTCACTTAAAAATAAATGGAACATCTTTAATATATATGCGCCACCAGGTGTAAATAATAGGAAAACTACATTTATTCAAAATAAAAATCATTATACTCAAACATGTGTTTTAGAACCATGTATAATGGGAGATTTTAATTGGATACTAACAGAAGATAAAAGTAAAGGTGATAGATTGAAGGAAAATGATTTAAATGGATCCATACTTTCATAAAAATAAATATTGTAGACGCTTATAGATTTTTAAATAAAAAGAGGGAATATACGTTTAAATATGAAATCCGTAAAGACAGTCATATTGATACATTTTACTTATCTAAAAACGAGACAAATGCAATTAAGAAATATGAAATTCTACAAGAAAAAATCGCAAATCATAAATTAGTATTACTTGAAAATAACTATTCCGAACACTATAAAATGGGGACAGGGAGTGTGGAAAATGAACAGTGCTCTCATGCAGGATGCTAGGTATGTGAGCACTGTTCGCACATACATCAAAATTTTCAAGGAAAAATATACTGGGGACATAATGAAAGACTGGGAAACAATCAAAAGTGAAATTAAACGAATTACGAAATATCATAGAAAGACAATTTTTTAACAATGTCTAAAGGAATAATATTTAGAAATAATGACATCTATAAGGTCATTAACAAAATTAGATGAATGAAAAAAATAAATGGGAGAAAAGAGAAAGAGATTACACAAGGAATAAAAATAAGATCAGGGAGATATGGGAATATATATAAAAAGGAGAGAAGAATGGAAATTAAAAGGTGAGAAAATAAAGATAGAATCAATACAAGAAAACGACATAATCCATCAAAATAAACATTTTAGAATATATAAAACAATACTACACAAAAATATATGAATCTCAAAATATCAACAAGGAAATAATAAATAGAGAGAAAAGACTAATTATAAGCGATTACTACCGAAGATTAGGAGAAATGCGAAAACTTTATCACCGATAAAGAAATCTTAGAAGCAATTAATAGCCTTCAAAAAGAGAAATCACCAGGGTCCGACGGGATAACCTCGGACTTCAATATTACATTTAAATACGAATTAGTTGATTTTCTAGAACTATTATATAACAATATACTGTTTAAAGGGGATTTGCCGAAAACACTTAAGGGAGGGAATTATTACTTTAATCTATAAAGGGAAGGGAGACAAAGAAGTGATATAAAAAAAATGGAGACCGATAAACTTGCTAAATAAAGACTATAAAATCATTAGCAAGAATCATAACCAATATAATGCGAAATCGTTTAAACAAGATAATAGGTATAAACCAGAGGTGTTGAGGAAAGGAAGAAATATTACGAATAACACTCTATCAATTAATGAAATAAATCTTTTAAATGATAAAGGAGAAAAGGGTGTATCTGTTTTATCAAGAAAAGGCGTTCGATCGAATAGAACATAATTTTATTTTTAAATCATTAGGAAAATGTGGCTTCGGCCAAAATTTGATAAGCTGGATCATATGTATAAAGATATCACCTCTAAAATAGTAAATAGAGCGCTTACTAAGGAAATTGATATAAAAAGATCAGTCAGACAGGGCTGCCCCAATCTATGCTGCTATATGTAATAGCAATAGAATCCCTGAGCATACATATCAACCCAAACAACTATATTCAGGGAATAAAAATACCAAATTTGAAAAGAATTTAAAACTATATTACATGCAGACGACTGCACCAACTTTACCAGAGATGGAATTTGTTTTTAACGTCTACAGTATGAATTCACCAAGTTGGGAAAAGTATCTGGTTCAGTGATCAATCATGATAAAACATAAATTTTATTTTGGAGTGAACTCTACTCACAAGAACTATCGTGAGTTACTAAGATAGAAGCACAAATATAAATTTGGTTGCACACAGGGATCGAGTACAGGTAGATAAAAACCTACATGTATGGTCAAATGAATTACACAATGAGCAAGATACAACTAACTGAAGCTATGATTAACAATATAGAAAATCGAATACTGAGCTTTATCTGGGATAATAAAATCCACTATTAAAAAAAGCCTATATGCAGACCTAAAGACAAAGGAGGATTAGCCATACCTAATTTAAGCCTAATACAGAAAACTAACATTTTAAATAGATTTAAATATTTGAATAATACACCCCAACTACCACGGGAGGCAATATTTATATGGATATCTATGTCGCTTTGACGATTCAATATATAAAAACAATTTATTAACTAAACTACTAAAACCACCTGGAAGATGTAAAAGAATAACTGAACTACTATACAAATATAGAGATAATAAAAGTATATGGGATAAAAAAAGGATATATATAAAACTCTAAATGATATAGTCTGTCAAGACAAACAATTAATAGAACTAAAATACCCAAACCTAAATTAGACTTTAATATGGAAATACTTTGCAGGAATAAAATCACCTATACAAGGTAGACTATTTTTTTTATACCTACACGAAAGCTGGATGACAGGTGAGACTGCGTTTGTTAGACATATAATAAATGCGATACCAAAATGTAGACTATGTAAAAAGCATATAGATTTAAAAGGACACCCGATACTACGATGTCCTAAACATTATGCAGAAAGACAACTTTAAAAAAATAAAATCACAACTAAATATGGAGCAGTAAATGATTCACAAGTTTTATTTACAAATAACATCAACGACAAGAAAATATATAACGAATTAATACTATATATCAACTCCATTATGAAAACGAGAAGGGAAGATTTTTAACTTAAAACCTCAGAAATTATGATGTTAACTTAATACTAATATTTGAAATTAATTTTTTTTTTGCACACCTAAGGAGATCCTTGTACGACAGTATATACTATTATATACCTGCTTATTCATCTTTCTAAGACAACAAAATGACAATAAAAAGAACGCATTCAACACCTTCGCGCATACATGTATACCTACTATCTTCCAACCTACTACCTACACTAAAATGCTTCTAAAAACTCCAACAATGTAAAATAAGAACTCGAATGGAATCTGATCATACAAGCCAGTCCGTACAAAAACACAAAGGGATAAAAGCATACAAACAATATAGCAATAAATAGATAGCACACACTAGACACCATTGATCCATTGGCCTGGATCACTTGTATAATTAACTCCAAAAACCAGTCTGGGTTGAGGAGAAATGATACACTAGTTAGGCAGGTGTAGAAACCCTAGATCAAAATCTTTCAAAATGAAACTTCTAAAATAAATAAAGCAAACATACACAATATGGAGGGAAAAACGAAAACATAAAAACCTTTTTAACTTTTGGAACTAGGAGGTCCGTCAAATGATGTTAATTCTGAGACGGACCACACCAATAAACCCTTTACAGGAGCAAATCTCCAGCTGTAGAGGTAATGAAATTTAAGTATTCTTTATTATTATTCGTTTTTATGACAGAATTGTTTCATACTTTAGACGTTTTAGAATTTATTCTAAATTCTACAGTCTATACCTAGGTTATACAACGCCATATTAGAAATTCTATAGTCTGGTTAGAGTTAGCTATTTGTTGTAACTGAACAGGCAAATTGAAATTTAATTATACGCTGCATGCATTGAACGATTAATGTAGTGGGTAACGAATTCATGTGCGCGCATGCGCAACATATATCAATGCAGAAGTACTTAACTGTGTCATATGTACTACACGGTTTAGTTGTTACAGTTTTAGCTGAATTATACCTGATGCCATGCCTTATAATGGTTTGATGTGGAGTCACAGAACTCTTGTGTGCTTACGTGTGGTTTATACGCTGTGTTATGGTGACGTTGGATTGGAAGAGTGTTCTGGTTTTCTCGATGCGAGGGACCAAGGCTTCGCAACCCCTCGATAGTTATATATATTGCGTTCCATGTTATTTTAAATAACAAGATGGCCGCTATCGCTTAACCGGCTTAAAGCAGCTGTTCCGGTTTTTAGTGCCGTTTTCATGATATTTGTGCTTGTTGCCTGTTTTAATCTACGTTATTGTGTTCATTATGTATTGGCTGTTAAATTCGTATGTGTTTCTTCATCTCCTTGTTTTGGAAACGAGAATAATTAGACTTTTTCTCAGATGTCTTGCTCCACTGTTTTTGAACAAACCGCCATCACGTGATACTCTCCAGTCAACCCGTTTATGCTACGATGGACCCTCATTAATTGCTTTAAATTATCACTCCTTGGCTCTCCACACTACATTGTGCTCTAGACTAAACGAACTAGGACTACAGTCATCATTACCTAAATGTAAACAGAGGCGAAAAAAGAGAAACGTTGTTTCAAAGCAAGCTGACATGTAACAAGCTGCAGATGAATGATGATAAAACCGAGGCCATTCTGATCACAGCACAAAGACTTTCTCATTTACATCCTTTACCTCAAACAATAAATATCAGCAACGCCAACATTAAATTCACACAATCAGTACGAAACCTAGGTGTTACTCTGGACAGTACTCTCACATTGCACCAACATGTCATGAACATATGCAAGGCTGCATATCTTGAGCTGAGACGCATCAGCTCAATTGGCAAATATCTTTCAGTTGATGCCACTAAAACACTCCTGTGTTCATTAGTACTTTCAAGACTGGACTATTGTAACTCAATTCTGTCTTGTTCATCTCAATATCTACTCCAGAAACTTCAAAAAGTTCAAAACAAAGCTGCTCGGATCATACTTAGAGTACCACGATCAGAGCAAACCTCCCCGCTGCTCTGTACCCTACATCCAGAATCAAACACAAAAGTTGTTTTCTGTGCTACGTTTCACTGTCGGACTCTAGTCCAACATACCTATCTGACCTCACCCATGTGTACACACCAGCAAGATACTTACGCTCCTCTTCTGACATTATACTCATTATTCCCACTATGAAAACAAAGTGAATTGGAGAGCGTTCTTTTGCATACCAGGGCCCAGCAACGTGGAATGAATTGCCCACTGAACTTAGACACAAAGACACAGTGATCACATTCAAGAGGGCTCTCAAAACTAACTTATTTCGACTGCAAGAACAAACTTAAAGACCTATTAATGTTTCTTACCTGAAATATTCTCAGTATGTTTTTTTATTTTTTAATGTTTTTCTAATTTCATGGTGTTTGTTTTTGTAATAATGTTATTATACGTTTTTTTTTATCTTAGAGGTGTTGTTTAATGTTGTAAAGCGCTTAGAGCTTCTAAAGATTAGGCGCTATACAAAGTCCTCATAATTATTATTATTATTATTTTCACTATTGCTATCTGAGCAAATTTTCATTCATTCCTATTGCAATATCGTTATATGAACGATCGATAGGTTCATAATTTCATTCATTCCTATTGCAATATCGTTATGTGAACGATCGATAGGTTTATAATTTCATCCATTCCTATTTCAATATCGTTAAGTGAACGATCGATAAGTTCATAATTTCATTCATTCATATTGCAATATCGTTATATGAACCATCGATAGGTTCATAATTTCATTAATTCCTTTTTCAATATCGTTATTTGAACGATACATTCAAATTTACATGCTTTTCAATATCGTTATTTGAACAATACATTCAAATTTACATGCATTTCAATATCGTTGTATGAACGATACATTCAATTTTTTGTTTTTATTGGGGTGTAGATCATATATTTTTATTTTGTTGATCGGTAATAGGACTTAATTAATGTTTGTTTGAAATTCCATTTGTTAAATTCATGTTTGAGTTTTTTTTCGTTGAGTTAATTGTTGTTGATAGTTCCATGTTAGGAACTTTATAATTTTCCATATCTTTTTGTTTATAATGGTGTCAGATTTGTTAATATTTAATTTGTGTTTATAAATAAACATCTTATAAACGCAGATGCTTTTGGTGACTTCCCTAATCCAGTCCCAACCCTGCTTCATCTTGTGACACTGCCAACTATTGGGTACTTGCAAAATTTTCAGAAATGTAAGCATGTTATTGATTATCTTAGAAGAAAAGTGCTATGTATATTACTTACGTGATTCGCATTTTGCAGGGGATAAAGATTTTTATATTAGGGCACCAAGGGGTTATGAAAGTATTTTAGATTGTTACAGGTCAAACTCGCGAGGAGTTTGTATTGTATTGAAAAACAACTTTGAATAATCTATCAAAGAATGTAAGAAATTTCCTGTTGGTAACCTGGTGACATTATATATTAAAACTGGTGAAAGGACCGTTTCTTTAATTAATATACATGGGCCAAGAAATGACTGTCCAGATTTTACAATAATATAAATGATATTATATATGAAGAAGAAATTGTATGTGTATGTAGTTCAAGGTTCAGAATTAGATTAATATAATTTTGAAAATATAAATAACTCTAATGCTAGGAACGCTAGATTAGATTTCTTTCTTGTCTGAATCTATTATGCCAAATGTATGAAAAGGGACAAATGTACCAATTTACATGCCTTACCAGCATATTATTGCATTTGAATTCAAATAATTTCATTAGAGAAAAAGGTTTGAGGAAACTTAACAGCAATTAATAGGTTCATGGAAAATATAATGGTGAAGTAAAAAATTGCATGACTATAATAAAATTACACTCTGCTTCAGCTGAGTATGGGGAAAATATTGCTAATATATGTATTTTAAATATACCATTTACTCTATCAGATTCATTATTTCTATATAAAGTCTTGATGGAAATCCACGGAAAAACCATTTCAGATACTTAATATAAAAAGAAATGTAAATTAAAACAAGAAAAATACCTTGTATAAAAATAGTCCTTAGAGAATGGTTCCATTGGTCTTATAATTTAGAAAAATATTTGAGTCTAAAGAGAGCTTTAAAAGACAAGCTTCGGGGAAGTATTATCAGACCAGAGTAAAGTGGCTAGACGAGGGCTAGAAATCAAATAACACTTCTTTTGCCATCTAGAAAATAAAAACTACATGAAACAATTACAAAATGAATTAAAGATGAAAATGAAATTCTTACAAATCAATTTGATATTCATGGGGAAGTTAAAGAGTATTATAATAATCTATATAACAAGAACAAAGTTGCAGAAGATATAAACTTAGAAGTCCTTATCAAAAGCTATGCAAGACTTATAAATCCTTGTAAAAAAGCTATACAAGACTTAGAAGTCCTTCTCAAAAGCTATATGTGACTTAGAAGCCCTTCTCAAAAGCTAAACAAGACTTAGAAGTCCTTTTCAAAAGCTATACAAGACTTAGAAGTCCTTCTAAAAATATACAAGACTTATAAGTCGTTTTCAAAAGCTATACAAGACTTAGAAGTCCTTCTAAAAATATACAAGACTTAGAAGTCCTTCTCAAAAACTATACTTCTCAAAAACTGAAGAAGAGTTAGAAGTCCTTCTCAAATGCTATACAAGACTTCGAGGTCCTTCTCAAAAGCTATACAAGACTTAAAGGTCCTTCTCAAAAACTATACTTCTCAAAAACTATACAAGACTAAGAAGTCCTTCTCAAAAGCTATACATGACTTAGAAGTCTTCAAAGGCTATACAAGACTTAGAAGTCCTTCTCAAAAGCTATACTTCTCAAAAACTATACAAGACTTAGAAATCCTTCTCAAAAGCTACACAAGACTTAAAAGTCCTTCTAAAGACTATACAAGACTTAGAAGTCCTTATCAAAAGCTATAGAAGACTTAGAAGTCCTTCCAGAAAACTATACAAGACTTATAAGTCCTTCTCAAAAGCTGCACAAGACTTAGAAGTCCTTCTGAAAACTATACAAGACTTAGAAATCCTTCTCAAAAAATATACCAGGCTTAGAAGTCCTTCTAAAAAATTATACAATTCCTAGGCTTATTCAAAAGCAATCTTTAAGGTTAGAAGGTAAAGTTACAACTGATTGTTTTAAATGAATGAACAATTGAAAAAAAAAGCTAGGATCAGCTGGTTTCACAACTAAATTTCTTAATTTTTTTTTTGATTGACATCAGGGAAAATGTAGTTGGAACAATTGATGAAGCATATAAAACGGGGTCATTTTCAACTGATTAGAGACAAGGCATTATAACTTGCTTACCCAACGAGGAAAAAAAAAACAGTATTTGAGGAACTAGAACCCAATTTATTTAGTTTAAGTTTTATAAAAATTTGCATCAGATGTATTCATAAAGAAATGAAGGCAGTAGTAAATTAAATACTATCTGACGATCAAATTGGTTTTGTAAAAGGAAGATTCATTGGCGAAAATAAAAAGATTATATATAATATTATGCCCATTACAGAAGTTACAAAATCCCGGGATACTATTATTAATCGATTTTGAAAAAGCTTTTCATTCCATTTCATGGAAATTCATTCATGAAGTTTTAACTTTCTTTAATTTCGGACCTAATATAATGAACTGGGCTAAAACATTTTATTGTAATATCTCATTGGCAGTTTTACAAAATGGCTTTTCAAATTCCCAGAGGTTATCGATACGGTGATCCACTATCCCTGGTCTTATTATGCGCAGAAATTCTATATATACTGTTACAGAATAATAAAAATATAAAATGTATCAAGCTGTAGGAAACAAATTATATACTGTCACAGTTTCCAGATGACACTATTTTAATTATTGATGGCTCTTTTAAATCCTTGGAATCCTCTATTGAAGTATTAAACTTCTTTGCAAGGATTTCAGGACTGAAACGTAACATTGCCAAAACAAGAGCGGTTTGGAAAGGAAGCATGAATCACAGTGCAGATCATTTCATCACAGGCTAAAATTATAGCGAGTGACTGAATTTATATCATTGACCATCACGTTTTCGGTGGCATCGGATAAAATATTAAAGATTAATTTCGACAATAAAATAGAAATGATTAAAAAATGTTTAAAACATTGGGAAAATCGATTCTAAACCACCAATTGGTAAATTAACAGTTCTGGAAACGTTGATTATTCTAAAGCTTAGTCATTTGTTCACTCCGTTACTAAACCATCTGTAAATTTGTATCAAGGAATTCAATGAATTATGTTTCAGCTTTAGATGGCACTCAAAAGTGGATCAAGTTAAAAGAGAGTTTATGCAAACAACTTTTCCTAAAAGTGGCTTGGCAATGATACACATTGATAAATTTATATTAGCTTTTAAAATAACATGGATTCGTAGAATTCTTCTATCTACAGAACATTTGTCGAATTTTTTTGAGTATGAAATATGTTAGGTTAAACACCTGTTCTTCTTAGGAGAAGAAAATGTAATGACATTATCGAGAAAAACCAAAAAGAAGCATTTTGGCGCGAGGTTCTATTGGCATGGAAACTGTTAATAGCAAAAATATACCCCGGACAAGAGACGATCTTTTGAAAGCAAATTGATGGTTGAACTCACTTATAAGGGTGAATAAGGTACCAGTTTTCTGTAAGAAATGGTTTGAACATAATGTAATTTATTTTGTGATATGATTACAAAGGAGGGCACTATTACTGATTTTGAGTTTTAAAGTTAAATATGATCTCAACACAAATTTCCGTATTTTCAAGGTATAATTTAATGTGTCACGTTCTTCTGTAAATGTTGCTAACAGAGCAGGGAACTATTATTGATTCTGAGTTTTAAAGCTAAATATGGTCTCAACACGATATTCCGTAGTGGAATAATTTATTGTATAAAGTTCTTATGTAAAAATGTGCAGTTAGATATAATGGCAGCGGTTAGATCATTTATCCCTTTTCATTTGAAAGTGTCTTTTATGATAATAAAGAGTTGAAAGACCTTTATAAACCACTCATGAAATCTTGTGTTTAACCCGGCCAGTTGAAAGGAAATGTAATGAAACTTTCAATTTGACTACGGTCGTGTGGAGTAAGATATATCTTAAAGTTGAAAACAACAAGAGATTCAAAAATAACAATTGTTGCAATTTCGTGACACTAAGATAGTTTTACTAATGAATTCATTTTTGTTTAAGATACAATTGTCTGATATCGAGAAAAAAATTCTTTAAAAAAATTGCCGCAAACAATGCTGCAAGTGTTTGGGAATGTACTATTATAAAAATACTGTGGAATGATGTGTTACACTGATTCGGAATAAAATGAACATAGATACTGTACCAAGTGCAAACTCTATAATATCGTGAGATACAAATGTTGATGGAATATATAACCAAACTTTTGTGTTTTTTTCTTCTGGCCAAACATTACATCTATATATGCAAAATGACAAAACTTTTGCCAGGATTAGAGGGGTTGAAAGTCGCTCTTAAAGACCACTATAATTTGTACCAATATGCTGCAATCAAATCTGAACGGAAATACACATTTATGTTGCTATGGAAACATTGGGAAGCCATTATTAAACTGGTAACTACAACACATTATTGTTGCAATTCAAATGCACTTGTAATGCAGAATGTCCATTCATGACTGATCAGCTGATATGATCTGAAAACAAGCTATTTGTGGGTTGCTGTTTGTTTTGCTGTGACGAAATATGATTGTTGAGAACTATCAAAGACAAGTGTATTATATGTATCACCTATCTTTGTTATCTAATGTCAATTAACAATCTCTGGATATGTCAGCAAGAAAAGAGGGTCGAGTCAGATACTATGGATATTGTTGTTGTTGTTATTATTGTTGTATGGCTTAACGCCATTTTTCAGCACAAGAGAGACTATACATGTCGGCCAGTATAAATGGTGGAGGAAGAACCCGGGAAAACCCCAGAAAGAACCACCGTCCCACGAGATGCTACTGGTAAGCTTTCTCACATACCCACATTGGCCGAGATACTAAAGTAAATAGATACCGACATAAAAAGGTTCAAACATTGAATGGTTCATACAAAGTACGCATCGAATTCGTTATTAATCTTGAACACTTGGAACTAATGATATGTGTTAGATACATACTAGAAAGCAAACCAATAACCAACCAGTTATGTCGGCCTGGTGTCAGGATTATGTGACTAGGTGGTATGTGATGCTACGATAAACTTCCACACTGCAGACATTGTAGTAATATGACTGAAAAAATGCTGCACGATTTAAAAAAAGATCATATAAGAAAAGGATATATTTCATGAGTGAAGTGAAAATATTCTCTTTTTTCGCCTCTCAGGACAATGCAACGTTCACACTTCACTCGTGAAATATTTTCTTATATCTACTCAAATGTGTTTTTCTACTCTATCATCTGCTCTTTAAAGAGCAATTTTATTATACTAATCTATTAATAATTGTATACAGCTGGTTTTCCGTGATTCACAAAGATGTACTTATTCGAGTGGTCTAAAGCGCTCACCGTTACTGATCATTGCCGTCTCACATATGTATGCGTGGGTTCGAGCCCCGGGTTCGGCCAATGTGGATATGTGAGAAAGATTGTCAGTAGCTTCCCGTGGGGCGTGGTTCTATACGGGGGATTCTCGCGTTTTTCCTCCACCATTTATACTGGCCGCTATGTATAGCCTATATTGTGCTGAAAAATGGCGTAAAATCCTACACCAACAACAACTGTACTGATTATATAATGCATACAGTGGATTTTTTTATGTTGTTGTTGTTGTGGGGTTTAACGCCATTTTCAGCACACGATAAGCTATACATGGCGGCCAGTATTAATATTAGGTGGAGGAAGAACCCGGGAAAACCCCGGAAAGAACCACCGACCCACGAGAAGCTACTGGCATGCTTTCTCACATACCCACATTGGCTGAATCCGAGACTCGAATCGGCGCAGACAGAGGTGAAATGGAATTTTTTTATGTGTTAGGATGTACATTATATTGATGTTATTATGATGTGTTATTAAGTACATTATACTTATGTTATTATGATGTGTTATGATGTACACTATATTGATGTTATATTGATGTGTTATGATGTACATTAGATTGATGTTATGATGATGTGTTATGATGTACATTATATTGATGCTATTAGGATGTGTTATGCTGTACACTAGATTGATATTATTATGATGTGTTATGATGTACACTAGATTGATTTTGTTATGACGTGGTGTGATGTACATTAGATAGATATTATTAGGATGTGTTTTGATGTACACTAGATTGAGTTTATTATGATGTGGTATGATGTACATTATTATGATGTGTTATGATGTACATTAGATTGATTTTATTATGATGTATTATGATGTACATCAGATTGATTTTATTGTGATTTTTAATGATGTTTTATGATGTACACTAAACTGATATTATGATGTGGTATGATGTACACTAGATTGAGTTTATTATGATGTGGTATGATGTACATTATTATGATGTGGTATGATGTACACTAGATTGATTTTATTATGATGTGTTATGGTGTACATTAGAGTGATATTATTATGATGTGTTATTATGTACATTAGGTTGATTTTATTATGATGTGTTATGATGTACATTAGATTGATTTTTCTGTGATGTGGTATAATGTACATTAGATTGATATTATTATAATGTGTTATGATGACCATTAGATTGATATTATTGTATGATGTGGTATTATGTATATTGGATTGATATTATTGTGATGTGGTATTATGTACATTAGATTGATATTATTATAATGTGGTATGATGTACATTATTATAATGTGGCATGATATATATTAGATTGATTTTATTATGATGTGTTATGATGTACATTAGATTAATATTATTATGATGCGGTGTGATGTACATTAGAATAATTGTATTATGATGTGTTATGATGTACATTAGATTAATATTATTATGATGTGGTATGATGTACATTAGATTGATATTATTATGATGTGTTATGATGTACATTTAAATGATATTATGATATGTTATGATGTACATTATATTGATTTTTTATGATGTGTTATGACGTACATGGGATTGATAGTAGTATGATGTGGTATGATGTACATTAGATTAATATTATTTTGATGTGTTATGGTGTACATTAGATTGATTTTATTATCATGTGTTGCGATATACATTAGATTAATTTTTTATGATGTGTTATGATGTACATTTGAATGATATTATTATGATGTGTTAGATTGATTTTATTATGTGTTATGATGTACATTAGGTTGATGTTATTATGATGTGTTATGATGTACATTATATTATTATTATTATGATGCGGTGTGATGTACATTAGATTGATTGTATTACGATGCGATGTGATGTACATTAGATTGATATTATGATGTGTTATGATGTACATTAGATTAATATTATTATGATGCTGTGTGATGTACATTAGATTGATTTTATTATGATGCGGTGTGATGTACATTATATTGATATTATTATGATGCGGTGTGATGTACATTAGATTGATATTATTATGATGCGGTGTGATGTACATTAGATTGATATTATTATGATGTGTTATGATGTACATTAGATTGATTTTTTTGTGATGTGGTATGATGTATATTGGATTGATATTATTGTGATGTGGTATTATGTACATTAGATTGATATTATTATAATGTGGTATGATGTACATTATTATAACGTGGCATGATATTTATTAGATTGATTTTATTATGATGTGTTATGATGTACATTAGATTAATATTATTATGATGCGGTGTGATGTACATTAGATTAATATTATTGTAATTTGGTATGATGTACATTATTATGATGTGGTATGATACACATTATATTGATATAATTATGATGTGGTATGATGTACTATAGATTGATATTGTTATGATGTGGTATGACGTACATTAGATTGATATTATTGTAATTTGGTATGATGTACATTATTATGATGTGGTATGATACACATTATATTGATATAATTATGATGTGGTATGATGTACTATAGATTGATATTGTTATGATGTGGTATGACGTACATTAGATTGATATTATTGTAATGTGGTATGATGTACATTATTATGATGTGGTATGACGTACATTAGATTAATATTAATGTAATGTGGTATGATGTACATTAGATTGATAGTATTGTAAGTGGTATGATGTACATTATTATGATGTGGTATGACGTACATTAGACTGATATTATTATGATGTGGTATGACGTACAATAGATTGATATTGTTGTAAGTGGTATGATGTACATTATTACGATGTGGTATGATATACATTAGATTAATATTATTATGATGTGGTATGATGTACATTAGATTGATATTATTATGATGTGGTATGATGTACAATAGATTGATATTATTATGATGTGGTATGGTGTACATTAGATTGATATTATTATGATATTTTATGATGTACATTAGACTGATATTATTGTGATGTGGTATGATGTACATTAGATTGATATTATTATAATGTGGTATGATGTATATTATTATTATGTGATATGATGTACATTAGATTGATATTACTATGATGTGGTATGATGTATATTATTATTATGTGATATGATGTACATTAGATTGATATTACTATGATGTGGTATGATGTATATTATTATTATGTGATATGATGTACATTAGATTGATATTATTATAATGTGGTATGATGTATATTATTATTATGTGATATGATGTACATTAGATTGATATTACTATGATGTGGTATGATGTATATTATTATTATGTGATATGATGTACATTAGATTGATATTACTATGATGTGGTATGATGTATATTATTATTATGTGATATGATGTACATTAGATTGATATTACTATGATGTGGTATGATGTATATTATTATTATGTGATATGATGTACATTAGATTGATATTACTATGATGTGGTAGGATGCAAATTTGATTGTTATTTTAGCTACGTCTCATTATGCCCTCATTTGTCATGACTATAATCTAACTTTGAACAAGTACATACCGAAATATAAAGTCTGAAACTGTAACAAGTGTTTTTCTGCATTGTATCAAAACCGCGAAAGAATGTGTACTCTTATGATTCAAATGATAATCAATTGTCAATTGACCACAACAAAAAAAACAATATAAGTTGCACATACTCCACGTGAAGAGCTTAATGCAGTTTATGTACTATATATATATATATATATATATATATATATATATATATATATATATATATATATATATATATATATATATATATATATATATATATATATATATTACCTTGAAGTAAACAATTTCGATTCAGAACTAAGATTCTTTAGTGGTGCAAGCACGGTAGCACATAAAGACATTAAAACCTTCATTCTGAATACTTTTGGACAGTTTTAAGACGAATGTCAAATTGATATAGTAGAATTTAGCTTTTCCTATGAATTAATACATTGTAAGTTATTTTTAATTTATTCACTTTGTTTTATTTCATCTTTTATTTAAAGAAGTTTATATTTTGGAAATTGTAATGCTTGTTGGATTTATATAATCTTGTTACTAAGGTTTCAGCACCTAGACGTAACAAAGATATTCCGATTGTCGTATTACACTGGAATATACGAGTATGCGTACTTGCGAGAATGGCGTGCCCATTAATTTCTGGCATAAAATAAAGGCTCTTTTAAAAAGAAGCCATTAAGAAAAGAAACGTATCGTAGAAACCAGTGCAATCAGAATGACAGACTCCCAGATGTCAACTGGCACATTTGCATGGTTAAAAAATGGAAAATTTTCCCTCGAGATAATTAAAATTATTCTTCAGCGGCGAAAATCTATATTATTCACCGTATTAGCAAGCAATAAATGCAAGGCATGTAATGTAAATGTAATTAAAGTAGGTAATGATGTACCGATTGTCCAGATTAAGTGCTCCATTTAATGAAGATGTTCATCTGCCATATTCGAATAAATGAACAACTATATTTTAGAAACGAAATTAGGCTCGCACAGATTTCTTTTGACATTTAAAACAGGTAATAATTATACTTTATACGCCGATAAAGAAAACATAATTTTCGTGTAAACTGATGCAATACAAAATTATTAAACTAAAAGAAATTCCAGCTTGTGTCCAAAGTAATACCTACTTTGAAAATGTATCGAATGTATCGCGTTGGCACGTGATCTTCTGTCCTTCAGTATTTATGCCTCAAGTTTTCTAAACCATATTATACTCCCTGAATGTCAAGGATTCACTGCCACACCAAGTACGAAGTAATTTGTTTCTTTGCTTGTATGTTAGTTCGATTTGCAATGACTGTTCAACGTCGGGACTGTGACTTTGGTATCATATTTACGCTCTTTTTCCCGTTATTCTAGAATGCAGCTGCCGGTAGTCTTGCGTTCAGCCCGAGTTTCCGATCTGGCCGGTTGGCTAAGGGAAGATAATTATGTTGTCAGTGAGCATGGAAGAATCAAGTCTGTATGCCTAGTTGTCTGACTCTATAAAACTAGGTGCAATCGCCTAACACTTGCTGTTTGGATTCGTTGTGCACGGCTTCGTAGCTATTTAGCCTTCCACCCCCATCAACAACCATTTGGTATTAACACGTGACTAATCAGTTGTAAGGCTTCACCAGTGAATCAGTGCATCCGATAGTTTCTGCAGCCAGGCATATCGCAATATCACTGCTCTTTTCTTAAAGGCAGCTAGATGTAGGTTGAGTTAGGAGCACTATATTAAACTTTGCACTCACGTTTCTTGCATTAATTAATTATAGAACGATCCATGTTTTGTGTTATCTCAGTGGCTCACACAGGAGTTGAGCGAAAATTACTTTATACTTTATTGTTATGATGAAATTTTAAAAACGGATATTCAGTATAAGGTACACTCGAAATAACATGTCATGAATAAGGTATCGCTATAATATATTAATCTAATATATTTCTGTAGTTTCCAACATTGGTAATATCATCATGTTCATGAGCAACATGTTTGCCTACACGAAGACTTTATCTTTTTTGCCATGCCATAATTCGAATAAAATAATTTACCCATGCCAGAAATGCCACACTAGAACACTTGTTGAACAATTAAAATTTTAATAGTATCAACATACATCCACAATTACATCCACAATTACATTAACATGTTCACAAAATACTCTCCATGAAGTCATATGAAAAACTAAAAAAAGCATACAAACAATTCAAACAAAATGCATTAAATGTCTGTCATGCAAGAAGCTGGACACGTACTCTAGCGCAAAGTTCGATCCCAACACATAAAAAAATGCTGTACAAATGTGGCATCCTCCTTGTGGTGGGAAGGAGTGGGGTTCCAATTTAACAAGCCAGAGCGGAATAATCTATCGGTACAGTCAGTGACGAGGACATTTTGCAAAATGTGCATAGAAACTTTGACGTCGGAGACAGCTGTATGGAGAGAAGCTATATTAAAGCTGTCAGAATATCCGAATGTTGACTAGCTGACCTTATTGAACGATGAGATCCTGCTAATTGATCGATGGAAGATACCATTATGTTGCAGTATTAATAAAGAAGAGTCCCCTGAAAGGACGGACGTTCTAATGTGCCAAATAATTTCCAGGAAATCAAGATACGACTATTTCTTCCTTTTAACTATCAAGCCATTTCTGATATTCTTCAGCAATGACAAGACTTTCAAATATACTGGATGTCAGTTTGGCACCATTTTCATCTAAGATAAAGCGGACATCATTTGAGGTCTTTGGGTGCAAGCTCAATGTACTAATGATCATTCATTCAGGAGATGTAGTGACACCAGGATTTGTAAGACAGTCTTCGGGCGGCCATATTTAGAACCAACTAGTATCATAAGAAGTCTAGTGGTAAAAAGCTCATATTGATACATTTTAAGAGGAGTGGAGATAAACAAATGTTTAAGTTATTACTTTCTATTCAGGTGTAGCAATAACACGATTTTCAAGATGGCTGCAGCGGTGGCAATACTGGCATTCAGATCTGTACCATTTTCGTTCAAGACTAACTAGGTCTCATTAGAAGTATTTTTGTGAAAACTCCATGCTGATACAACCCTCCATTCAGGAAGAATAGCTAGAGCATGTTTGTTGTTTTCAAGATTGCTGCTTTGGTTGCCTAAATATATGTCTGATCGGCACCAGTTTTATTGGGACCAACTAGACACAATAAGAATTTGTTAAAAAACCATGTGTGTGAGAAGTAACAACAATTTCAAGATGCCTTAACTATTCATCATGAGTTCAAACGTCATGTCGATAGGACTAACTATTCAGGACTAGTAGCAATAGCGACATTTTCAAGACGGGCACTGTCGCCGCTATATTCAATGTCTGATCGGCAGCATGTCATTCAAAAGCAATTGACGTCATAAACAGTCCTTCAGCGAAAATCTCATGTTGTCAAGATGGCCGCTGTCGCGGTGGCGGCCATATTCTCTATCAGAGCAGTACCATTTTTAATTCTGACCAACGAGACCATGTGATGCATGTGTGTTTAATGGGATAAAAAAAAAATTACACCAACAAACAAAATATTTTGCAAACACGAAGTGCCACTGTGTTCGGGAAATATATTTAAAATTGCGAGTATTACAATAGCTTTAGGGGCCCCGAGTGGCCGAGTGGTCTAAAGCGCTCTTCGTTACGGATCACTGCCATCTCACCTCTGTCTGCGGCGGTTCGAGTCTAAGATTCAGCCAATGTGGGCATGTGAGAAAGCCTGCCAGTAGCTTCTCGTGGGTCGGTGGTTCTTTCCGGGGTTTTCCGGGTTCTTCCTCCACCATTAATACTGGCCGCCATGTATAGCCTATCGTGCTGAAAAAATGGCGTTAAACCCCACAACAACAACAACAACAATAGCTTTAAAAGATTTTAACGAAATAGTTACACCACCCAATACAAATGTTTGCCTCATCCATTAACAATTCCAATAATGACCGGCAGTAAATTCACACAGTAAATTTCTTTCACGAATCTTACGAAAGATACATTGATGACGTGTGGGGGTTTTTTTTGTGAAGAATTTATGAATGCGTTTTTGTTATTGTATTTTTTTAATAAAAAATACACAATATAGATGTTAGATCGTGCTAGCCTTTGCTGTACATCAGGATTACCCATAATGCTAGTTTAAAAATATCACGTGCTGAATCTGAACTTTTGCGAAACAACGCTATGTTTTTGATCATTGATAGTCGAATTCGTGACAAACTGGCATGATACCGGATATGCATTCGAATGCCAACAACGAATTCTCTACAGACAAATATGAAAAGACACACAGCGTCTGATAATTGGATGACAAAAAATCAAAAGTCCTATATCTGTATCTCAATTTATGGATGGGCAATGAGCAATACATACCGGTAAATAACTTCCAATGTTTATGAACAAATTAAACTGAGAGAAGAAACTCTGTTTAAAACCCCAGACAATATGATACTGGTTTGCATTATACATGGATATTCTACTACATCTCAACGACCATTTCAAAGATAACTCGATCGCACGGAAATACACGTTTTTACGAGACGAACATGCTTTATCTCCCCTACATATACAACGCAAAACTAATACATGCCTATAATCCAGACTGTTGTTGTTGTTGTTGTAGGTTTTAACGCCATTTTTCAGCACACGATAGGCTATACATGGCGGCCAGTATAATTGGTGGAGGAAGAACCCTGGGAAACCCCGGGAAGAACCACCGACCCACGAGAAGCTACTGGCATGCTTTCTCACGTACCAACGTTAGCCGAGCCTGAGACTCGAACTCACGCAGACAGAGGTGAGATGGCAGTGATCCGTAACGGAGATCGCTTTAGACCACTCGGCCACTCGGGGCCCCCAATCCAGACTGCACCAGAACTGTTGTGTACTTTGAAAAACAAGGAAAAGCATGTGATACCATTTCACAAACCAAAAAGCGTCGTATACAGTTGCGATTTAACTGGCGAAAAACCTAGTACTATTCTGAGACAAAAAGATATCTGAGTGCGAGAAAGATTTTTAAATTAATGAAAAACTGTATTTGACAAAGAGATAGAAAATCTCAGGAAAATAACAACAGTAAAATATGTACAAATGAAAATAAATCCTTTAAACGTTAAAATGATTTATAGGTTACTGCATTTGTATGGGAAAATATGAACGAATTTTTTGGATGGAATACTGCACGACCTTGGGAGTGCAGTATGTCCATCCGACAAAACGAGTTCATACTTTCCGATACAAATGCACTAACCTTTTTATTATATGCTCATTTTCTTATTCTACCTAAGGCTTAATTATATAAACAAAATACACTACAATAAACAGCGTAAATGAATGTATGTTGTATTCCAAACTAAATACACAAGCGCAGATTTATCATTACACAACAACAATATTAATACGCAAAAAACTCCGCCCATATAAATTTTATCTTCGTCGCGCGCTGAACATAACTTTCGAAAGAAAATGGCGTGTCTAGTTAAAAGTGAAATTTTGCAGTCATATTGCGAATGAATGCGCATTGCAACAACTTTTCCATTTGATCTGGAATTAATAGATTTTTATATTTTGTTTTGATTCGACGAAAGTTTGTTATTTTGGACTGGATTCATCTGTGCAAATTGTACATGAAATACATCGGATTGACGATGCGCGGGGGAAGCGTGTTTACATCTGCAAGTGTGTTTGTTCTGTCATTGACTATTTGAAATAATTATGTGGGAAAAATATGAAGTGTTTCAATTGCAGTTATCAAAAGTACGCTATTGAATTTAATGTTTATTTCATTTTGAGTACAGTAAGGAAGATGTAATTGCACTTGGAATATTGTCGAAATTACAGAACAATTTCAAAATGTGTAATCAAACTTGAGAACTCATGACATGGCTCATGTAATTCGGATTTGCAGAACTAAGAAAGTACACTTTGAAGAAATTCTGGATGTAAAACTTCATATTTTTTGCCATTCTTTTTACCAGCTAAAGGAGACAGTTTATGCCTTTATAGCTTGCATATTATTTATAGGTAGCAATCAATTTTATGAAATCTGTTGTCTATCGTAAAATCTGAAACAATGTATCAAAACGTTAGCGTGGAATGTTACAAAACAGTTGGTATGTTGCAGTCCACGAAACATCTGCTTTAGTTCATTCAGAAACAAATATAATCAACCAAAACATACTGCGTCTACTATGCGAATGTACATGATTTGTTTACAAAGTAGTTCCTAATACATTACTGGGCACACGTGTCCGGCGCGTGGGTGCAATATGAAGGTGTGCATTATCGTAAAAATGTGAACGATTCTGATAATGTAAAGTTAACGGAGAAAACAATGAGCATATAATAAATGTAGTTATAGACGTCGGAGTAAGGTTAAGTTGCCTGAAAAACATAAGATCAAAATAACCAATCCAATCTATGGTAGACTTACAGCGTAACAGTGTAAGGGTAATCAACATTGTTGACTTATTAATTTGTCATGTTTACCCCGACCCAGAGTAGCCCAGTTTGAAACATGTATAATCAAGGTAATTCTGACGGGTCATTGTTTGATGTCGAACATTGCCGAAGGCTAGCACTAATCCGTTACGTAAGATTGTTGTGGCTAGAATAGAAGAACCGGACATCGGAGTTGCAAAGTCACAGACAGCCAATTATCACCTAGGTGTCGAAATGTTTCCAAGATCAAAAGAAATTGCCTGAAGAAGTGGGAGTGTCCTAACTTCTTTCCCCTGCAAACAGACAGACAGGTTGAACTGGCCGCTAAGACGATTGGACAGGGGCACAGCGCCACCCAATCAGAATCGAGATGGGGGGGGGGAGACCTTGATTTGGGTAGAATGATATCCCTGCGTTTTCCGGCAAGAGTTAGTTCGCTGAGAGAAATTACCCAGAGAAGAGGTTAGCGTAACTCCGAATAGCCATTCGTTATTGGCGGGAAAATCTTAGAGCGGGAAATTCTAAGTACAGAAAGCTTCAAAAGGTCAGTAGATATTTGTTCGGTCTTTGTGGAATGCGACTGCATTTTAATTGTAGGTCGTATGTATACTTTATTAGTACTAGAATCGTAGTACGAAGAATTACTTTGTTTTGTTAATATGTTTGCATATTTTGAAGAAATGAGTTGATATTTGTAAAGAATTATATAGCTTGCCAGCCGTCGTAAGAGTTAATATTGTAATTTACTATGTGGGTATTTTATAGTAGACTAACCCATATGTTCATATGATTATAGATTTTGCCATTGTTGAATATTTGTAATGTACAGACATGCGTCTGATTTTGTCAGATTGTAGTACGATGAGATTAAATATATATGTGTATATACTGACGTGACGCAATGTATTGATGTCTGTATAACAATTCGCTGATACTGTGTTATTACGCCATTGTTTACCCTGCAAGAAGTGTGTGGGAATTTCGATGTGTATGCATGCGTGGCCGAAACAGTGACAGCTGTCTGATGGTTAATTGTCGTTATAGTGTGAGGTGAGGTTCGATGAAACATTTGTTAACGCCTTGTGGTTTTTCACAGGAAGCTTTGAGGGACAGACCAGTTAAAGTTTGGTCCCGTTGTCTCGGACAGAGAGACGGAGGAAAGGAGGAAA
Organism: Sinohyriopsis cumingii; assembly: GCA_028554795.2. NCBI lineage: Eukaryota > Metazoa > Mollusca > Bivalvia > Unionida > Unionidae > Sinohyriopsis > Sinohyriopsis cumingii. The sequence goes on from CM068828.1 coordinate 59,118,404, forward strand.
GGAGAAGGTGAAGTTGAAGTCTGGGAGCGGAATTGGATGAGGAGATAATAGAGAAGGAAAGGAGAAGAAAGGAGAAGTTGAAGTCTGGAGCGAAGCTGGAGGAGATAGTAGAGAGGAAACAGAGACAAAGAAGGAGTTAGAGGAACGGAAAGAAGGAAGAATCAGCGGGAAGAAATAGATGAGTAGATGCAAGGACAGGGGGAAAATCGAACTCACACTGTAAATCACGGGATGAATTAGGCTGTCACTTGGTCGAGGGAAAGACAAGTGATTGGAAGTTATCGTTTTTTAAATTGTCACATTTATTAAATTGTTATTGATTGAATTTCATCTTCGTGTTCTCTATAATTTAACCGTCGGCATTGCTGACTGGGGGCTCAGAGCTGTAAATCTACATCATCACTAATTTAACTTTCTAACCTAACGAGCCAGGGTGGAACTTTCAATTTAATTTAATTAAATTATATTGGGAGAACCCCACCCCAATACGCGAGAACGTCACATAATTCTATTGCAAAACATTTAAAAAAATTCGGCGATATAATGTGACTACTGTCACGACTGAAACTGATCAATTATAGATTCACGTTGAAACTGAATATTTTTACAGAGTTATAAAAATGACCTATAACTTTATGACACCAGTAAATATCCAACCGGCTGGAAAGGAAACTCGGGCTGATGTTTTATTTTCCATGAATGACCACCAAAATACATCAATTAGAGCGAATGTGTGTTAAGATCAAACTCGATCCATCCAGGATTGACAAAGATAACAAACGAGTTTGCTAATAAAGAACAGAATGGTTCATCAAAACATGTTGTAAATGCGAGATGAACAAAATTGGCTAATTAATGACGAACAAATTTGCCAGAAAATGAATATACTCTTTTGATGTTTCTTTATGCTTGTGATGAACTATATATCTACCGTGTGTTGTCATTTATTATGCCAAATAAACGACATATGCTCATCATTTTCAAACCGTTGCAAGCAACATACACACTGATACCCATCACACGTACAATGCATATGGAGTTGTACTCGACTTGATCATCTGAAGGCTGATAGAAAACATTTGGTTTTGTTTCCTTGCTTGTTACCTTCTGCTTTACAATTAGAATCGTTTAATCATGTTTTACATAAGCGCTATGAGAAGATTGTATGCATCTGGTAGACCTGTCTTTTGAAGACGACGAGTACGTAAAAGAGCATCGTTCATGTTATTTAAGTATTGAGTTACTAAACGTTGTTCTCCAAATCGTTCATTCCACGATACTCGTTTAGTTACATTCTGTAGATTTTCTCTCGTACTTATTTGAAATATTAGGTACACTCTTCAATACATTCCGAGGGTTTTATCTCGTACTTGTGTAAAATATTTATTACTCTTTTCATTGCATTCCGAGGGTTTTATCTCGTACTAATATGAAATATTTATTACTCTTTTCATTACATTCAGAGGGTTTTATCTCGTACTAATATGAAATATGTATTACTCTTTTCATTGCATTCCGAAGGTTTTATCTCGTATTTGTATGAAATATTTATTAATCTTTTCATTGCATTCCGAGGGTTTTATCTCGTACTAACATGAAATATATATTACTCTTTTCAATGCATTCCGAGGATTGTATCTGGTACTAATATGAAATAATTGTTATTCTTTTCGTTGCATTCCGAGGCTTGTATCTCGTACTAATAAGAAATATTTGTCACTATTTTCATTGTATTCCGTGAGTTTTCTATTGTACTTGCATGAAATATTAGGTATTCTTTTCACTGTATTCCGTGAGTTTTCTCTCGTGCTTGTATGAAATATTTGGTATTCTTTTCATTGCATTCCACGGGTTTTCTCTCGTACTAATATGAAATATTAGGTTTTCTTTTCACTGTATTCCGTGGGTTTTCTCTCGTGCTTGTATGAAATATTAGGTATTCTTTTCACTACTTTCCGTGGGTTTTCTCTCGTGCTTGAAAGAAAAATATTTGGTATTTTTCATCGCATTACATGGGTTTTCTCTCGTACCTGTATCAAATATTAAGTTTTCTTTTCACTGCATTCCGTGGGTTTTCTCTCGTGCTTGTATGAAATATTTGGTACTCTTTTCATTGTATTCCATTGGTTTTCTCTCGTGCTTGTATGAAATATTAGGTATTCTTTTCACTGCATTCGGTGGGTTTTCTCTGGTGCTTGTATGAAATATTTGGTACTCTTTCCATTGCATTCGATTGGTTTTCTCTCGTGCTTGTATGAAATATTAGGTACTCTTTCCATTGCATTCGATTGGTTTCTCTCGTACTTGTATGAAATATTTGGTACTCTTTTCATTGCATTCCATGGGTTTTCTCTCGTACTTGTATGAAATATTTGGTACTCTTTTCATTGCATTTCATGGGTTTTCGCTCGTACTAATATGAAATATTAACTACTCTTTCATTACATTCTGTATGATTTCTCTGATACAAACTTTGTTATTTAGCAATCTGAACCAACACTTAATGATACGCACATATCTATTTAGACAGAAAGTATCGTCCCAGATCTCCATATATGAATATATATTGTTGATAGATAGCTTAATATGATAGCCACTTGCAATATTTTCTATGTACCAGTTCCATATTCTTTTTGAAAAAAACATGTCACACAGTCATTGGAATGTGTCGAATTTAGGCACTAAACAAGGGAACGTTTATGGCATTGACGCATTTACCATCATTAATATCTGTAGTGCATCGAAACGAGTCTCTGGTGGGAAAGGCAGGTTCTAAATATTAAAAATTGTCCATAAAGTATAGAGACCCATCTCTGCACTTAAATGAAACGTCTTAGCTAAAATTCATAACCTTCATGTTTACAAACATAATCCAGCTTACGAATCTAGTTAAAGATACATGTATTCTCAGAAAAACGATCATCGTTTCTTCAGCAAACGTTAAAATATATGATCCAATTTCTTCTAATATGATATCCGCAATATGTATGTATGTATGTATGTATGTATGTATGTATGTATTATGTAGGTAGGTGGGTAGGTGTATGTATGTATGTAGGTAGGTAGGTAGGTAGGTAGGTATGCATGTAGGTATGTAGGTAGGTAGGTAGGTAGGTGTATGCATGTATGTATGTATGTAGGTAGGTAGGTATGTAGGTAGGTAGGTAGGTAGGTGTATGTAGGTAGGTAGGTAGGTATGTATGTAATGTAATTTCCTGATTATTAATATAACGTGAAATCAGTAATGAGGAGAGTCATTTGCCTTAAAGAAACTAAAGTGGACAATTGAAACAGTATGAATGTGAGTTTCTAAATTTAATAAATCATCATTTGTAAAACAGCGTATCAGCCATGTACAAAACAGGAAAGCAGTCTTGAGTATAAATGTCGTTCTCCAAAGATAGAATCAGGCCACAATTAATACTTCCAGTTCAGAACCCACGAATGTAGTTCTAGTCTATTTTTAGAACATTTTTTCCTCTCTCATTTTGGTGGTGATAGAAGAGTTTTATTTATGAAGGTTTGGTAGGGATTTAAATGTAATTGATTATTTTTGAGAATACGAGCTCAGGGTGTGGTTGTCCGTGTGTATTTCAGTGAGTAATTTGGCCTTGGCGATGATCCGGAAGTGAAAGATGTGCTCTGTTTACATGCTGCTATGTTGATAGTCAAGCATCTCAAAAAAGAGCAGGTCAGTCATTGACAAGAACTTCACCGTGAAGTCATCTTTGAAGGTATTTTAAATTAACATATGATTTGTATTGATTGTCACACAATGTAAAGGTCAGTACTGAGAAACAAATGTAGAGAACATATAATAAACTTAATTGTGTTCTATGGCCTGATGTCCTCACTTTGCGCCATTGTCGCTAAATAAGCCGAATCTGCTATCTGGCGATATCCATCTTTTGGATATTGTCTCTATGCCCGAGGACACGTCTGTATGTTAAGAGTAACAAAATAGTTCCAAACACGTGGCCCCAGTACTGTATTTATCTTCATGACTTGCAAAGGCCATTCTAACGTATACCTTAATTATAATTTAAAATAAGTAATATTCATCGCAAAAATATATTAACACATGGTTTTGCAAACCGTAATATTGCCCATGCTTTTTGGAGCAAATTCGTTGTTAAATCATTATTTTTGAGGTGCGTATATTTACGTGTTGTCAAGCTCTTCAATTTCAGAAGCAAGTAAATCCTGCATGGATACCGCAGTCCCGTAATTCCAAGATAGAAGTGATCGGTTTTTAGAAATACCATAACTTGGGAAGTATGACAAGTTCTAAGACATGATATTTTTTCTTCGTATTTTCCTCATGTTATATAATCATATATTTCCTTATGTTATAACATCTGATTAGAAGAAACAAACCGAAAAAGAGAAAATAGAGACTTAAGTGACAATCTTACGAGTCTGTTTTTGTTAGAGAAGCTGACGGTGTAAATTATGACGTGATCCACGTCTTGCCAAAAATTATCACGAAGTATGTGTGCAGATGATATTGATTTCCACGCAGAAAGCACTGAATATCGATTTCGACTCAGAAATTATGTCCGACATAGATAATGAGCGTGTCATAAAGTGTCGAACATGAGTTCGTGTTTAAAGTATGTTTATTTATAAACTTGATATTTCATCTGTTACACATATGCCATATAATAACCTTCTCCATTGGGAAAGGGGACAAAGTGACTAATGCAGGCGACATTGACAGATCGGCAGATTTCATTCGAAGTAGAGTCCGTTAACCCAGTGTGTGTGAGGAATTCAGGAGTTTAATTCAGAGTGGCAGAAAATCATTAAATCTCATGTGTCTTTATCAGAAATATGTACGTTCCTGTTGTATTTTACAATTAGACCACACATTTATAAAAATGTGGGCTGTATAAATAGATTCTTAAACCAAAATAGCGCTTCACATATTCAAGGGTCAAAAAAGGTTAAAAATGAAAATTGTTCATCTTTATTGAAGAATATTGTGTGTAGATCGAATATCCGCTTCTTCCGCCGAGTTTCTCCAAAAGAAGTTTCGATTTTCGAATTAAAATTAAGAAAGAGTGCGATTGTCCAAAATCACCAAAACCATTACCTACATTGGCTGCGACAGGGTTGTCGGTTACGTTTGATGTCATTCTAAAAGCACTGGCTAAATGAAGTGGCCCCCTGTCAAAGAATACATAGAATATATTTTCATCCCTTGCAACCATACCGGCTAAGGTTCATCATGTGGTAGAAACAGCGTAATATCTTAACGTGAGGAGACGACACGAATTAAAATAAACACTTTTTGTACATCACGATGAAATATATCCGGTATTACGCAGGAAGAAATATTTGCTTTTATTACACACAACATTTGGAATGGAAGCATAGAAGGTTAAAATCACTTTTCAGTACAATATATCAGTATCTGCTAATTAAACAAAGGTATGATTACCTAACCTCTTGTAGTAATTTTCATTTTTGACATTTTGTTAATTAGTTTGCTCCGATTCAACAATTTATCACAGCAGGTTTTTCACGATGTTGATGTGGTAAGGGGAAGTAACTTCACAGAGACACAAATGGCGAAGAATCAAGTAACTTTAACAGAAACAAATTTCCATGGCTGAAAAGTATTGCAATTTATATTTATTTGCTCTAGCTTGTAAATTATTCGTTTTTATTGTTGCATTTATAATTTACATCGACGCAAATAATGATTGATATTTCACGAATATTTGTATTTCATACCTAAGTATATAATAAATACATTTTAATTGCAGACACATATCTTTATTAAACCACTTTGTTGTATATTTATGATGAAGAAATAAGAGCAACGAATATCAAATATAACATGGCGAAATATGATCCAAGGAGATGCGAGTTTAAATTTAAGCTGGGCTAGATTCCCGATTTACCAGTAGGATAAACTGCAGATTATTTTCGAAGAGTCACCGCTATTACTCAAAATGTTTACTAAAATATTTATGTGATGAATTTTTTTTCTCAGTCTAAGCAAGATTATAATACAAGCGTCAGAGACGAAGTGTTTCCCCCAGAAGTGTAAGACTGAAAGACAAATATCTCCTTAGTGTCAGAACTGGTGTTCAAATTGAGCAAAATAAACAAACGTTGTCTTTTGGAATATGATTGGACGTTTAAATTTCTTGGATATACATAATCACTATTGATTTCATAACGAATCACAAAATCCCCAAAATATAACCCCCACGTTAGCAAGTTTCTTGATCTTGTCAGACGTACAATTCCGTACACATATCATGGGCATGTAATACCTACGTTAACTTTCGTGAGTCATAGTTTTAAACGCAAGTACTATGCAGCATAATTTTCTAAGAAGAAAGAATACGATTTTCAGGAACGGAAGATTAAAAATTAAGTTAAACAAAAACTTCCCTATTTGACCTTTGATGGTTGGGATCTTTTGTTAGGAACAGCAGGAACATCCATCCAAAAATAATGCTCTACTTTACCCTACTCACCTTTGCATAAAAAACTTGGTTCACCTGTCTGAGTATCTAAAGTAACTGGACGAAAGAACGGACAAAATTCTGTAACAGCATCGCAGAATTCCCCACAAGGAAATATTCGTTCCCCATTCTCATAATAAGGAACATAAACCGAACACAGCCACCTCCTGTACACAGTCTGTAAAGAAACCAGAAATATTTATATAAAAGTTAGTCCTTGTAATACAATGACTTATTAACAAGAACTCGTTGCCTAAAACTTAGTCCTTATAATAAAATGACTCATTAACAAGGGCTTATCATTACATTATTTATTACAGATGACGTCTAATGATGATCCGCTTTAAACAATTTCTTTTACTTAACCTTGATTATAATGTTTCAAAACTTCTCCTCCCAATGTTTCTGCTATCGTCTTCTCATTAATGTTCATAACAAAACGAAATCGAGATTCTACATTGTATTAGTTTTCCAAAATAAATATCTGCCATTATAAAATATATGTTTGACACTGAAAATAAAATAGCTTATCGCTGATATGTGTACTTTCTTTCTTCACGTAAGAACAGCGTCATTGCTAATGCTTTTCTTAACATGTAAGTTGAGTATGAATTAGAGAATCGGTATCTAATTGCTTTTCAGAATTTATTAATACATCTATCTAGATAGCTAGCAAGTGATATTTGCTATCATTGTATTTGTTTTTCTAAACATGAGATTCAATCGAAACAGTGCATTTGAACACTTTCTGGTCCTAAATCAATCAGTCATTCCGCTCCATACGTATCATAATTGACACATTGAGAAGCTGCCTCTAATTGAGTGCAAGATTGTGGAGTTGATTACACCACTGATTCAAGGCATGCTAATTTTGTAAAAAAAAAATTTGGCGGGTTAAGGGCGCGAATGTGAAGATACTTTTGCGATGAAGAAACATTTTGTAACCATAAATATGTCCACAATTCGAAACAGCAGTGAATACTGTTATCCCTTATACCGTCAAACACAAAATATTAACCGGGATAAATAAAATAAAAAATATGGGCAAATAAATTTGCCTCGCGCCGATTGCGGCTTCAGCGCTGCTAATAGGAAAACCCGGCATGTCGCCAGTCCAGGAACTGGTTCATTATAGCGAACAAAAGTTTCATCTTTATTCATAGAACAGATAATTTTCCAGGGAAATGATTACATCAAATATCAGGGGATTCTTTCATAGGATGACTGATGCAGTAATATATGAAAATAAAACTTAGGAAAGAAATATGAACGGGTTTCGACCGCGCTGAGAGGTGAATCTTGGTGATATTTGAGACGAATGTCACAGTAGGACCCGGAGAAGGAATGTATTGGAGTAGTTATATGAAGACATTTACTATGAATTATTCCTTTAAATAAAAACGTTTGTTTCACCTTACACTGCTCTAAATAAAATCGTCTGTTTCACCTTACGTCGCTGCTAAATAAAAACGTCTGTTTCACCTTACATCGCTCTAAATAAAAACGTCTGTTTCACCTTACATCGCTGCTAATAAAAACGTCTGTTTCACCTTAAATCGCTACTAAATAAAAACGCCTGTTTCACCTTACATCGTTACTAAATAAAAACGCCTGTTTCACCTTACATCGCTGCTAAATAAAAACGTCTGTTTCACCTTACGTCGCTGCTAAATAAAAACGTCTGTTTCACCTTACATCGCTCTAAATAAAAACGTCTGTTTCACCTTACATCGCTGCTAATAAAAACGTCTGTTTCACCTTAAATCGCTACTAAATAAAAACGCCTGTTTCACCTTACATCGTTACTAAATAAAAACGCCTGTTTCACCTTACATCGATGCTAAATAAAAACGTCTGTTTCACCTTACATCGTTACTAAATAAAAACGCCTGTTTCACCTTACATCGCTACTAAATAAAAACGTCTGTTTCACCTTAAATCGCTACTAAATAAAAACGTCTGTTTCACCTTACATCGCTACTAAATAAAAACTAAAGAGAAACGCTCATCTTCCACAATGAGGGACTTTTGAATTACCTTTATCTCCGCACAATATTTACAAAGAGAGATGCTGTCCTCAGTTTTGGAAAACAACTCTCTCTTACCCCCCCCCCTCTCTCTCTCTCTCTCACACACACACACACACACACAAGTGAAAAATGTGATGCATAAAGAATCAAAGACATCACTTGAAATATATATATATATATATATATATATATATATATATATATATATATATATATATATATATATATATATATATATATATATATATAACATGCATGTAACTATTGAAATAAAATAAGTTGATTTAGCAAAAAAGTTTATTGTACTCTGGTTACAAGTTCCATAGGGAATTTTACAATGTTATATTTCCTATTATTTAATACATTATTACACCTTTGTCAATGCTACCAATATTTCTAGTCATCACGATGTAGAATTAGTCTAGTGGCAGCCTCAGAAGATCTAGATTTCATCAAGTAGAATTGATTACGTTCTTCAGGGCCGGATTATCCATAGGGCAAAGTAGGCATTGTGCCCAGGGTTCCCGAGGCTCAAGGGGCCTCGTATATTATCATCTCATTTCACAGGCAGTGTTGTTAATAGCACTGTAACCATATCTATGGACAATGCATGATAGCTAAGGACCCCTATGTTGCCTGTGCACAGGGCCCCCAAAGACCTTAGTCCAGCCCTGACTTTCTTTTGCTATTGTGTTTTAAAGAGCGATTGTATAAAGGCATCACAACTTTCGTATCTAGTGGCGTAAATTATGTTTCAAAGAATACAATGTTCATGTCTTTTCGCCATCTTAACAGAATTGCTGACGAAACAGCGTGAACTCATGCCGTTAAGGGCAGGAGGAGAACATGATTATCTGTTTGAGTAGAATTGCAAGGTAAATATTGCGTACCTGTGTATTTTACTCTTGCTGCATGTGCTTATAAACGAATAGATCACACTTCCTTAAGAGTGTGATGCCTCGATTGCCGAGTAGTCTAAATTACTCGCCTTTACCAATCACTGCCATCTCACCGCTGTTCACGTGGGTTCGAGCCTCGGGCTCGGCCAATGTAGGTATGTAAGAAAGCTTGCCAATAGCTTCCCGTGGGTTTTACCGGGTTTTTCCCAGGTTCTTTATCCAAACGTGATACCGGTCACCGTGTATTTAACCTTTCTTGCACTGCAAAACGGCGTTAAAGCCAAAACAACAACAACCTTAAGAGTTTTCTCCCTTTGATTCTGATATGGCCATCTCTTCAATCTTGATATATTTTGCAAATAATTATTTGTGCGTGTAATCTAACTTTTATAATGGCAACACCATTACATAAAAAGAAAACTTATTCCTCGTTTAGGAAACCTTAAAGAATCTTTAAACTGCATTTCAAAATATACACTATTTCCTGGTTTCGTTCCTATAGTAAAGCATATGACATGCATGATACTACTTAAAGTGGATTAAGTTTTCACAGTTAAGTGTTTCACATAAGGTTGGAGCTCAGACGCAAAAGTACATAAAGTGGGAAAACCCAACCGAACAATATCATGCTAGAACCCTTAAATGCTTTGCATGCAAAATAACGGAATACGGACTAAACTCAGCCAAACCGAAGTATTGTTGTGCGTCTCTGATGCACACGGGTTAATTTTCACAAATAGATATGGACACAATGTATGTCGAACAATACTTCTATTTTCTCTCACAATAACGTGAAGAAGTTAGAATGCCATAAAAATAAAATAAGGAAAAAGAAAAATAAGTCAAGATCTGTTATGTATTAATCTATACAATACGTAATAAGGACATTTTTTATTTATCAAAATTTAATTAAACGGAATACGCGATTAAGCGCTATTGAAAGTAAAATTGTGTGTGTGTGAGAGAGAGAGAGAGAGAGAGAGAGAGAGAGAGAGAGAGAGAGAGAGAGAGAGAAAGAGAGAGAGAATAAAAAATGTCAATATATCTCTGTATTGTACTTTTTCAGCTTCTTCCCTTTGTACTCATGCAGGAATAAAATCAATGCGGCCAGCTCTGGTGTCTGTGCTGCGAATTAAAGGAAGAGACAATTTGCCATGTACAAGACTTTTCCCTACAAATCTAAACACATTCCACACATAATGTTTTCTCAATTGGTATTTTATAAAAGTTCATGGAAAGCATTTCCAAAGAACGATATTATTTTTGCTTTATTTGTTTTTGTTCTTCACTTTGTATCTGCAGTTGAATTCTGTCTGTCTGCTAATTACAACTAGAACTCCTGATCTTCATCCGGACTACTGAGGCACCTGCCAAATTTTCTTTTGTCCATATTATATTCGTAAATCTAATTTGATCGATCTTGCCACACAGGTAATTTGATTTTATGATAAACAAAGTGAAACAAATATGACGCAATCTCTCCTCTCTCTCTCTCTCGGTTCGTCAAACGTCTAAATGTTTTTTTCTTCTTCTTCCAGGCATGCATGTAAAGTATGTATGTGTGTATGTATGTATGTATGTATGTATGTATGTATGTATGAATGTGTGCGTGTGTATATAGGTAGGTACGCATGTCACGTCTACCTCTCGTTTGCATGCCGCACGTAATAGGGCAGAATATTCGTCTTTTACGATCTTATCTATATAAATTGGCAATTAGCTTTCCATAAAGCTTTCCATCTGCTTGTCCTAATGTTGAACCACGTGATCAATTGTCGTTTGCTTTTTAATATAAAACAAATGAACGAAAGAAGCCCCGAACCTACTGTATTTTTCAGCGCAATACACATATACCTGGTGTGAATAGCACTTTGACTTGATAAACTGCAGTATAATTAACCGGCACACTAGGATCTCAGCGCTTTTCTCAACTAAGCATTTCATTCAAACAACGTAAATTTATGTCTACAATCCTCGCACCTAGGCGCAAAGGATGTATACATTCAATACGTTAACTACTGAGCTGTGCCACAATTACCAGATAGTTCTCGTTGGCATGTAGGTACGGCCTCTCGGACCGTGTTTCTGCTTTATTGAAGCTGTATACACAGTGCATGGACTTTGTTTATTTTCTAGTGACCTTGTATTGGCCTTCCATGCAGATCAGTCATTAGTTTCTATGGAACATAATCCAGATCGTTTTCTCAGAATAAACGTTTTGTCCATGTATGTAATTCTATCTGTTTTCTTTATATATAATTCTTTGTCACGTTCTGTTGTTCGTATTTGCATTGCCTACCCATCCTTTTATTTGCTTCATGATTCTAAAAATAATGCTATTGACTTGAGATTATTTTGTTTATTAGGATCTATTTTTAGAATATGTAAGTGACAGATTACAATCTTTTACGAACGAACTACAAATACATCGGTTATTTTGTAAAAGACTAATATCTATCCACTTGAAGAAAAGAAAGGAAGAAAGAAGAAAGAAAAAAAAACACAACCTGAACGGGTTTATTGTCATTGTACGTGGTTACCACAAATCTGTATATACACGAATTTCAAAAAGCTTGAGATATTGTAACTAGCTCCGTCTGTCTGTTTGTCTGTAACTCTATTTTAAATTCATTTGTAAACAGATCGTATGCTGCAAATTCACCAAATTTGGAATTTGGGTTGGCCATGTGATAACCCTCTAAAAAGATGTGTCTCTTGGAGAGGCCAAATGGGAAATGATGTGTCTCTTGGAGTGGCCGAATGTTAATATTGCAGTTACAGTGACATTTTCAAATACTCGAGATCAAATGTTCGTAAGCTTTATTAGCGTCGAAGGGTGGGGGTCAATGGGTTGTGGTGGTGGTGGTCTGGGAACATGTAACACAAAATGTGCGGATTCGCCATGACGAGCAAAGAAAGCAGCACTGTATACGTAAATGTTAGAACACAAAACATATATCCAGACAGATTAAATATGCCCTACTGAGAACTGATTTGATCGAGGCTTATCTGGTAAAAAAATATACTAAACCTTAATTTATTCCCTTCAATCCGGTAAATAATGGACTGAATTTCCAAGTCTAACTACAGTGAATGTGTCATTTGTCTTTGGCATTCGCTTCAGGGATATAGACTTAGCAATCACTGCCTAACTGCCATGTCTTCAGTATGAGCGATAACTCCAATAGGACTTTTTTTAGTATAAGTCCATTAATCTGGCGAATTCATTGCTCTGAATACGTGGGCATATCTGCAAAACTGCAATAAGATTTAAACACACCCCAAAATAGTAAATCACAGCAATCCGACAGTGGGATGTTAGCTTACCCATTCACTCACTGGCGTCACTTTAAAGTCTTGTCCTTTTAAATTTTGTTTGCCTCGCCCCCATCTCCTTCATGCGGTTGCAGATTTTTTAAATATTCTTTGCACAGCTTTGACAGAAAACATCTGGAATTTCCCGAAGGCAGGGCTAAACTAATTTTCTTAAGTATAACACATTATCATGCCACTAAAAATGTGAGAGGAATTTCCGGGTAGGAAGTGGATGTACAAATGTTTGTGCCAGGAATGGTATCTTGTATTTTATGTATGCATTTTGAAACAGGTAAAAGCGTGTTTAAAAAAATAGGGACAATTGTTCCCCGTAATATTTTTTCACATCATCACCACACATAAACCAAGGAATGATTCGTTCGAGATCTTTGGATTGATGCGAAGACAGTTGGCGGAAAGTCGGACTCTTATTCTAAGAGTCGAGGGTTCGATACTGGCCAAGCTGCTTCGGTGCCGCATTGGGAAATGCACGTAGCGCCCATTTATTCTGCCATGAACGTGTTTAAAGACCCCTTCATGACTAACAGACTGCATTCATCTGCAGTCCGGTCCGTGAATCGTTTGATCCAACGGTCATGTAAATATTTTAGTCATATATTTTGATGACTTATCGGGATTTCTGAATGTCCGGATAGGAGTTTGAACTGTATGAAAAGGGGAAAATAAATGCCAATTGACCCCTACTTGGGTATAAGATCAAGCAGTGAAGAAAACGAAGAAAATGTGAAATGATTTGAACGAGAGGATTGGTGATATGTTTTATGATCGGCTAGGAGTTTAAAGCCTTTTTTGAATACTTTGACAAAAGAACTTGTTAAATCAGGAGTTTAAAAACGCTTGAGGTGTTTTTTGATATAACTAGATATGCATCCGTATAAATTTCCCCGTCCAGTAAAAGGCTTATTGATGAAGTATTGACTTGCTTTGGTACCGATTAGTATGTTATAGATTCATTTTTAGTTTGCGTGTCCACAAATATTTCCTCTGTCCTTTCTTTTTGTAATCATGGTCGTCGAAAGAAATGTACAAATCGTGACGAAGACGGCTACATGGTGGAATGTTTGGGTCATCAACTGTATTGTTTGACAGTCGCGAGAGTCGGAATCCTTCTAAACTCGTCGACAGAATGTGTCGAGAAAATGTTCGCAAAACTAATTTACCAAAGACAGGACTGAATCTAGCGGAACGTACTCGAAACTAGTTTTTACTGGTTTCTTTGTTTTCAAGTAAAGATTTTTATTATAACCGACTGAAGTCAGTGGTATACTACAGTTAACCACAACCGATCCTCTCAAACTTAACTCGTCTGGTCCGCCATGGCATCTCAATTTTTCTTCCTTTTTTCACTGTCTTATCTTAAAACCTAGTATTTCCAAATACAGTACATTACAAACTTTCATTTTGACATTCATATGTTATTCGAGTTTTAGATTTAAGGATTTAAAGGAATGGTACTTTGAACCTCATACATTTCGAGCTCTCTATACAGTCATGTCCTGGTTTGAGTATAGTTGTGACGGGCAACTTATATTACGGGCAACTTCATTGTCCCAAATTTTAACCAAGATCTTTCACGTGTAAAAAGGCGTAAACTAAAATACAACATAGAATTCGTAGCATAAAATTTAGATCTTCCACTTCATACCCGGAAATTCCTCTTACAAATTTAATGGTAAATCTGGGTTTTTCTGCGTCTGGTGATTATCAGGCGCGCGTACAGAGGGAAATGGATCGGTGTGATTAAAGATTCAAAAGGGAAACCAGACAGCAATTGCTCCGCCTAAATGTCACCAGATCGTCAAATTAACATAGTCGTCGCTGGATAGAAACTGCAGATATGTGTCTGCAGAGTTTGATATCTAATTATCTGTTTTGTCGCTTTCTTGGTATTAATTTTTAAATAAATTTGATCATTCTCCTGATCTTCGAACGTGTCCTTCTTTAAACAAGTCTGTGTCACCATAATCATATCCATTCATTTGTATGCATAAACATCATATATCCCATATTTGATATATCACATGTCTGATATTTAAACCAGCTAAGTTAAGATATCACAGACTCATTGCATTCGACACCATAGTACGCATGTTTAGCATACATGCATACATACATAACGACACTATGCTCTTTAACTAAGTAATATAAGAGAGGGAAAAATTAACTAGTTTTGTAAAATTCAAAAACTAATTTATTTCTCAAGAACGCAAAGTGAAAATTGAACAAAGAACTTATGGTATTGTGAATTGAACCTAAAAAAGACCTAAAAATTCTATCACAATCCAAAAGTATCGAGTGTTCCAAATGAATTCCAACCGTGTTCGGAACGAATTTTAATTTTGAATGTGCTGATGTATCAATGTAGGTGAAATATCACTGATGTGCGAAGAGTTTTGAGGTATCACAAAGATAAAATAAAAAATGAATTCACAACAACCCCAATATATTTATTTGATTCTGAAATCACAGAGCATTTTTAACTCAAAAAAATAATTCAAATAAATAAATCCTCTCAAACTTAAACTGACAGCATCTGAAATTTGTTTCTCACTTCAGACGTTAATATATAGGAATAATTAGTTCTGGTTAAAGGAAAGTATTTAGTACGTCACTGCGTCTAACATGAAAGTGATTACTATGGCACTGTAGCTAAATGAAAATGTTTAATATGACATTGTGGCCAAAGGAAAATGTCTAATTTGACATTGTACTAAATGAAAATGTTTAATGTGACATTGTGGCTAAAGAAAAATATTTAATATGACATTATCGCTAAGGGAAAATATTTAATATGACATTGTACTAAATGAAAATGTTTAATGTGACATTGTACTAAAGGAAAATATTAATATGACATTGTGGCTACATGAAAATGTTTAATGTGACATTGTACTAAAGGAAAATGTTTAATGTGACATTGTACTAAAGGAAAATGTTCAATACGACATTGTGGCTAAAGGAAAATGTTTAATGTGACATTGTACTGCATGAAAATGTTCAATATAACATTGTGGCTAAAGAAAAATATTCAGTATGACATTGTCGCTAAAGGAAAATGATTAGTGTGACATTGTACTACAGGAAAATGTTTAATGTGACATTGTACTACAGGAAAATGTTTAATGTGACATTGTACTACAGGAAAATGTTTAATGTGACATTGTACTACAGGAAAATGTTTAATATGATATTGTTGCTAAAGGAAAATGTTTAATGTGACATTGTACTGCAGGAAAATGTTTAATATGACATTGTACTACAGAAAAATGTTTAATATGACATTGTACTACAGGAAACTGTTTAATATGACATTGTACTACAGGAAAATGTTTAATATGATACTGTTGCAAAAGGAAAATGTTTAATGTGACATTGTACTACAGGAAAATGTTGAATATGACATTGTACTACAGAAAAATGTTTAATATAACATTGTACTACAGGAAAATGTTTAATATGATATTGTTGCTAAAGGAAAATGTTTAATGTGACATTGTACTACAGGAAAATGTTTAATGTGACATTGTACTACAGGAAAATGTTTAACATGACATTGTACTACAGAAAAATGTTTAATATGACATTGTACTACAGGAAAATGTTTAATATGACATTGTGGCTACAGGAAAATGTTTAATATGACATTGTACTACAGGAAAATGTTCAATATGACATTGTGGCTAAAGGCAAATGTTCAGTATGACATTGTCGCTAAAGGAAAATATTTAATGTGACATTGTACTACAGGAAAATGTTTAATATGAAATTGTTGCTAAAGGAACATGTTTAATGTGACATTGTCGCTACAGGAAAATGTTTAATGTGACATTGTACTAAAGGAAAATATTTAATGTGACATTGTACTAAAGGAAAATGTTTAATATGACATTGTAGCTAAAGGAAAATGTTTTATATGACATTGTACTACAGGAAAATGTTTAATGTGACATTGTACTACAGGAAAATGTTTAATGTGACATTGTACTACAGGAAAATGTTTAATGTGACATTGTACTACAGGAAAATGTTTAATGTGACATTGTACTACAGGAAAATGTTTAATGTGACATTGTACTACAGGAAAATGTTTAATATGATATTGTTGCTAAAGGAAAATGTTTAATGTGACATTGTACTGCAGGAAAATGTTTAATATGACATTGCACTACAGAAAAATGTTTAATATGACATTGTACTACAGGAAACTGTTTAATATGACATTGTACTACAGGAAAATGTTTAATATGATATTGTTGCAAAAGGAAAATGTTTAATATGACATTGTACTACAGAAAAATGTTTAATATAACATTGTACTACAGGAAAATGTTTAATGTGACATTGTACTACAGGAAAATGTTTAATATGACATTGTACTACAGGAAAATGTTTAATATGATATTGTTGCTAAAGGAAAATGTTTAATGTGACATTGTACTACAGGAAAATGTTTAACATGACATTGTACTACAGAAAAATGTTCAATATGACATTGTACTACAGGAAAATGTTTAATATGACATTGTGGCTACAGGAAAATGTTTAATATGACATTGTATTACAGGAAAATGTTCAATATGACATTGTGGCTAAAGGCAAATGTTCAGTATGACATTGTCGCTAAAGGAAAATGTTTAATGTGACATTGTACTACAGGAAAATGTTTAATATGAAATTGTTGCTAAAGGAACATGTTTAATGTGACATTGTACTACAGGAAAATGTTTAATGTGACATTGTACTAAAGGAAAATATTTAATGTGACATTGTACTAAAGGAAAATGTTTAATATGACATTGTAGCTAAAGGAAAATGTTTTATATGACATTGTACTACAGGAAAATGTTTAATGTGACATTGTACTAAAGGAAAATGTTCAATACGACATTGTGGCTAAAGGAAAATGTTTAATGTGACATTGTACTGCATGAAAATGTTCAATATAACATTGTGGCTAAAGAAAAATATTCAGTATGACATTGTCGCTAAAGGAAAATGATTAGTGTGACATTGTACTACAGGAAAATGTTTAATGTGACATTGTACTACAGGAAAATGTTTAATGTGACATTGTACTACAGGAAAATGTTTAATGTGACATTGTACTACAGGAAAATGTTTAATATGATATTGTTGCTAAAGGAAAATGTTTAATGTGACATTGTACTGCAGGAAAATGTTTAATATGACATTGTACTACAGAAAAATGTTTAATATGACATTGTACTACAGGAAACTGTTTAATATGACATTGTACTACAGGAAAATGTTTAATATGATACTGTTGCAAAAGGAAAATGTTTAATGTGACATTGTACTACAGGAAAATGTTGAATATGACATTGTACTACAGAAAAATGTTTAATATAACATTGTACTACAGGAAAATGTTTAATATGATATTGTTGCTAAAGGAAAATGTTTAATGTGACATTGTACTACAGGAAAATGTTTAATGTGACATTGTACTACAGGAAAATGTTTAACATGACATTGTACTACAGAAAAATGTTTAATATGACATTGTACTACAGGAAAATGTTTAATATGACATTGTGGCTACAGGAAAATGTTTAATATGACATTGTACTACAGGAAAATGTTCAATATGACATTGTGGCTAAAGGCAAATGTTCAGTATGACATTGTCGCTAAAGGAAAATATTTAATGTGACATTGTACTACAGGAAAATGTTTAATATGAAATTGTTGCTAAAGGAACATGTTTAATGTGACATTGTCGCTACAGGAAAATGTTTAATGTGACATTGTACTAAAGGAAAATATTTAATGTGACATTGTACTAAAGGAAAATGTTTAATATGACATTGTAGCTAAAGGAAAATGTTTTATATGACATTGTACTACAGGAAAATGTTTAATGTGACATTGTACTACAGGAAAATGTTTAATATGATATTGTTGCTAAAGGAAAATGTTTAATGTGACATTGTACTGCAGGAAAATGTTTAATATGACATTGTACTACAGAAAAATGTTTAATATGACATTGTACTACAGGAAACTGTTTAATATGACATTGTACTACAGGAAAATGTTTAATATGATACTGTTGCAAAAGGAAAATGTTTAATGTGACATTGTACTACAGGAAAATGTTGAATATGACATTGTACTACAGAAAAATGTTTAATATAACATTGTACTACAGGAAAATGTTTAATATGATATTGTTGCTAAAGGAAAATGTTTAATGTGACATTGTACTACAGGAAAATGTTTAATGTGACATTGTACTACAGGAAAATGTTTAACATGACATTGTACTACAGAAAAATGTTTAATATGACATTGTACTACAGGAAAATGTTTAATATGACATTGTGGCTACAGGAAAATGTTTAATATGACATTGTACTACAGGAAAATGTTCAATATGACATTGTGGCTAAAGGCAAATGTTCAGTATGACATTGTCGCTAAAGGAAAATATTTAATGTGACATTGTACTACAGGAAAATGTTTAATATGAAATTGTTGCTAAAGGAACATGTTTAATGTGACATTGTCGCTACAGGAAAATGTTTAATGTGACATTGTACTAAAGGAAAATATTTAATGTGACATTGTACTAAAGGAAAATGTTTAATATGACATTGTAGCTAAAGGAAAATGTTTTATATGACATTGTACTACAGGAAAATGTTTAATGTGACATTGTACTACAGGAAAATGTTTAATGTGACATTGTACTACAGGAAAATGTTTAATGTGACATTGTACTACAGGAAAATGTTTAATGTGACATTGTACTACAGGAAAATGTTTAATGTGACATTGTACTACAGGAAAATGTTTAATATGATATTGTTGCTAAAGGAAAATGTTTAATGTGACATTGTACTGCAGGAAAATGTTTAATATGACATTGCACTACAGAAAAATGTTTAATATGACATTGTACTACAGGAAACTGTTTAATATGACATTGTACTACAGGAAAATGTTTAATATGATATTGTTGCAAAAGGAAAATGTTTAATATGACATTGTACTACAGAAAAATGTTTAATATAACATTGTACTACAGGAAAATGTTTAATGTGACATTGTACTACAGGAAAATGTTTAATATGACATTGTACTACAGGAAAATGTTTAATATGATATTGTTGCTAAAGGAAAATGTTTAATGTGACATTGTACTACAGGAAAATGTTTAACATGACATTGTACTACAGAAAAATGTTCAATATGACATTGTACTACAGGAAAATGTTTAATATGACATTGTGGCTACAGGAAAATGTTTAATATGACATTGTATTACAGGAAAATGTTCAATATGACATTGTGGCTAAAGGCAAATGTTCAGTATGACATTGTCGCTAAAGGAAAATGTTTAATGTGACATTGTACTACAGGAAAATGTTTAATGTGACATTGTACTACAGGAAAATGTTTAACATGACATTGTACTACAGAAAAATGTTTAATATGACATTGTACTACAGGAAAATGTTTAATATGACATTGTGGCTACAGGAAAATGTTTAATATGACATTGTACTACAGGAAAATGTTCAATATGACATTGTGGCTAAAGGCAAATGTTCAGTATGACATTGTCGCTAAAGGAAAATATTTAATGTGACATTGTACTACAGGAAAATGTTTAATATGAAATTGTTGCTAAAGGAACATGTTTAATGTGACATTGTCGCTACAGGAAAATGTTTAATGTGACATTGTACTAAAGGAAAATATTTAATGTGACATTGTACTAAAGGAAAATGTTTAATATGACATTGTAGCTAAAGGAAAATGTTTTATATGACATTGTACTACAGGAAAATGTTTAATGTGACATTGTACTACAGGAAAATGTTTAATGTGACATTGTACTACAGGAAAATGTTTAATGTGACATTGTACTACAGGAAAATGTTTAATGTGACATTGTACTACAGGAAAATGTTTAATGTGACATTGTACTACAGGAAAATGTTTAATATGATATTGTTGCTAAAGGAAAATGTTTAATGTGACATTGTACTGCAGGAAAATGTTTAATATGACATTGCACTACAGAAAAATGTTTAATATGACATTGTACTACAGGAAACTGTTTAATATGACATTGTACTACAGGAAAATGTTTAATATGATATTGTTGCAAAAGGAAAATGTTTAATATGACATTGTACTACAGAAAAATGTTTAATATAACATTGTACTACAGGAAAATGTTTAATGTGACATTGTACTACAGGAAAATGTTTAATATGACATTGTACTACAGGAAAATGTTTAATATGATATTGTTGCTAAAGGAAAATGTTTAATGTGACATTGTACTACAGGAAAATGTTTAACATGACATTGTACTACAGAAAAATGTTCAATATGACATTGTACTACAGGAAAATGTTTAATATGACATTGTGGCTACAGGAAAATGTTTAATATGACATTGTATTACAGGAAAATGTTCAATATGACATTGTGGCTAAAGGCAAATGTTCAGTATGACATTGTCGCTAAAGGAAAATGTTTAATGTGACATTGTACTACAGGAAAATGTTTAATATGAAATTGTTGCTAAAGGAACATGTTTAATGTGACATTGTACTACAGGAAAATGTTTAATGTGACATTGTACTAAAGGAAAATATTTAATGTGACATTGTACTAAAGGAAAATGTTTAATATGACATTGTAGCTAAAGGAAAATGTTTTATATGACATTGTACTACAGGAAAATGTTTAATGTGACATTGTACTAAAGGAAAATGTTCAATACGACATTGTGGCTAAAGGAAAATGTTTAATGTGACATTGTACTGCATGAAAATGTTCAATATAACATTGTGGCTAAAGAAAAATATTCAGTATGACATTGTCGCTAAAGGAAAATGATTAGTGTGACATTGTACTACAGGAAAATGTTTAATGTGACATTGTACTACAGGAAAATGTTTAATGTGACATTGTACTACAGGAAAATGTTTAATGTGACATTGTACTACAGGAAAATGTTTAATATGATATTGTTGCTAAAGGAAAATGTTTAATGTGACATTGTACTGCAGGAAAATGTTTAATATGACATTGTACTACAGAAAAATGTTTAATATGACATTGTACTACAGGAAACTGTTTAATATGACATTGTACTACAGGAAAATGTTTAATATGATACTGTTGCAAAAGGAAAATGTTTAATGTGACATTGTACTACAGGAAAATGTTGAATATGACATTGTACTACAGAAAAATGTTTAATATAACATTGTACTACAGGAAAATGTTTAATATGATATTGTTGCTAAAGGAAAATGTTTAATGTGACATTGTACTACAGGAAAATGTTTAATGTGACATTGTACTACAGGAAAATGTTTAACATGACATTGTACTACAGAAAAATGTTTAATATGACATTGTACTACAGGAAAATGTTTAATATGACATTGTGGCTACAGGAAAATGTTTAATATGACATTGTACTACAGGAAAATGTTCAATATGACATTGTGGCTAAAGGCAAATGTTCAGTATGACATTGTCGCTAAAGGAAAATATTTAATGTGACATTGTACTACAGGAAAATGTTTAATATGAAATTGTTGCTAAAGGAACATGTTTAATGTGACATTGTACTACAGGAAAATGTTTAATGTGACATTGTACTAAAGGAAAATATTTAATGTGACATTGTACTAAAGGAAAATGTTTAATATGACATTGTAGCTAAAGGAAAATGTTTTATATGACATTGTACTACAGGAAAATGTTTAATGTGACATTGTACTACAGGAAAATGTTTAATGTGACATTGTACTACAGGAAAATGTTTAATGTGACATTGTACTACAGGAAAATGTTTAATGTGACATTGTACTACAGGAAAATGTTTAATGTGATATTGTACTACAGGAAAATGTTTAATATGATATTGTTGCTAAAGGAAAATGTTTAATGTGACATTGTACTGCAGGAAAATGTTTAATATGACATTGCACTACAGAAAAATGTTTAATATGACATTGTACTACAGGAAACTGTTTAATATGACATTGTACTACAGGAAAATGTTAATATGATATTGTTGCAAAAGGAAAATGTTTAATATGACATTGTACTACAGAAAAATGTTTAATATAACATTGTACTACAGGAAAATGTTTAATGTGACATTGTACTACAGGAAAATGTTTAATATGACATTGTACTACAGGAAAATGTTTAATATGATATTGTTGCTAAAGGAAAATGTTTAATGTGACATTGTACTACAGGAAAATGTTTAACATGACATTGTACTACAGAAAAATGTTCAATATGACATTGTACTACAGGAAAATGTTTAATATGACATTGTGGCTACAGGAAAATGTTTAATATGACATTGTATTACAGGAAAATGTTCAATATGACATTGTGGCTAAAGGCAAATGTTCAGTATGACATTGTCGCTAAAGGAAAATGTTTAATGTGACATTGTACTACAGGAAAATGTTTAATATGAAATTGTTGCTAAAGGAACATGTTTAATGTGACATTGTACTACAGGAAAATGTTTAATGTGACATTGTACTAAAGGAAAATATTTAATGTGACATTGTACTAAAGGAAAATGTTTAATATGACATTGTAGCTAAAGGAAAATGTTTTATATGACATTGTACTACAGGAAAATGTTTAATGTGACATTGTACTACAGGAAAATGTTTAATATGACATTGTACTACAGGAAAATGTTTAATATGACATTGTACTACAGGAAAATGTTTAATATGACATTGTACTAAAGGAAAATGTTTAATGTGACATTGTGGTGGCGCTATACAATTTCGCATTTTGCATAGGTTAGGATTTTAAAGAAAAAGAATTTCCCCGGCTTTCCTCACTGGTTATACTTGCTATTTAAAAAAGACCTTGAATATCTTAGGTATAATGCAAAGAACCTTTAATTCCCTTTATTTTGGTGTATGATTGATGGGTATAATATGGGTTATAGAGTGTACAGCTTGGCCTTACTTCAGATGTGCATCTTTCAAAAAAGTGCTAGCTCTACTTGGTCATTTTCACTTCCTGAACTTCAGAGGTAAACTGTATAAAAAAGAGCCGATAACTTTTTTTTACATTTTATATATTTGGTAATTCATTCATTGCACTTTCAGAAGCTGGTATTGTCTAGTCTGGCAAAATTCATTTTCCCTATTTTAATAGCTGCTATGAATAGTGTACTTTAGACTAATTCAGGCTGATTTTTTAACACAAGGGAGCAGTCATTTTAGTTAGCAGTGTGCTTAAATCATGTAAAATTTCCAAAAGTACAATATCCAAAAGAAATATCATCCACATTACATTAATGTATCATAGAGGTATGCCAACATTCTCTCCATTGTGCATGTTTTAAATGCGAACTACTTCACCTTACATACGTCACTCTCTCAAAAGTACATATTATCTGGTGAGCGCCCCCTGTACTACAAGAAATTATTTAATATGACATTGTCGCTAAAGGAAAATATTTAATATGACATTGTTGCTAACGGAAAATGTTCAATATGAAATTGTCGCTAAAGGAAAATGTTCAATATGAAATTGTTGCTAAAGGAAAATATTTAATATGACATTGTGGCTAAAGGAAAATGTTTAATATGACATTGTGCCTAAAGGAAAATGTTTAATATGACTGTGGCTAAAGTAAAGGAAACTGTTCAATATGACATTGTCGCTAAAGGAAAATGTTTAATGAGAAATTGTACTAAAGGAAGATCTTCAATATGACTTTGTGTTTACATGAAAATGTTTAATGTGACATTGTAGCTAAAGGAAAATGTTTTATATGACATTGGACTAATGGAAAATGTTTAATGTGACATTGTACTAAAGGAAAATGTTCAATATGACATTGTGTTTACAGGAAAACGCTTAATATGACATTGTAGCTAAAGAAAAATGTTTTATATGACATTGTACTAATGGAAAATGTTTAATGTGACATTGTACTAAAGGAAAATGTTCAATATGACATTGTGGTTACAGGAAAACGCTTAATATGACATTGTAGCTAAAGGAAAATGTTTTATATGACATTGTACTAATGGAAAATGTTTAATGTGACATTGTACTAAAGGAAAATGTTCAATATGACATTGTACTAAAGGAAAACGCTTAATATGACATTTTAGTTAAAGGAAAATGTTCAATATGACATTGTGGTTACAGGAAAACGCTTAATATGACATTGTAGCTAAACGAAAATGTTTAATATGACATTGTGGCTAAAGTAAAATGTTTAATATGACATTGTGGCTAAAGTAAAATGTTTAATATGACATTGTGGCTAAAGGAAAATGTTCAATATGACATTGTCCTGAAGGAAAATGTTCAATATGACATTTTAGCTAAAGGAAAATGTTAATAAAACAATGCGTTACTGAGGCTAAAGTATTTTGTATGCCATTGTGTCTAGACGCCAAGTGAAGCTATCTCTCACTTCACATGCAAGAAAATCTTGCTGATTTCAGAGAAACAAGTTCAAACGATCACATATCTCACAATTTGTAACTCTAACTATCCATGAATATATCCTTTACTCAGAGAGAGAGAGAGAGAGAAAGACGGAGGGAGTTCATGGCCTTGTGTCTTTCCTTCTCATAGCAATAAACTTGGTCTTGATGTCCGATCATTAGAGACAACAATTCAATGTACCTGCTTCCCTAGTTATTGGGGCATACAAAAAGGCTAATAATAACACGCAATCCCGGGGCTAAAATAAAATGAGACCAGACTATCGCTGCCTATGGTTGTCATTTCCTGTTCTGAGAATAGGCCTATCGTCTCTTTTAGCTGGGCGCCTTTATCTACTCATATGCGTACCCTTTTGATATCTAACTGGCTAGTCCAAGAAATCTAATTGGCTAGTATATTAAATATACTAGGATAATCTACAAATATCTAATAATTGCGAATAAGTTCTGAAAACAAGCGCTTTTATTTTTCGGACGATGTTTGAAAACAATACGTTCGCTGAGAAGCTCGGGAATCAGTATGTTTCATTTCAGGCATGTCACACTTTAAATTTAACGCAATAGAAAACTGGAAGTTAATATTCCAAACATGATAGATTAGTGGCGACAATGGGGTGAAGGAGTTTATGAGAGAGAGCTTTAATTAAAATGCATTGATTTCTAGTCTGTTTGTTAACAACAGCCCGTGTTGTTAAAAGTTGCAAAGTAGGTACAGATTTTCTGTTCAATCGGAAAAAATGGCTGAGTGACTGTAGTAAAATATTTTAAATAAACAACAATTTATTGAAGATGATTTACGTGGGAAATATCAATATGGCGATTTCTTCGAGCGTTTGTATAATTAACATTTCAAAAACGAATGATCAACCCCAGAAAATAAAGTAAAACCTTACATTCCTCTTTATCATCGAATGTTTAACTTTAATATTTCAAATCAACAAACAAATGGAAGTAAACGTCATCCACAGCCTTTCAGACATCTTCCAATAGGTAAGTACATTACAATCAAAAGGTAAAAGTCTGCACACGGATAGTGTCTTTATGCGTTTGCAAAATCCGTGGGTCAAACGACAATATACATGATCATCGTGAAGGTTTATTGTTTTATGTTTTGATTTAAGAACAAAGACATCGATCATGTATTACAGAGAGGTGTGATAGGACGAGAACATACTTTCTGCCTTTCTGTGCTTATGCTTACATTATCAGGTGAAATATTACCTATTCTAGTTCTTTATAGAATATTCCGACTCTAAAAGAGAGAAAGAAAACAGAAAAGAAAAAACATCCACCCACAATCCAACTACCTTCCTTGTTCCGTAAAAGCAAATGGTTCCAAGCATGACTAAACAGGTATACATGGTCTGTCATACTTCACTGGATGATTTGATCTTTACGTCAGTCAAACTTTTCCTAAATCAAACATGATACAACGCATATCACGGGAGAGGGTTATCGTCTTCTGGCAGTTAGTTCAAAGCTTGTTCTAAAACACAACTGACAGTTCAGCAGGAACAAATTTGATTATCGAGCCAGACAATTATCTCTGGCAAGTATTCGATTTAATTAAAATCATTAATCACTGTAAGAATATTGTCCTCAGGGAGTAAGGCTGTATATACCTACTCAAGTGGAACACCTTGACGTTAAATATCATAGACTCCATGTGAAGAAAACTATACGAGTTTTGGTCAAGGTTTATTTTTATCCATTTGATCCGTTGATCATTCGAGTACCAATATATATTGCATGCGCATCAGAAACTGGCACATGCGCATCAGAAACTGGCACATTCTATCCAACATATCTGAGTGTGTATTGTGCAATTGAAGCTATTTGTAATAATCTCTCTCTCTCTCTCTCTCGCTCTCTCTCTCGCGTGTGTGTGTGCGTGTCACGAAATTGTTGGAATATATGAATAAAATAAATGAATGAAGAATAAATAGGTTCAATAAATATCTGATAAAAAGAAAACTGGATGCAATACAATGAATTACGAAGTATACAATAAATATCGACTAATAAATATAATACAGAACCAATTTCAAATAAACGAAGAAATAATGAAAGATAACTTCCTCAATCGAAATATATAAGGATATTTTGTTTTTCTTTTCACTTATTTCACTTCAAGCAGTCAAAACACGATGGAATTTACTGACCACCAATGCCATTATCCGACTTCTAGGTGTTTCAGTTATTGACTGGTAATGAGCTTAGTATTAAATTCGAAAGCTAAAGTGAGAAATTAAATACCTCTCTCCATAGCGTGCTATTGCCTTGCTATGAAACAAAAAAGGAAGTGGTCATGAACTTATCTGAATTTTGATTGCATGAGTCTATTCTTTCTGTCAGAACATGACTCAATATGGAGTTGTCGCGTCAGTGTAAAAGCAGGTCAATATATGAAATTTCCATATTGTTATGTGTATAGGCTCTTACAAAACGTAAAAAAATGAAGAAAAAATTAAGTTCCCTAGAAAAACAAGGTAAAAATGCAAAAAAGAAATTACGGTTTTACCAATCAAATCCAAAAATAATCTAAGAATTAAAAAAATAGAAATCCAAGTAATAAAAAGTCCTAATGAAACTGAGTTCGAATCCCGATGAAATCAAAATGGAAGGCGATGACGTACGCTGTGGTCAGCATCGTACTTGATCTGTTAGCAGTTCTTTGTTGAATCACGGAAAATAATATTCCAGTTTTTTAAATCTGTGTAAATTTCGATAAATGTCTTTGTCCAAGATATAATTTAGAGCACAAGTATTTCCAGAAAAAAGAATCTCATGGAATTCAAATAATTTGAAGAAAAATAAAATAATTTCTCCAAGAACTGCTGACAACATAGAACACTTTGACTTCTCGTGTGTTATGGCAAGAATAACTATTATTTCTCAAAACAATAATAAATCGAGCTACAACGCAAAACAGATGCTCGGATGTGGGCCAATCCTCTGGAACAGAGTTTGTAACAATTGCTACATGTTATTTGTTACCAACTCCATGTATTGACTCGATAACACTTCATGAATCTTACTCTGATAAATAATTAATGTGTCAGCATTAGATACAATGATTCTATAATTAGTTGTCTACAAAAAACAGTCAGGTCGAACAGAACTGAGCTACATGTCTGGACACATCACAATAGCTTGTAATGGAATAAAAATAGTAAAACTAACAAATCAACAATGAATTTAATCAAATATAAATTAAATGAAATATACATTACTCCCCCCCCCCCAAAGAAAAAGAAAGATTTATATAATAGAGATTTCTTTTTGCCATAGATGAATTATATATGAGGGTTTAAAAACAGCCACATAAGAACTCTTATAAATTATACAAAGTGCACATGAAATAATACATTTCTATACACGGGAAAGCGCGTCTGCTATTAAATTATCTCTTCCCTATCCACCTTAGTAGTCTTTGATTTTTGTTTTTCATCTTGCCGATGAAGGTAAAGGGGTTGTGATCACAAAATAAAATAATCGGAGAAGGTGCTTAACTAATGTAAACTTCAAAATGTTGTATTGCCAATGTCAAAGCTAAACATTCATTCTCGACTGTTGAATAATTTCTTTGGTGCTTGTTTAATTTCTTAGATGAACGACCAAAACCAGCTTCCTCTTCTTGAATGAACACTGTTCCAACCCAAACATCACTTGCATCAACATACAGCTTAAATGATTGGCTGAAATTTGGAGCTGTAAGAACTGGTGCGCTTTTAAGTATGGCATTTAACTTATCAAAAGCCTCCTGACATGTTTCAGTCCAAAGAAACTTGCTTTTCTTGCTCAGTAAATTTGTCAGGGGTTCAGTAATTATGGAAAAAAGGGAACACAATTTCCGATAGTATCCAGCCAATCCTAAAAATCGCATCAGTTGCATTTTACTAACAGGCACAGGGAATTCAGAGATAGCCTTGACCTTAGCATCTATAGGTTTAACTTGTCCATGTCCTACGATACGTCCTACAAATGTTACACTAGAACGGCATAACTCACTTTTGGATAAATCAATTATCAATCTTGCATCAGTGAGTCTGTCAAAGAATTTACGTATTATCGCTAAACGTTCTTTCCAAGTGTGTTGTAGATGATGACATCGATGTAAGCATCTCACTTATCTAGACCAGCGGTAATCATATTCATTAGACGTTGAAACGTATTTGATGACCCTTTCATCCCAAACGGCATCACTTTATATTGGTAAAGTCCATATGGAGTCATGAATGCCGAAATTTCCTTTGCTCTTTCCGTCGGTGGAATTTGCCAAAATCCTTTCAGAAGGTCAAATTTGGTGACATACTTTGCATTTCCGATTTTATCAATGCAGTTAGAGATTCTTTTTATGGAAATGAGTCTGTTTTTGTCACACTATTCGCATTGTTTCGGAACAAGTATGCATTGTGAGCTGCAATTACTTTTACTGGGCTCTATAAAATCATTCTCCAGCAAATACTAAATTTCTCTTTTCAAGTACTCCTGCTTGAGAGGGTTCATCTTCTATTGAGGTTGTTTCACAGGTGTGGAATGTACAATTTCAGCGTCATAAACATTTTGTTCGTTCTTGTGGGAACATGGAAATAAGTGCTCATTTTCAGATAATAACTGTTTAAGTTCATATCTTTCTTGCTGTTGCACATATGCAAATTTCTCGTCCAGATTATTCATAATTTCTGAATTCCAAAAAATTGGCATTCCAAAATCAGTAGAATCTGATTGCATTCCTTACTTAAATCTTCACTGAGTGGGACAGGTACAGCTAAATTAATTGTATGATTAACCTGGCTATCTCTCTCGATATACTCCCTAACATGTTTATGTGGCAAAGTAGTTTTTGTTTACGCCTCCTAGGAGTATTCATGATGTAATTTAAATAATTTACTTTCTTTTCAGCTGTGTATGGACCATACTAATTGGTTTGAAGAGGATTTTGTGGTATGGGAAAGAGAGCCATTTCATTTGTGACTGAGTAGAGTGCTCTTGCAACCTCACATCTTATTCTTAAAATTGGAAACGTAATTGAGAAGATTAATTTCACAGTGTGTCCAAAATCCAGTTTAAAGGGACTGAGTCTTAAAGATCGTTGAATTGATTCTCTAACAGCAAACAATATTAAATGAATGCCTTCATTCCAATCTTTACCCGTTTTAAAACAATATGATCGAATCATAGTTGTCAAAGTCTGGTGAAATCTTTCTAAAACCCCTTGGCTCTCAGGGTGATGGGCAGACGATTTGAATTGTTGGACTCCTACTTTGTACATAATTTGCTGGAAATTGTAGACATGGAATTTAACCCCTGATCAAACTGCACATATTTGGGAAGACCCAAGTGAGTATAAAAAATCTTTATTAACGCTTTTACTATTGTTTTAGATTTATCATTCCTCAAAGGAACTGCCTCTGGAAACCTTGTTGACGCACGCTTTATGGTCAATAAGCATTTGTTACCTGACTTGGTCTTAAGTAAGGGACCAACACAATCTACCAAAAGACTGCTAAATGGTTCGTCAAATGTAGAAATAGGTTGCAGATGAGCCTTAGGCAATTATGACACGATCTACAGTATTTACAACCACCACTTTTAATTTTTGGCTAATAGAAGTGAGTTAAGATCTTGTGATAAGTCTTATTAATCCCTACATGACTAGCAAAATGAGTTTCATGTGCCAGACTATGAACTTCCTGCCTGTACCATTTTGAAACTACAGTTTGATAGTTCAGCAAGCACTCGTCACTAGCAGGTATCTCGGGAGGTCTCTATTTTCTCATAAGAGACATTTACTTCATTTGGCTTCAGTTTCAATAATGGCTCTTTAAAAACAAACAAACAGGATATCTCAGGATAGTTTTCTTCTTCGACAAGTGATTGCCGTTTGTCCCCTTGATTAGAATAAAGAGAATGAGTAGTGAAAAGAGAATCACTGTGATCAATACCTTCTGCTTGATCCAAACCAGGAGTGAAAGTGACCTCATGAAAAGCCTGACAAATACATGTGGCAGCTAAAGGAATACTTTCTTTATCAACGTCATTCTCAAGAACATTCTTTGTCATAGCTTTGGTAACTGCACAATCTGGGTACAAATCAGGGAATCCGTTTTCAATTGGATCGACTTTCTGATCCAAACAAGGTTTGTCATTTACAAGTGGACTAACCACAACCTTATCTCCAGCTAGGTCCTTGCCTAGTAATAAATGAATGCCCTCAACGGGTAAAACAGAGACCGTTCCGCCTGTCACGGGTCCGAAGACTAAGTCTGATCTCAAATTTACACAATGGAGAGGAACATTAACAAAGCCGCAATTTACTCCCTGAATAAAACACTCTTATTAGAAGAGGAATTCTCAGAAAAAGGCAAAGTACTTGATAAAAAAAGACTCTGAGAAGCTCATGTGTCCCTTACAATTTTAATAGGGATAGGCTTGGCCGAATCACCCAAGAGTGATATACAGCACTTCGACATGAATGGCTCATGATTCCCCATCATAAAATCAGAGTGGGTTTGTTAGGCCCAAGAAATGCAATGCTTTCAATACACGACCATGACCGTGACCAATTAGAAATAAGAGCATTTGGAATAAGTCTGTCTTGATTCTGATGCCTACTTTTCAATTTGTACTAATTAGAAATAACGTGTCTTTTTTTACTTCAATAGCTACATGTAGGAAGAGACAAGGATTTTTAATCCAGCTTATCGAAACCATAGCACTGTTTCTAAAAACATTTTTTAAACCTAATACTGAACCAAAATATTTCTTATTTCTTTTTAAGGGAGCCTTTACCTCAGAAAGAGAGTATTTTCTGGCAAGTTGAATCAATTCATCTTTTTTGAAAAGATCAAATTGTTCCTGGGTAGGATTTGAAAGAAAGATTTCCACTTTTTATGACATTTTAGAAAAAGCTTGCCGATTTCACTAAATATTTCAAAAGCTTGGCGAATTTAAATTTCAAAAATAAAGTTTTCTGAACTATTTTAGCCAAGACTTATAAATCTCAAGGACGAGCAACCCAGTTTTCTTTCTTACCTGTTTAGGCTCTCACAAAACGTAACAAGAAAAAAGCGAAGACACCAAGATTTGTAAAATTTAAGGAATAATTTTTTCCTAGATAAACAATGTTAAAACGAGAAAAAGAACTTACGGTTTTACGAATCGTAAATAAAAAATAATCCAAGAATTAAAAGATAAAATTCCTAGTAATAAAAAGTCCCAATGAAACTGAGTTCGAATCCGATTAAATCCAAAATAGGAGGTGATGACGTATGCTGCAATAGCATGCAATGGAATAAAATAATTGTTTTAAGCTAACAAACAAACAATTAAATTAAATCTAATATATTTTAAATAAAATATACATAACAATATGAATATTATTGCACAATATTATTACAAATATTACAATATAGATCAATTTAATTTGTCGTTTAATTCAACAGATGTTTGCATTCTGAACCATTGTTGTATATTTATAGTTTCTTTCAAAATCATTGTAATGTCCAGTGCAAATAATCTTCTGCTTCTTTTGTCTCTTTCGGTTATGTCATCTTTATTGTTATCTTCATGTATCGCTTTATGTCATTGGGAAGCCCGGAAACATATTTGGTAAAACGAAGGGATTTGTTATCCACGTGTCGCGGGTTCAGTATCCACATGCCC
The DNA here is from genome assembly GCA_028554795.2 of Sinohyriopsis cumingii. NCBI lineage: Eukaryota > Metazoa > Mollusca > Bivalvia > Unionida > Unionidae > Sinohyriopsis > Sinohyriopsis cumingii. The sequence continues at coordinate 59,151,325 of CM068828.1, forward strand.
AGCCCAATCTTACTGTCTATGTATGACCCTTGGAAAAGCACGTAGCTCACATGTCTTCGGTATTCTACAATATATAAAGTGCCCTTCAAACGAATCCAGAACAATCAACCAACATATTTTCTGTTTTGAAACTTAAGCCGTTTGAGTGCCTGGTTGGTGCACCACAGATCTTCAGTTTACGTTGCAGTTGATTCCGCATATGTGTCAGCATGTTTTAAGCATCTTTATAAAGTACCGAATAAATACTACACATTTTCATGGCAGAACATGGAATCTGTCTTAGTAGGAAATGCGGAAGGTCAAGTGTTTTCAGCTTGACCTGCATCATGTATCCGTTTGATTTAGCAGTTTATGCATACGCGTTTACGATAAATAGCAATTTAAATGCTACACCAGGAATATGAATATTTTCAGTGCTCACAATTGTAGTTTCTGGTATCTGATACGATATAAGACCAATACGGCTGTCTCATAAACAACACACACACGCATGCACGTACACATACTGTGACATTATTCGATAAATTATAATTACGTCTCTGAATTTACTTTTGACAGATCGTAAAGATACCATTATGGAATTATAGACCATGAACGGGATTCTATCTAATTTGTCGTTTTTTTAAATTTTAAATAATGTTGTTTCTTCTAGCCTCCCTACCTTTCCCTACCTCCCCTTCCATTCCTTCTTTTTTCAAAAAATTGTTTGGAGAAGGAGACCGTGATTTCAATGGCAATAACTTGTCATCGCTGTGGTATCGGGTTCATGTGCAAGCTCTCGTAGTTGCAGGTGGCAAGTGGTCCCCCGTGCAACAAAAGTGGATATTTCGAGTTGAGCCAGTTTGCTTCGTCCCAATGACGAAATTATGTCAATAAATAATAATCTAGAGCACGTCGTAAATACTGTTTGTATTTGTTTCGAAATCGAAATAAAAAGTGCAAAGTGAATATTGGTGTTTCTTTTTCTTTTCCCAATGGATGAAATAAGTAAAATTTAAACATCTTAACCGAAAAAAGAGAAAACACGTGACCATTTATTTCTTCATTTGTGAGGGTTATTAAACATAGAAATGTGTTGTAGATCATGAACGCGTTTATTCAGTAAATGTATTGTCGGACATCTTCGAATTTAAAAAACAAAAGAACAAAGTAAGTGTCATCTACAGTTGCCACTAAAGTACCATATGAAAACTGTTAAGTTTATATGACTTACTTGAGAGTGTCGACTTAATATAATACGGAAGAATTTAAGCGTGTTTAATTTCATGATTTTCCACGGAGGTTCTCGAAACGTTTAAAATAAAGATGCCCCGATTCGAGCATTCACCTTCTTTATTTGTCCCCATATTTGTTTCTAAGCCATCGAGATTAAGCCCGCCATCGAGATTAAGGCTCTTGTTCGTCTTAGTGCATATGGGGTATAAGCAATACAAAAAAGCAATAATTGATTTTTGCGCTCCAGTTTCTTTGCTTGCGTACACTTTTCCATGTATTCTAATCTGTTTGACTTGTCATTTGACCGTAAACTGGTCTTTACTCCGCTGTCACTCATTGTCGCAATTTAATTAATTTCTTGGCATTTCGAAGATGTCGTGATTCATGAAACGTGCCTTCGATGGTGAGAACTGCTCCAACCGAGCAGTATATTATAATGACTTCATATTTAATAAATATACGGCTGGCTACTAGGGACATATCGTTTTCTTATTTTCGCTTAGCCCGTCTTTTCTCTTTTTGTCAATTTGCTTCAAAGAAAGCGTACATATTTATATCACGAAAATATAATCAATAATTCAGTTTATTACCAAATAGGACGCATGTGAAATATTGCATGAAACATAAATTCAAAATAAATGCAACACTTTTATCTTTTTTCGCTCTTTAAATTTGATACAGTTTTAAGGTCTGTGTTACGAATTAACCAGCAGGAAAAGTATGTTCTGTACTATTTTGCCTACACGCCTGTATCGTATACAATCCAAAAATCTGCCACGGCCACCTTAGCAAAAAACGTACATCATTACAGCCACAATTTGCATTTTCCAGATTTTACCGTAAATGATAAACGCGAATGCGCACATGCAACTGCATGACAGTGTACAAACCAGTGTAAATGAACTGTGTTACAATATTAAATTATATTTGGCATACTTTGCCAATGTAATTACAGAGAGAGAGAGAGAGAGAGAGAGAGAGAACGGATTAGTGTACTTGGCAATAGACTGAATAGCCTCCACGATGCCATTACACGACACATGACTCCATTTAACTATTGTTGTAAACAAATGCAGGTCATAACTACTTTACGTCTTGGAGAAGACATTATTGTGCATTAAAATGATTTCATTTCATCGATAATAGAAATGATAATAGATGAAAATAATCTTCCATTACAAAGGAAATCAACGTAAAAACCTCGAGGTCTATCTGATATTCGCGTCTCAGACTACACGTTTGGGCGTCATGTGACTAAACTACTCGTGGCAATGCTTTATGTTTAGGCGGATAAACAAACTATATAAATCCATACTTGTCCTTCTTTCAGCGCTATCTTCGTCTTTTTTTATAACAGAATTCGATCGTAATTTTGGCAATTGCCGACATTCTGGATCTGACAAATGAAGAACAAACAAATTCAAAGTAAAAGTTATACAAATTTATAACCATTTATCATTGAAGCATTTCCCCTGACTAAAGAAGGGAGTGCATGAAGCAAAACGATCAGTCCGTTTGAAGCGAACTATTCCTTGTTTCATTTTACAAAATGTATTTTACTTAAAAACTGCTGCCTTCAATGTTTTCGCTGCCCACCTCCTCCACTCCCTCCACACATCCCCCATTCATGCATAGGAAGCGGAAAAGGGATATGATATCTTTGATCAAAATAAATTTGTTCTCGTGAACACTGCTTTTCTCTGCATACAGTTTGATTTGACATGACACGCTTTGAGTACATACTACTTAAATACATTTGGGCATCTAGATTACAAATTTAAACTTGATTTAACTTACGTCCGTTACATAAATAGCTTATCATCTTATCCGAGGCGATATCGACGGTTCAGATTTCGCTTTGATGACACCAGTATCCTAGAAACTTTATTGAAGAAGAAACGAAACTCGAGCTTAATCTCAAAATACTACTTCTTGTAACACATTGAAGTGCAGATTCTAAGTAAATTAAATTTAACACGTTATTGGAGACATCAATTACCAAAGTAATGCAGAGCTTTAAAGTTCCACGATCTTCATTTTTGTCGAGTTCGATATTAACTTGACTTTCTTCCTTATATAATTGAGAAAATACATGATATGGCCTTTAGAGCGGAGGAAGAGGTTGAACTGCAATGAACTCGTCGGGTTTTGGTTGGTCAGCGCAAAATATGCAACGCATCGAAACCATGGAATCAAACTAACAACTGCAGGGGTTCTTATTGAGTGTGTTGCCACTGAGCCATCCTGTCCGAAATGAGACTAGAAATACCAAAGTTGCAAAGACTGATATGTCTATTTCAAATAAAGATGACCCTAAATGGAAGCATTAAATACTTCAAGAAATGTAAACAATAAACACTCTATAAGACGATTCTTGGTTAAAAAATAGTGAAAAACCAGCACAAAACGTTACTGCAGTCCAGTCGTACAATGTAGCATAACCCTCGGCTTCCACTTTTGTAACAATATGACGTTTTGTGTCTGTACAGATAATGGCTGACAAATGATAACAAATACACGAAATTACAAAATATACACACTTTTACTTTTATCTTTTTCTTAAGGAGGAGGGGGTGTATTTGCATCATGAAAAATATTGAAAATGGGAAATGATAACCAAAGAAATGCATATATGGACAACTTGGATAACATGATTACCTTCATAAGACCTAGTTTGTTTTAAATTAATATTGTGTTCCTCAGACATACAATATGTCCGCTACGGCGTTGACCTTGAAAAATCTAAACAGCTAGTTATATGTAGACCAGTTTAAAGGCGGAGCAAGTACAGCAGTTGCTACAGTAACCTCGCCTGGCGTGGGGGGTTCCGCAACGCAGTTATATTATGCATTGGGGATGGACGCTTTTTTAAAAATGTTTCAGTGCATCCTACTATCTTAGTCCGGCCATATCGACATTTGGTTTTCACAAAGAGACACGCAGTGGCATGTAGTTCGTCCTCAATAAAACCGTTGCCGATCTGGTCACCAAGAACGCCGCCTGTGCAGCAAATATGAAAATCTGTTTTTATTGCTACTCCTCCTGAACCGGTGGTCTATGGATATGTAGTTTTCATACAAGACTTTTTTACCATATCAAGTTGGTCTTACATGAAAGTGGAGCAAATCAGTCCCCCAGTACCTCGAGAGGTGAATTACACCACAGCAGCAGGTAATTTACAATGATGCGTGATCACTCAGATGTCCAGAGTCAACTGCAGCCAACAGCCAATCAGGTTCCGATAAAGAACTTCAAACTTACCCAAGGTGCGAAATTGACCTTTTAAAAGTGCAGTCTCGACTTCAAGATCTCCAATGATCTAAGTGAGTTGAAGATTTAAAAATAATTCCAGATGCTGTTTCAAAAATATGATATGCAAGCTATAAAAAGGTATCAGTTCGGGTGATGCCACGGTTTGATATTTTTTAGTTACACAACAGAGTCATCGATTATTTTGTTAATAAATCAAACCAAAATTGGATTATGTGTTCAAAGTACCCGTGAGCTGCATCACTTGTTAAAACGAACTGCATCAGGAGTTCAAAGTAAGCGTGCTATTATTGCCGACTCCTTAAATGTGTATTTTCGAAGCGGGAATCACTAGTTGTATTGCATTCAAGATGGAAGAAGACTTATAAAATGTGTAAGTTCTTGACTTAGCAGCTCTAAGTGGGCGTGTCCAGAAAAAGAGAGTATCAGTGGTTTGTAAACCTAACTTACAGTATGAAGAATATATTGCAATCACACGTGTATTTAACACGCTGTCACTGTGTACATTTTTTGCTGAATTCATCATAAATGACATATGTATTTTTTTTAGGAGGGAATCAACATCAGATGATATTCAATCGACTGAGTTCAACAAATATTAAAAGAAACATGCTAAACAATTTCACTGGTCAATACATATGAAATGAATGTAAACGAGACCAAATTTTAAAATAAAATCTTACAAATAATGTAAACGATACCAAATTTTAAAAATCTTTCAAATAATGTAAACGCAGTGCAATAGTTTGTACAATACAATTAACTACAAACTATTTCGAATAAACTGAAGTTTTGATAGACGAAATGTTTTATAGTTTTTAAGTCATCTGTTTATTTTAAACATTGGTATTAAATATACATGTATTTATTCATTCAGCAAATGTTGTGATTAATTGTTGAAATTATTACTTACATCATTTACATAATTCGGGTGTGTTGATATATTTATTTACGAGTATATCTATCTATCTATCTATCTATCTATCTATCTATCTATATATATATATATATATATATATATATATATATATATATATATATATATATATATATATATATATATATATATATATATATATATGCAGTAAGTAAGGTACGAAATGTATGACCTGTTTTTCTTGGCCTGATTGATAAAGAAATGTTTTGCATAATAAATTTATTTTGATGACAATTTGATCAACTTAATTAAATCATTCTAAATTTGGAACTTTGATAAAAGTAACTGACTAATATACTTTTTGTAATAAAAATCATCCAAAGACCTAATGCTCAGGTATAAAACTAACTACTCAAACCAAATTACTCGCGAAAGGCGAAAATCTTAACAATACTGAAGTTCTTTGCATCCATTTCATCAAATATTGATTCACAACCATGCAAAGTTAATTTAAATACTTGTGCGAGCAGAGTTGTTATAATACCAATAACGTAACGGCTAAATGTCGTGTTATACGAATATGTCCGTGCCATTTAAACCGTAAGGTACAAGGCTATTTAAAGCTTGTGATTGACAGAGAGTAGAAACTTTAAATCAAGTGCTTGAGTAACCAAGTTGCGTCGTGGGAGTTTTCATCCATCAGATTTTGTACGGAAGGAAGAGAGATATCATTCACGTCTTTCTTCTAGACCTAGACCTTTCCCTCTCGGCTTCGTCGAGCTCCTGATATTCAAAGATATAGCCTGAAAACAATACGTATATTGCGTGTGAATCAAGCCACCTCTTGTTGCCAATACAAAAATCTCAGAAATTAGAAGCATGACTAAGCTTGTAACTATAAATTGGAGAAGATCGTTTGCTTTTCAGCTTTCATTATGGGATCGAAATCGGTATTATTAAATAATTTAATCGCAAATACGTTTCAGGGTTAATCGAAATGACTCCAAGATTTGTGGGCACAATTCAATATTCCTTCCATCAGAGTTATTATACCCTTGACCTGTATCTTTGAACAAGCGTAATGTTCTTTCCACTCAATTACATGGGAACCAGATGGTTCTACAGCTCTGTAATAGAGCAAAATAATTGTGTTTCTCCAGTCCTCTGGGCAAACTACAGAAAGCTTCTTAAGACCCAGTCTGTAGCATTATAGATCGTAGCTGTATTTTACACCACTTTCCATATGTTGCACGTATTAGTATGCAAGTTACCAGTCCATTCCTATTTTCATTGTAAGATAACAAGAACTGTATAAAAGCAAAAATGATACCATAAAAAGCTTACATTATCGAGCAATTTTGATCCTGTCAGTTTCCTCAATTAAGTTGTTTTATAGTGGAGAGAAGCTTGGAGTACAATCACAATAGCACAATCTTCAATTGATAATTTTTGCATACGGGCTACAACAGGCTTGGCGCCCGTATCCGGCAGGTGAAATAATTTGGTTTACTGAGGTCTTATCCTTCATCTTGTCTTACAAGAGTCTAGTTTCATCATCATAGAATTTCTCAAAACTGAATCTAGAAAAACCTTAGGAATATATGCCAACATGTTATAGGTTGTAAATATTTAGTTTTAAAACAAAGCTTGCACTACAGATCCTAATCCGTAGATATTAGATGATGATTTATGAAAGTGTATCAAAGAAAAAGTTAATCTTTCGTTAAGAAGTAGACCAAAACCCTTTACTTAAAATTCATTGATATATCTCTTATACATTTGTACCGACTATTTATAGAGCATTAGATGGTTCAAGACAATCATAAGGACTCAAGGTACTAATTCAGTTCCCATATTAAACCTATGCAAACACCATGCTATTAAAAATCAATAACTTTAAATTTCTGAATGCCCTTAATCAAACCTTTACTCATCAGTATAAATGCATCCTGGATGACAGCTTCTGTGTAGAGAAAAGGATATGAGCCGCGGCATTTTCTGGACCTACATGTGCTTGAAATATGTGCTTTCCATTCCGCACCAAAGAGTCAGGTTATAATTTCAGTGATGTGTTCCAGGCTCAGGACTGTTAATGGACTAGAATTCCACCAAGGAAACAACATCTCTGTTATTTTCAGTTACAACTAGGATAAGCTTTTTAAAGATTATATTTTTTACTAAAATCTAATTTTCATTATCAAACAATCCTGGCCAGCCAAACTCGTATATACTCTTTGTTATCTTCATCCATTTTCAGACCGGCTCCCATTATTTCATACAATTAGAACCGTGTGTCCAAACGAGATAAAGAGAATCAGTTTTAAAACCCCTGTGACAGAACAAATATGTAAAACAGTTGCACAAAAATGTACAAACTACATTGAATTTATTGAAGAATTCGCCACATGAAGAGTGAATTTATGTTGAATCATGTAATTCTACCCAAGTAACAATAAGAAGAGTGTTGAAAATGTTAATCGCGATACCTCCACCGAGTTTATATTTAGTATGTCATCATAAAGTAAACGGACCTGAATAAACATGAGAAACACTTTTCGCTGGTGACAGACACTCCCCAAAAAGATATCAACGGGAGACCTGTTTGATTTCACAAAGCTGTAATCTTTATAGTTCACTCCATAGTGTAATAAATTCACTCATACAAGGACACTCCTGGAACGTGTCGAATTAGTCAACAACGGAAATAGTGTCCCATAACTTCGAGTTATTTATATCCTGATGATAACTCGACATAAAGAAGTGCCAACCATCATTAGGGAGTAACGGTGGTTCAATTGTTAGAGACCATTGAGATGGCTGAGTGATCTAATCCTGCTAAGATCAACCCGGGTTAGCTGACGTGGTTTGTTCCTGCGTGAGGCACAATCTGCCATTACATGTCAACCAGTCATCAACCATTACTATTTTAAGAAATTATTTTCACTGTATTACATTATAGTTTCTAATTGCTATGATGCTTTGTTACATTTGTTTTACAAGTCATTCACAAAGGGGAAATAATACAAGCTCCCTTACTTTGTCTTGCATGATGTTGGTGAAACAGAATGAATAAAGCAAGTAGTATGTGTAAGAAGGTCAACCTGTGACAGAAACGTGTATCTGGAGCTAGAACTGCCATAAAAGAGAGTCGCTGAATTTGAAAAGACGACCCAGAATCCACTTTTAGAAATACCATGAAATATCTGGCACGAGGTTCAAACCAAACAGAATGTATTTTATCGTGCCCTAAAGCATTTAATATAAAATTGCAAGTTCTTTACATGCAAGAATATAATTGATTGAGGTAGCGTTTAATGGTGCAGTCTCAATTTGATTCTTTTCAGTCACGTTATGCCAACAATTCATCTGTTATTTCAACATTGAATAAATATCCCGTTGATCACAATTATATCAACGTTTTTAAACGAGCCTTCTCATGAAAGGCTCTCACTGAAAAATGCATTCTGACGAAAGTTTGGCACTGACGCGATGTTTAATTTAGTTTTGTTTGCATCATAAGGTATAACGGTACCAATTGCGCAAGTCCAGGTGGGCGGAGCTTAAGGTGTATGGAACATTGTATTCAGAATTAAAGAACAAAACTAGCTGTGATTGGTGCATTATGTAAGAGTTGTACTTTCTGTTTGGCTTAAAAAAAGTTGAGCTTCTTGGCAACATGTGAGTTTGTGTTAACTTCTATCTAGATCATATTTTGTATTTTTTATGATTTTTTTAAAATATGATACACATGGCTGAAAATGTGCTTGTTGTGACTAGATAACTCTTACCCCTGTCTAGTTCCAGTAGAGTTATCTCTCTTAAATGCAATGGAGTACCTGGTTATGTCATTGTCAAATTGACAATCTAGCATTGTTCTATATGACAGTGTGTGACATGCATGCCCAAGTAGGACAGAAAGTATATTTATTTCACAAAACATTAGCATTGAGGTATATGGAAAAACAATTGGTACCGTGATACCTAAAGGAAAGAATAGCCTCACAGTGTTTCCATAGAAACGCATACATGTGGGCGGCATTTATGAACTATACTAGTTTGATGTAGGAAAACAAATGTATGCTGAACACTTTTGGTCAAATATTGAAAGTTCTTTAAGAATAAAATGTATGAAATCTTTAGAAAATAGCACAAGATGGCTTTGGATGGGGACTTTTGATAACTATAGCTATGATAGATATAGACTTGTGTTACCTGATGCCTTTATGTATGTGCTGTTACCTCCTAGATTGGAATGCATGCAACAAAATAAGTTATGTAAACATAATATAGTTGATTTTGGCCAAATATTGGCTATTGTACCTGCAAAAGATGAAAAATCATGTGTACAAAAACAACTATCTTGTTCTTGTAAGGCATGCCATAAACCAGGATAGAGAACATTCTAAGTACACTTGTAGATAGATCACTTGTACCATGTGGGATGTTCTGGCATGAGTAATTTTTAGGTAATTTATTAAGGATTTGGTATTCCTTCCCATTTTGATTTGAATTGTCCTGCTCTAATTGTCCCTTTTTTTTTTTTACACTCTCCTGCTTTGAAATTGTTCATGTAGTTAGTTCAGTTCTCTTGCATTCCCTTTTGTTGAAGTAGCAGTGAATACCAACAAACAAGAACAGTTTCCTTAAGTCAGCATTTCCCATTGGCACTTGTATAAGCCCAATTATAATCTACTATTGACTTTCAATTAATCCTATTTCTTTCTGTCAAGCTGCTCCTGTGGAATTTCCATGTTTGGTCCAACATTACAGAATGATAACCATTTTAGTCACACAGTGCGTATTCATTCCATTCAAATCCACACTGTTCTTGAAACTTTGCATCCCATCGCAAGAATCCAAATTGGCATGAGATGATATCTGCATGGTTATGGAAGGCTGCACTCTACATGCCGGCATTGTAGAAAATATGAACTATGTGATATGAAAGAGCTGCGTCATCTTAGAAATTAAAATTACATGACTCTTGAGGTCTCCACTAAACATAGGAGTCTAAATGTTAGGTTCTCACTTTGTCAGTAATGTATTTTGAGATAATTTAATTGCAATGAAGTTAATACAGGTTGTTGATGAACTCATCTATATTACATGGATAATGTATTCAAGGTTACCACACCTTATGTGTATCATTCAGTTATCTCCCTTACACCAGTCATAACATTTCAAGGAAATAAAATCTCACATTTTCAGTGACTGATTATGAAAATAAAGAGAAGATTTGTGAAGTATTATATTAGCCCTCAATCTTGATGCAAATGTAAGTAGAAGCAATTTGATAATTTCTCACAGTAAAGTTTACAAGTTTAAAAACTGATAAGGTATGTTCTGCTTGGCTCTGAGATAAGTTTCTCTCTATCTTATGCCAATTATTATTAAATTCTTATGTAGAAGAAATATACTTTATATGTATCTATATTATCTAAATTATTCACCCTTTTATATTAGATGGAAATGAACACAACTTCACTTGAAATTTGGGTCCTGTAAGGGATGTTATAGCACAGTTGCCTTTGGGCTGTCCTTGGACCTGTTGGGCCCTGCCCCATATATTTGTCCAAGGTAAGGTCATCAAACTTTCACTTCTCATTTTTCGCATTGCTGATTTTGCCACCTTTAATTCCTTTATCATAAGCTACCTCTCCCTTTTAGATAAACACTTTCCTCCTGTTTTTAACTCCATTTGATGTGCTATACTTAGTGTTTATATTTGGCATTTTTCTGTATTTTATTCCCCTAATTTCACCCCCCAATCCAACATAACCACTTATAAGCTGTGATTTACTATATCTGGTGACTGATTGGCTTATTGAAACAATTTTATTCACATTACAAAGGAGGAAAGCTTACTATTTGTGTTACAAAGAGGATGGGTAGGTGGACCTTTGTGTGAGGACTGGTGGTTAGTGACCTCTTGTATCTGTAGATAGTGTAAAGTGGTCAAAGCTTATACTTTATAATAAGATTGGGTCATGTCCACCTGTCTCTGATGTTAAGTTCTGCACCTACCAAACAAATATAAATTCCTTTCTTTTAGGTGAATTGTACATTTTGAAGTAGGACAGGTGCATACTATTTGGTACATTGACCTTTGACCTAGTTATTACATAATATGATATAATGTGATTTATCCCATATCACCTATGTGAAGTTCAATAATTGCTGATATGAATAAGATACAACTCATAGTTGAAAGAATTCATTTTATTTCAAAAGATGATTTTGATGGTGAAGCAAAAGTATGAAAACAATAGTTCAAACAGCTCAATGACATTTCTATACACATTCATATAAGACATAGGTTAGTACCTCATCAAATTGTTTTTCACAAATGAGACTAAGTATATTTGTTACTTATACAGTCCCGAACTATTTCACAGATTATTGGAAAAATTAAGGTTTGCTATAGGTATAACGGTACCAATTGCGCAAGTCCAGGTGGGCGGAGCTTAAGGTGTATGGAACATTGTATTCAGAATTAAAGAACAAAACTAGCTGTGATTGGTGCATTATGTAAGAGTTGTACTTTCTGTTTGGCTTAAAAAAAGTTGAGCTTCTTGGCAACATGTGAGTTTGTGTTAACTTCTATCTAGATCATATTTTGTATTTTTTATGATTTTTTTAAAATATGATACACATGGCTGAAAATGTGCTTGTTGTGACTAGATAACTCTTACCCCTGTCTAGTTCCAGTAGAGTTATCTCTCTTAAATGCAATGGAGTACCTGGTTATGTCATTGTCAAATTGACAATCTAGCATTGTTCTATATGACAGTGTGTGACATGCATGCCCAAGTAGGACAGAAAGTATATTTATTTCACAAAACATTAGCATTGAGGTATATGGAAAAACAATTGGTACCGTGATACCATAAAGCTTTAACAACCATCGAAACGGTTACATAATTAAAGAACTTGGGTATCCGTGATAGTCCAAAAATTTGTGATGACAATGTCGCTATGAACCAAAGGAACCAGCAGATAGAGAATTAAATAAATCCCAAGAGGCGGTTACTTAAGGCATTCTCTTGATTTATGTTATATATATATATATATATATATATATATATATATATATATCTGTCTGTGTGTGTGAGTGTGTGTGATTTGTGATTTGGATTTTTTTAACGTAGCTTTAACAATTTTTCAGTCATATCGCTACGATGTCTGCAGTGTGGCAGTTTATAGTGATGTCTAGCACAGGGGCATCATGCCGCAGACATGCAGCATGATGTCCCACCCAGTCACATTATCCTGACACCAGGCCGACCAGTCCTAACACTAACCTCTTAATGCTGAGCGCCAAGCGAGGCAGCTGTTAGTACCATTTTTGTAAGTCTTTGGTATATATATATGACTTTGTGTCGGTTTGATTTGTGTCTTTTGGGGCATAATTTAACCTAATGGCAGACCTTTGTTGATGTGCCTGTAATACCCAGTACATTATACTGAAGCGAAGATCTCATATTGTGCCATTCGAGTGTAATTTGAAAATCAATATTGTGGTTTCGCCTTACCAACTTGTATTCTGGTATTCAATGCAACCACACAACTCCAAAAGCTGCCTGCTTTTGCGCCAAATTGACTCCGATGCACTGTGAAGTTATATTTCTGACTTATTTACATTTCAATTACTTAACTTTTACAAACCTGCGCCATTGCATGAAGAATGCTCCATTACAAATCCGTGTCATCCGGACTCGGATCGCAATTATTACTTACAGGTCAATAGTTACGAATGCAGTTCCAGTCTATTTTAGATCATTTATTCCTCTCACATATTGGTGGTGACACCTGACTTACATTTAGTCATTCTTGGTATTGATTTTAAAGTACATTTTGTTTATTCGAGAAAATATGAGAAATTTGGTGTAATTTTGTCCGTGTGTAGTTTTGAGTAATGAGGTACCGGTGCTGGTCCTGATCAATGTAACGTTATTTTTTTATTAGTCCAGCCTCTCAAGAAACGCCGGATTATAGGTCAAGAACTTCACCGGGATTTCATCTTTGAAGATACTTTGGATTGTCATATGTTTTATTAGGGTTTGGATACGGCGGAACGTTCAGTACTGACAAACAACAGTAATTAAGAGATTTGGGTCCATCTCAGCAAGAACTTTATGTGTTTATGGCAGGTAGAATACAATTGTCACACGCAATAAAATGTGATTCGAAGGTAAGCCTGGCAAGGAAGAAGCGAGACTCAGTGAAGGTGAAAAGCTTCGTTATACAATAAAATGAAGGTATCCGTTAATGATCGAGAATATTCCTGCCAGAAAAAGTAAAATAAAACAACACCGGTTCATTTTCATAGACTCAAAAAAGAAGTTTATTTTGCTTTGATCATTTATGATTTTTTTTCTTCCCCCAATGTACCAGTTTCTATCACACAGATGCTGTACTGAACAGAGTTTGTCGGAAGCTAGAAATGTGACATATATGTGAACTTTATGTCCAAATTCAACCGTTAAGATTCGATAAGGAGTAAAAACGGAAGTCTGGAATCCAGCAGTCAGCCAGGTGTATTTGTACCTATGTCAACTTAAAGTCTAGATGTCACTGACAAGCTCAAATAAAGAGTAAACTAAAATCTTAAATCCATTAATCAGCCATGGGTATTTACATATTTTATAAGCATGCCAATTTAAATTCTGGACGTCTGAAAAGAATCCCCAGCAAAATGAAACCCAGAATCAAGTAATCAGCCACGGGTTGATACGTGTTTATCAACTTAAGGTCAGGATCTCTTAGACAAGCAACAGCGTGTAGTAAACTGAAATCTAGAATCCAGTAATTTGACAAGTTTATTTGTATGTATGTCAACTTAAGGTCTAAATTTGATAGACAGTGTTGATTTGGAATGCATGGTTTGTTCACATATATGTCTACTCTAGGTGTAGATTTCATCGACAGTGTTGACTTGGACTGCATGGTTTGTTTACATATATGTCTCTTCTAGGTGTAGATTTCATCGACAGTGTTGATTTGGAATGCATGGTTTGTTCACATATATATCTACTCTAGGTGTAGATTTGATCGACAGTGTTGATTTGGAATGCATGGTTTGTTCACATATATGTCTACTCTAGTTGTAGATTTCATCGACAGTGTTGATTTGGAATGCATGGTTTGTTCACATATATGTCTACTCTAGTTGTAGATTTCATCGACAGTGTTGATTTGGAATGCATGGTTTGTTCACATATATGTCTACTCTAGTTGTAGATTTCATCGACAGTGTTGATTTGGAATGCATGGTTTGTTCACATATATGTCTACTCTAGTTGTAGATTTCATCGACAGTGTTGATTTGGAATGCATGGTTTGTTCACATATATGTTCACTCTGGGTGTAGATTTCGCCGATGAGCTAAACTGCAGTCTAGAATCCTGACATTTGACCGCATGAAACTTAAATCAGCTTTGAATAATGAAATGAATTATAGACGTGTTGAATGTTTAAAGTTAAAGATGCTAATTTATCTAAAACCAAAGGCCAATCAAGGACTGCCGTTATTTTATTCCAAGTAATAGCTTGTGTCGGATTACGAAACGGGCAGAGTAGACACCTGCCTATAGGCTCCACGCCTTTTAGGGGCCCAGCGACAACGGATAAAAATAATATTTAATAATTTTTGTTTAATAACATAAAATGTTAATTTGTTTAAAAACAATAATTGTTAATATTTGTTTTGTGTAATAAAATTGGGTTATTAAAATTGTTGGTTGGTAAAATTAAAAACGTATTAGGAGATAATTTGCGAGGGGTGGCCCAAGATTTCGATTTCCTAAGGGCCTCCACTGGATTTAATCCGGCACAAGTTTTAACTTATAATGATCACACGATGCAACATTAGAGGACGCTAGTCACCAATTACAGAGCTGTTCAGAAGAAGAATTTTAAAGATAATATTGTAATAACTTTAAATGCAACAAAATGGAAATTAATGAATTACATATGAAATGGATAGTGCTAATGTCACACCACAAGCCTGAATTAGATCCCAAGGTCAGAAGCAGACAGACCAAGCACAGAAACTTCCTTATGGAAAATGTAATCTTGTTGACTTATTGTAACGGGAGAATTGGAGAACTGAACATTGGCGGCAAAGGTAGAACATGTTTACTGCGACCGGTGATTTACAAAAGAGCAAGCAATGACCGAAGCAGTCATACTGTTACAAAATGGCATTCGTTCATGTAGATTATACAGTGGGAAGTCAATACTTTGTTTGAACTACACCGCTTGAACACCTAGATTTCATTTGCTTTGTTTTGGCTCAGATAGTAGTCAGATAGATAGTCAGGCACTCATTGTTCGAATTATTTCAATGTGGGTCAAGGTACACTTAAGTAAAGGTTTATTTATTTCCGGGCTTTCAAAGCAGATGTGGGGATAGTGTGATATATTATGTACGTTGGTAAGTACATACGGTCGTACGTATGTGATGTCATTGAAACCCTATCCAGTTCAAGCTAAACAAATGAAACTTGGCTCAATGATGATCCCATATTGTGCCAATACCTTAACAATTTTGGGCAAGTCCCTATAGATAAGGCTGCGGGGTGGGTGATTTTACATAAAATGTATATAGTTGCATTTCTCACAAGTTTAAGAAGTGGCACATGAGATCGATGACCCAAGTGATAATCAACACTATCAGACCGAAAGCCCTGGATTATACTCCGTGTGTATTTGCCCACCTCTGATAATTTAACTTACGGGACTATCAGACAGACCCGGTCCAGTAACCATATACATACTTACTGGGCAAGAAAAGACAAATTTAAAAATGCAACTGACACGCGGGACTCACTGGGACTCTTCCTTATTCCCAAAGGGCCATAACCTCCTAATCATAGCTTATAGGATGTAGCATCATGTCCCACCCAGTCACATGATCCTGACACCAGACTAACATTTACCTCCTAATGCTGAGCGCCAAATGAGGGAGCTGCAAGTACAATTTTTAAAAGTCTTTGGTACGACTCGACCGGTTTTCGAACCCGTGACCTACCGCATCCGAGGTGGACGCTCTAACAACGTAAGCCACTGCAGGTGTCTATACAAAACTCGTGATCAAATTACAAATATTTTGAAGTTAAAGAACAAATTAGATTGAAAAAATATGCCATAATATATAATATTAATCAATTAGAAACAAGTATGACAAAGGTGTGGTGTCGCGCGTGCGTTAAGAAAAATCGCATGGCTTTTCTGAAACGATAATTATTTTATACAGTACTTTAATAACATTTATAGTACAATACTGAAACGCAAAACTACAAAGAAGGTGTTAGTATTGCATGTTATGTCGTTGATACAAAGTGCTGTTTTAAGATGACTTGGCTAACCGTATTATGATATTGACGGAAAGGATCAACTTTATCATTTTATCAAATTACGAAAATATTTGTTTTTAAATGATACTATTTCAAATTGATTCAGTCGCTTTATATTTAATGGACAGGTTGGACTTGGTGCGGATTTTTTTTTGTGTGCAAATGACGGCACAAAAATCCTCTTCCTTAATCCCCGTTAATAAGAAACCCTTAAACAGTCAGTTACCAGCACCATTACAAACCTTATATGCGAGCTTAGAATCAACCAGTAACATTTTGTCCCACATTCGGTGTTTGGCGAAAACTGCAAAGTGCCTTCGGTGTTAATTGACCGTATACGTGACAATATCACGGACATCAGTTTAAAGATTTGGTAACCATAACATTCTTCCTTGAAGGACTAAACATGCCTCTAGGGCACATAAAGGACTTAGCTGTTAGCAGCTGTGAGTGATCAGCATTAAGGAAACTCCATTTAGACTCTCGAGAAAAATACTGTACGATTTTAGAGATTGTCATTCTGCAGTAAATGGAAATCTGCCATATGATTGATTTACTAAGAGCGAACACACCATTTGAGCTCCCTCTTAATCCATCAGTCGTCTAATTACGGGACAAAGCGGCTTCAGACATTGTCGATAATAAATAATCAAATGGGCAAAACACACAGTCTGTGAACGATGCCATTGCTATGGCAACATTATATTGGAAGTGAAATCGTGATCCGAAGGAGAACGTTAATTGATGTGTCAAGAGAGATGTTACATTTGCAGCACAGAAGGACATTCGAGAGTTGCGTCCGTCATTGACTCTGTATTAGCAAATTGAATGTGAAAAACACCAGTACGTCTAAACAACAGAGTACTTACAGTTCACATTTTCCCACTAGATAATTCTGTCTTTGTGAAAATCAATTTGTCCTTATTGTGCAAACAAATTTTCCTTTAATAACTTATGGCAAGAATAAGAAACTTATTTGTTCGGATTGATACAGTGCTTTGAGATTGGTCTTATTTCATTAAAATACATACACACAATATTATTTTTTTCTGCCGCGAGTGATTTAGAAAACTAATCCACTCGATTGAGGAAGAATGAAAAAATGTGCTCAGTTCCGGTGCTAACTGGAATGCAAACTTTGCTGGAAAAAATATTTAACAGATGCTTCTACTATGTAACTATGGAAGTAAATAAGTAAATAAATAAATAAATAAATAAATAAATAAATAAATAAATGCTCACTGTAACGCGGTCTACGAGAGCCATAACGTAAACTGCCAAATAGTAAGATCGCCTAATAATGAAGAATATAATGTATGAAACCGAATCCATGAATATACACGCCTTATAAATGCAACCTTACTATAATGACGGCCGTTATAATTGATGAAGTGATGCAGATATACAAATCAACAGAAGAAAAGTATTAAGTTCTCATTACTAACTAGTAGAAAGAAAAAAGGTTAACCTAGATATAACCCAGTTATACTGGAGACGCGATTAATTACTTTTAAAAAAACAACATGCAAATAAATAAATCTACATACGGAGCCAATAAATCAACAATAATAAACTTGCCCCTGGAAACAAAATGTCAACGCATAATCAGCCTTTAGCAGTCTGAGAGGTGTCTTCACTCCAGATAAGCGGTAAAACGAACGATTTGTTTGTAGCCTCTGCTTGCATCTGTTGACAACATGTCTTTCTAGATCTGGTTCTGTTTACAAAATTCACTTAAAGTTCAAAATGTTTCAGGAGTTTCTCAGTGTGAAAGAAAAGACGTTGAATAAAGTACTTGTTTCTTTAGTGGCAAATGAAAACATCGTATATGAAATATTTATTAGTTTCAAAGCAAGTCTTGCCCATCGCATGTATGCATCGAAGTAAAAGAGAATATAAACCGAAACGTTGCAAATTCAGTCACAGTAAATAGGAAAATACGAGTTTTATTAGAATAATTCTCAATGTTTCTGTATTTTTACTTTCATGTGCCCTTGAACCTGTCAATAGATATAATTTCAATCGATAGTCTATAAATCGATAGTCTATGATGGTCTATAAATGCCATTCAGATATTTGTGCCTGACTGCAAGAGTCACTGAACAGTTACGTCTCTGAAGCTGGGGTCTCAAATACGCGGCAAGCGGTCCGCATCCGGTCCGCCAAGCAGTATCCTTTTCCCGCAAAATGAATGGCGTCATAATGTGTCAGGAGAGATAATAAAGGTGGTGCGGCCAATGGGCCATACAAACTGCTCTCATGAGGTCCTGAGGTGGTTTCAGTTCGAGACAGTTTGAAGTGCAGATTTCCAGTGTATGAACAAAATACCAAAAAATTTAATACAAAATTAATTTTAATAATTAGATAATCAGACTTCGAAAGTTGAATGGGTTAACGGTGAGTAATCTGAGACTATGCACAAATGCCCTGTCAAGTCACCCTCGTTTCTTCAGTCAACTAATTATTGATTCTCCAAAAATTAGGATAATTTGTGATAATGAAATAGTTCTGCACTGTGGATATAAATGAAATGGTACCAAAAACACATAAATGTACAGTTGTGCTTTATGTGAAAGAACGTGTCTTTAGCACCTTAGTACACATTCAAGAAACGGTGTTAAATTGGCCATAGTTATATGCAAGTAAATAGGGTAGGCAATCGAAAATTCGAAATGCTATGGGCACTGGTTTTCGTTCGAGATTGGGTTGTTGTGGTTGTTTTCATATCTCTGGCAAATTAAACTGCATGTCGTGATTGAATATGTCACTCGCGTAATACCGATGGTGATGTGCGAGTTGCGAGGATCTTTTGTAATCCTGACATTTCATAAAGGGGAAGGAAAGTTATTTGCTCTGATACCTAGTCTATAGACAAATTATATTTCAAATTAGGACGGTTTGACAAAATTATTTATATTACAGGAACGTAATCTGGAAAGAGTTTAACAACAACATCCGATTTAAACAAAACTAAAAATGAAATGTAAAATTCTACCAATTCATTTGAAATTTCACAAGACGCACAGAGCTTTGAAGATTTCGTTCACTTCGGTTCTTCATCTTACATGCTATATCACTGACATATCTTTACTGCACGAGTCATATCTAATTATGTGGTTTTCAGCTTGACACAAATCTACTTAAATGTTCATATCTATGACGTTTTCAGCTTGACACAGATCTACTTAAATGTTCATATCTATGACGTTTTAAGCTTGACACAGAATTACTTAAATGGCCATATCTAATTTTGGCATTTTAAGTCTGAGTTTCATACTTGAAAAGATTCGAGAATACGGAGTCCATTTTACTCAGAGATAATTGCTGGTAGAAAAGAAAACGTAGTTATTGTGCATGTACACATTTGTTTACAAAGACCCGAGGGGGAAAAAAAGACTTAAAATTCACAATTCTATAGCAACTTCAAGAAAAATTTGTATTTTCCCGCCATTTATTTAAATCCAGGAATCCTTTCATATTTTCCTTATGTAGATTTACTGTATTCTAGGGGGAAAAACTCATTTTATTAATGTATATAATACGATTGGTCAAAAATTAATTCGGGGAAATTATGGAACTTCCTAAATATGCCGGACCATGACGAATATGTCTGGAGAATTCACATTTCTTTTCGGTTTATGAATGTGTTTATAAATTTCAATTACGGTTTCCTGACGTGAATCAATCGGGATCTATTCAATAAATGGCATATTTATTGCAAGGCGATTTCTCCGAATCACGCAATGCGACTTGCAATATCAATAGGACTTCCAACCAAACTATTGATCTATGAGAATATATTGGGCAACCAGTCTACACGGACAAAGGAAATGTATGGACATTTGCCTAATTCACAATTTAGAAATCGGAAATAGAAAATATGGCATCGGGATGGAGGCTGGGTAAAACTGTAGCTCAGGATGTAATGATTACAAAAATAATGCGACACTTTTTTTACCATATAAGGAGATGTAGTGTTCAGTTTTTAAATTTTTATCAACGATCATTTATCAAAATATTTGACTCTAGAATGATTAATTTGGGTAATTATTTTACTGTTTTAATCAAGCAATCCTATTTAAGATATAAACCGATCTCAACATTTTGGTGATTCATAGTTAAAAGGCTGGATTGAATCTAGTTCTAAAAGTCCAATGGTATGTTCGATATTAAGATACAAAATTGTCCTGACCTCGTTTTTTATATTACCTATTTTGAAAAAACCAGCAATCAAAATTATCGCAACTGATAGGTAGAATTAAGTGCATTTATTAAAATGTTGTCCACAGTCATTCATATTTTGGCCAAGTCAAAAACTTAAATAGTATTAAATATCTGTAACGTTTTACGTGTTTCTGTGTGAAGTGTCGAATTCTGAATTGTAGTGAACTTTAAAGTTGAATGCACTGAGCTTAAAAATTGTATCGCATTTAAGCCAGAAAGTCTTTGTGAAGAGTTACTTATACCTTTCTTCATTCATCGCCCCCCCCCCCCCCGCCATGTCAGTGTAAACTTCAAAGCGGCAGCAATCCAACTCAGTGATATTGACCGGGGTATCTTAACACGGTCCTTAGAAAGTAAACATTTGAGCTACCAACCCTATCCGTTTGGTAGGAACCTATGTCAAATTATCACTTTTTCAAAGGGAAATTGTTACACACCATCATCCACAGATTCTGAGCTGTCGAAACCCGACGAAAGGAATTATTTCTTTGGGAAAAAATTAGGGACCGCTGCCTACGATTGGGCAGAATAAATTAAGGCGTATACCTTAGAAGCAATCAGACTTTAAAGTGACGACCTTGTCGAAAGTCGTTCGTCTGAAATTTCATGAAAGAGGAAGTGTAGTCTTGACTCCGGGTAGGCCTAAAGAGAATAGTGCTTTCCTCGTTAAGCAAGAAAGGGACCAGGTGGCCGTCTTGTAAAAAGAAGGACAAGTTTTAGTGCTAGGACGCACCAGTTCTGAAAGAGAGCAGCAATAAGGTTCGCAATTTTAGTTTCACGTAATATTCTATTATTTGATTGTTTGTTTTATGCAAATGTGTTTGCTATGACTAGGTTTCCATATTGTGCATCGTTCATTCAGTTTCATGGAAATGTGTTGGTGTTAGAGTTGTTATGCAATTTATTTTATTCAATTTCATGGAAAGTGTTGATGGTAGAGGTTTTATGCAATTTATTGTTATTCAGTTTCATGGAAAGTGTTGAAGCTAGAATTGTTATGAAATTTACCTTTTAATTTTACAGTTATTAGTTCATTGGTAGAATTGATTGCATACGATCCAAATGTTAATATGTGTTAGGATTTTATCAGGTTATATGAAGTAACTTCCTTTGTTTGTTAGGACGATACAGACCATAGTGAGTAAACGATACTTACCTAATTATATCTGATTTTGTAATGTTTGAATAATCTTCTAGGTTAAGGATTGCTGTGAGTTACAATTTGTGAATTTCAATAGTAATCGAACATGAAGTGGCATATGTAAAAGAATACGGTAATGTGTGATAGACACTCACGTTGTTATTTAAAACCTGCCGTTGGAAGCGAGGTCAATGTTCTTTCGTACTAAGTCAGAATCTGCGCTTTGTGTGGATATCCAACATACGAACGTGAGGAAATATTATGTACGTCTAGAGAGTGGGATATACAGAAATTTAGGGGTAATGTTGTCCTTTAAGGAACAACATTCTGGGAGAGAGACGGGACAGCCTGAAGGCAGAAGTCCGAGGAAAAGAATCAGGAAGTACATGAAGGGGCAAAGCATAGAGCTTAGGAAGGATGATCCTTGATATATGGTCAAGAGAGGAAGGTGATGCAAATCAATCGTGAACATTGCGCTCTTTTCACCTCTCGTTATGATGATGAAATGAATCCAAATTGGACACACCTGTTAAATTCTATTAATATAATCTAACCTGAATTGGAATTGCCGTTATTAATTTGTTCTGATTAAATTTGTTATTTTCTTGTCAAAGGGGGCTCGTATTGCTTTATTTCTTCCCACTACTCTCGCTCTGTTCTCTGTTGAAATTTTATTCTTCTTTCACTCCCGCCGGGCTATAATATCGAGGAAGGTCATCCTCTAAATAACGCCAGCCAAATCCAATGAACCATCCTCTTCCTAAGAGGGTAACATTACAATCTCTTAACTCGGATTAAGGTACTCCCTTGAGCATTTTTGTATGAGGGAGTGAAGACAAAGGCACTTTTTATTTTTTTATGTATGAAGTAGAGAAAAATATATGTTTTTAAATCTTCTTTGAGCGCTTCAGTTACGAAAGAATGAATCCATTTTAATTGTTCCAGTTTGCGGCAAGTGAAAAGATTGATTTCCTAATGACCAGTTGTAAATACCCTCATTCGCTGTCACCAGTTTTTACCGTCCTTCTGTTTTCAGAAGTGTAACTGTAATAGCGGCCATGATCTACTGGTTTGTATCATTTGTCCAGACAATCTGTATTAACTAATCTCGGATCTAAGACACATTCTACTTCCTACAAAATGGGACATATTCTAACATATCCCATGAGGAAAGAGGACATTCCAATTAAATTGAGGCATGTTCTGGGAATTGACCATGGCTTCCTAAACAATTGGGGCTATTTCCTTCATTTTCCAAGCATTCTCTGTGAATTGAGCCGATACCATAATTGACAGAAACAATTAGTGCCTTTTCTAGGCGAGGGAGAGCGAAGAAGGATCTAAATATAGTGCCATAGCTTCTATCAGTGGAGAAATAACAAGTTGCTCCTATCACTACTTGGTCAGTGTTCAGCAAAGTGTATATCAGGCAACAATTTCATTTACACACCCCATATGTTCTTCTTCCAGTTGAGATACTCTCTGTCTCAAAACTACCTGGCACATATTGTAAATTCACGTCGTTTTCAAAAGTAAACTAACCAAAACTTGGCAAAAGAAAAGACAAGTTTAACTTTCGGGAAAATGAACATCACTTTGCCGAAAGCGTTATCCATTTAGAAGCATGTTTCATTCTTCTCTCCATGCTCCGTATCTATAAAATGACACTGCCGATAGCATCAATGACGAATTTAGTAGCAACAACAAGGAAAAATTATACACATTTTGTTGACTTTGGCCCTGATGCGATAAATGAAAATCATACCAAAAAAGAAACAAAAACAAAAACAATACCTATCATGTGATTATGAACCATATTAATTGTCTGGTAATATTTACTGTCTTTTTTCATCATATAAAAGGTGAATATTTTTATTTCTATAAAAATAGATCCAGATCTGATGGCACAGCATGTGATGGCAGAGCTAGAGTGGTGTAGTTTGCACTTGGAATCAACACAGCCTTTTCAAGAATGAAACGTAGCCCTGTATAAAAGAAATGGCGAAAAGAATTTAAAAAGAGAAACATGCTAAGTATAAATGTGAAGACGGGCGGAGATTTTCGAGTGTCAGCTTATACAAGGATGCCCCACACAGATGTCTGAGATTGACATAAACTCAAAACCATGTTTAACTGTGACAGACGCACGCACGGACCAGGGCAACAATCTTAGCAGAGAATGGTTTTAGCTATTAAGAAAGAGCATATGATCCAAAGATGGATGATGCTTTTCTGACAGATTTAACTTGCTTTTGATAAATGGTTGTTCTGGACCAGCTCCTGATAGCATTTCAAGCAGTTCATTGCAATATCTCTGTCTTGAAGAGACCGAAATGACATTCATAAATTGGATCTGGAGATACTATCTTTGTGTGTTAACGTCAAGAAACATACGATCAATAACTGTATTCATACAGCCCGTTAACATACAGTGATTTATGAATGGCCAAGTCAAGAGCTGTAAGATGACGTAAAAGCTGTCTATAGGATATTGTTTTGCTCTCAAAGTCGTTTTGACAAACTCGTTTTCACTTTAATAAATATGCCAAATGTGTGAATTCTCTGAACTTCCATTAAAAAAAGCATTAACGTTATTTACCTTTGTTCGTCTATGCGTCAAGGTTCATCACATTTCGATTTTTACCTATTCATTGCTTTTTTGTAATCTGTAGAGTACGGACACTACTAATTAAAAAGAATACGCAGTATTATTTCACATGTCAATAAATGTTTCGAACATACTGAAGCAAATTTAGCCAAGGAAGGAAAGACGAAATGAAGGACAAGGGACGATTGCAATGAAAAAATTATGGCAAGAATCACAAAGAGCACATCGGGTCTCCGCTATTATCTTCAACTGATTAACGACTCTGCTATTGAAGAATCTATGGCTTGACCCACCTAGAATTATCAGGACGATCTTATGAAAGAAAATTCAGTATAATGCTCTTTTCATTGAAATGTTGTGTGCCATATTTGGAAACAATAAACTCGTTTCCGTCACGGTCAAGATTGGAACAGAAATAATAATAATAATAATAATAATAATAATAATAATAATAATAATAATAATAATAATAATAATGATGATGATGATGATGATGATGATGATGATGATGATGATGATATATAATGATGCAATGATATATGCACCATAAAGAAAATGGCTCGAAATTAGAGACACTTGTGCCAGATGAAAGTAGGTCACATACCTAGTATGTAGAAAAAAAAATACAACATTCTGATCGATTATATGTTATGTCTATTTACTACTAAAAATATCGGGATCCTGACATTATCTTCAAAGTTTTGTCCCGACTTTCTGTATTAACTATACGATGTTAAATAAAGTGTTGTTTCATATTTAGAATTGTATTCCGATTTTAAATTATTGTACCTGTGTCAGAAACAGCATTAGGCACATGATATTAGATTGCTAAAAATATAACTGGTTAACGTGCATGTACCCTTTTTTGTAATTAAACCATTATTTTGGTCATATGACTGCAATAGAGTACCGTATAAACTGTACGCTATAATTAATTTCAGCTGATAATTTCTAGATTACGTTATTCTAATTAGATAATTACAAACAAATACTCAAATTAACCATTTACGTTTCTTTTAATTTCTAAACCTTGAACAGAAGCGACAATACATTGTAATTCCCGTACAGCTACATGACAGCAAATTAACAGGTTACTTCAGACTAACATGTTGATGGGCCTAATTCAAAATCAAATGCAATTCTTTTGGACTTTTTTAATTGTAGGTGAAGTTTTGAAAAGTAAACAATATTATTTGCTTGTTCTAATGACCTTTTTATCGAACATTTATACTTATTTTCTTTTTTACAATAATTTCATCTAGGTTTTCCAATCAGCTAGAATTGGGGCCCGGGTGGCCGACAAGTCTAAAGACCAGTGTACCCGAGTAGTATTTGCCGATTATTGTCATCTATCCTTTGGATTCCAGATTCGATTTCGGCCAATCTGGGCAGGTGTGAAAGATTGCTAGTAGTTCCCATGGGTTGGTGGTCCTTAACGGGGTGTCATGAATTCTTCCTACCCAAGTTATAAATGATGATGATGATGATGATGATGATGATGGTGATGACGATGACGACGACGACGACGATGACGGTGACGATGACGACGACGACGACGACGATGATGATGATGATGACGATGATGATGATGATGATGTGGCCGCTATATATCGCCTATCTTGTAATGAAAAATGGCGTTAAACCCACAACAAAAACATCATAATCCGCTATAATTATTTAAAATGCTTAGTTTCTGATGTGCTCGTTTTAAGTAATTTGGCCAAATATGCATGGTGTAATGACCAAGTAGGTCACATATACTTTAAAATGAAATGTTGGGGTGTAATTAGGTGCAATGTGGTGTAATTAGGAATGTAATGTATGAGACGTTGTGACGCAATCCCATTGTTGAATTAATACAGGTGATTTAATGCAATACGATTTGTTGAACGAATGACTTCCTATTAAATCAAGTGAGTGTGTGTGTGTGTGTGTGATTTGGACTATTTAACGTAGCTTTAACAATTTTTCAGTCATGTCGCTACAATGTCTGCAGTGTGGCAGTTTATAGTGATGTCTAGCACTGGGGCATCATGCCGCAGACATGTAGCATGATGTCCCACCCAGTCACATTATCCTGACAACAGGCCGGCCAGTCCTAATACTGACCTCTTAATGCTGAGCGCCAAGCGAGGCAGCTGTTAGTACCATTATTGTTAGTCTTTGGTATGACTCGGCCGGGGATCGAACCCACGACGTCCAGCATCCGAGGCGGAAGCTCTAACCACTAGGCCACCAAAGTGGTTAAAAATCAAGTGAGCATATCACTTTTTAGGGAGTATTTATAATGAACGACCATTGTAGCTTCCTAAAAGTATAAAACTTATCAAAGGCAGTCTGCGTACGGTAACAGCTTGTTGAACTGAATACTATGCTGAACCGAATATTATGTTGAACTGAATAGTTTCATGAATTGAATACTATGTTGAACTGAATACTATGCTGAACTGAATACTGTGTTGGCCTGAATAATATGCTGAACTGAATGCTATGTTGAACTGAATAGTTTGTCGAACTGAATACTATGCTGAACTGGATATTATGTTGAACTGAATAGTTTCATGAACTGAATACTATGTTGAACTGAATGCTGTGTTGAACTGAATACTATGTTGAACTCAATAGTATGTTGAACTTAATACTATGCTGAGCAGAATACTATGTTGAACGGAATACTATGTTGAACTGAATACTGTGTTGAACTGAATAGTTTCATGAATTGAATACTGTGTTGAACTGAATACTGTGTTGAACTGAATACTATGTTGAACTCAATAGTATGTTGAACTTAATGATATGTTGAACAGAATACTATGTTGAACGGAATACTATAGTGAACTGAATACTGTGTTGAACTGAATAGTTTGTTGCACTAAATAATATGCTGAACTGAATACTGTCTTGAACTGAACACTATGTTGAACTGAATAATGTGTTGGACTGAACACTATGTTGAACTGAATACTATGCTGAACTGAATAGTTTGTTGAACTGAATACTGTACTGACCTGGACGCTATGCTGAACTGAATACCATGTTGTACAGAATGCTATGTTGAACTGAATACTGTGTTGATCAACACTAAGATGAACTGATTACTATGTTAAACTGGACACTATGTTGAACTGAATAGTATGTTGAACAAAATATTATGGTGAACGGAACACTATGCTAATGGGAATATTATGGTGAACTGAATACTGTGTTAAATTGAGCACTATGTTGAACTAAATATTCTGTTGAACAGAACACTATGCTGAACGGAATATTGTACTGAATTGAATACTGATTTGAATTTAATAGTGTTTTGAATTGAATAATACTTTGAATTTAATACAGAGTTGAACTAAATACTGAATTGAATTGATTAGTGTGTTGAATTGAATACAACGTTGACTTGAATAGTGTGTTAAATTGAATATTGCGTTGAAAAAATAATGTATTTAATTGAATATTGAGTTGAACTGAATAAATAATGTGTTTAATTGAATAGTTTATTGAAACAAACAATGATTTTAAATGAATACAGCGTTGAACTGAATAGTGTGTTTAATTGAACAATGCGTTTAATCAATGTGTTTAATTTAATATTGAATTGAATTAAATACTGTGTTGTAGTGAATAGTGAGTTGAACTGAATAATGCGTTGGACTGAATACTGCGTTGAATTGAACACTGTGTTGGATTGAAAAGTGTGTTGAATGCCGCGTTGAACTAAACACTATGTTGGATTGAGTAGTGTGTTGAATTGAATACAGCACTGAATCGAATAGTGTGTTGAATTAAATACTGCGTTGAATTAATAATGTGTTTAATTGAATATTGAGCTGAATTGAATACTGTGTTGAACTGAATAATGCTTTGAAATGAATACAGCGTTGAACTGAATGAATACTGTGCTGGATTGAACACTGCAATGAACAGAATACTGTTTTAAATTTAATGTGTTGACTTGAATACTGCGTTTGAGTGAATACCGTGGTGAACTGAAGACTGCGTTGAACTGAGTACTGTGCTGAATTAAATCGTATGTTGAATTGAATAGAGTGTTTAACTGAAGTTGAATTGAATTTTATCAAAATGTTTACACCGCTATAATACTGAAAGACGTATAAGTACTTAGGTCAATGTAAATAACATTGCAAAAACGATTTTTATATGATGTGTCAGCTGTCTTATTGACTGGCAATTTTATTCCACAATCACGCTCAGCAAATACGGACATATGACTTCAGCGACACATATATTAGGCACAAAATCAACTAGCATATTTTAACGACTGAGTAGCATGCGAGATATGTAAAGTAGGCCAATGCAAACACTAAATTTGAGTAATTTATTTCCATCTTTATTGCAATTATAACAGCCATACGTCATGTCAAGCAAAGTCTTCATTATATGCCATGTTTAAATATTGCATGACCATTGTGATGCAAATGTGTTGTCATATTTACATTTAGCAACCACTACAGAGACCCTCGCTAAACAAAATAAAACAAACAAATCGAAAAAAGAAGCTTACAAATGATCGTATGGGGATTTACAGAGGAAATTTATTTATTTATATTGTGTGTGACGAGCTATATGGTTTGGGTGGGGTGCTTCCAATATTGTATTTAAACTATTATAGAAGACACACCCAGGCTCTATTTTGTTGGAAGTTAAATTTAGTGAAAGATATATGTAAAGCTCCGAGCTCCCAGTCAGAAATGCGATCTTTAGATGGTTAAATATACAAAAAGGTTGAAATTCAACGAATAACAGTTTAAGAACAATTCAATAATCAAATGACTCAAATTTCGAATTGCACTTCTTCTGCTCGACCCCTTTAATAAACCTACTGCATCACTTGATTAGCAGTGTAAGATTGATTTCCACCCGTCCTTGCATTTATACTCGTCTATTGTATCCTTAATCTCTCTTATTTCTCCCAATTTCTTCTCCTCTTCTCCCCAACGACCACACTTCTGTCGACTTCGACTTCTCGGCTACAGTCTCAAATCCGTCTCCAACTCCTGAAGACTTGGGACCAAATGTAACCAGAAGTTCTTTGTCCCTAAAAGCTTCCTTTCCAAAGCTGTATCTTTCCTTAGAATCTACCGCTAAGTTCCGCCGCCAGATTACGAGTGGCTTCTTTCTCGGAGTAAACCCAATTGATATGCAGTCCTTTAAGGCAAATACTAAACTAACCTTACGATTTCGGAAGGTATCATTCGGGTCTGAATTTTAATCACACGATTGGATATCGCTGAAACCGATCCAATCAACCGTATCGGACAATGTCCTTCTCGCTCTATGTCAACGTGGGGACAGATAAGAACAAATCCTGATCACCCCGTGGACTTTACCTTTGATCCTTGAATAAATCTTTAAAATATAGGTGTGATAACGGTAAGCCTTTGTTAAGTAACGCGACCGGTCGCCTTTGCCAACACAAGTTTCCGGTCTCTGGCTGGTCATGATAACTTTGCGTAAGAACGCTAACCCTTCGGAAATGTTTAGAGATCAAACACATGGCCGCGGTAATATTCCCAAGACAGGTAGATTATAGCTTATACATGACTTTAGCTGGGTGCTTAACAAAGGTGACAGTGTGGATGAAAAACTCACTAAGCAAATTTTCTTTCTCATGTTATGCTATAAACGCATTGGCAGTCAATATGTATAACATAATGAAGTAACAGACTTCTTACTGGATATTTCTCGATGTCAGCAGTTTACCGTTTATATTCTGCTGTGTTTGTGAACGTTCGCAAAGAAAATATAAACAGTAACTGGCGGCTTAAAATAAAATAAAATCCAATATTATGACACATTAGGATGCAGCAACGTAGAAAGAAATACAGATGAAAAGAAATGAATTCTTATATTTCGAAAATTAAAAAATGTGGAAATGTATGGATACGACAAGAATACTCACGGAGGATCTATAACTCAGGTAAAATGGGAGGAAATGACGAAAATCGACCTTGACCCTGGTCTTCCGAATGTAAAGCCTCTTTATTAATTTTGGGTTCGTTCCAAGAGGTCATTCGGAATGTATTAAGTGTAAAAGAAATTTTGCTACAGACGTGATGTGACGTGACAGGATAGAAAGACTCCGGTACCACTGTATCCCCACTTTATTTGTATCGTGACAGCACAGACGCAGTGTGTAAAACTATACCCCTACCACCATATTTGTGGGTGGACGGGACAAAATGAACGGGTAACACTGTACCCCTAGCCCATATTTGTGTCTTGACGGGACAGACTGAACGGGTAACAATTCACCTCTACCTCAATCTTTGTAGTATGAGGGGATAGACTGAACGGGTAACACCATACTCCCACGATATTTGTGCCTGGACAGGCGGAACGGGTAGCAATATACCAAAGCCAAATGTATAACGTAGTATAGAAAGCTGCCGAATGAAACAAGAAGTAAACAGTGAAGTAAGTGGTATCTCAGTTAAGTAGTCGTGCAAATTTCTCATTGAAGTGAGTTATATCTCATGCTAGTAGCCATGAAGCCTTATCAATGAAGTGAGTGGTATCTCTTGCTTGTAGCCATGAAGCCTTCTCAATGAAGTGAGTGGTATCTCTTGCTTGTAGCCATGGAACCTTCTCGATGAGATGAGTGGTATCCCATGCTAGTAGCCATGAAACCTTCTCAATGAGATGGATGGTATCTCATGCTAGTAGGCATAGAACCTCAGAGGCGGCGTGAGGAGTACGCGGGGCCTAGGGCCGACCATGACCGCGCTGGGCCAGAGTATGGGTATATCGATTGGTATGCTACTACAACCACTGATTATGTCTAGACTAGATCAACTTTAGCGATTTGGCGTAACTTTGCGTGCATTACGTGCGGCCTGTAACAGTGTTTCCAATTTAGCGGAGAATATAGCTTGACAAACTCATAAGAATGACCTTAGGCCTGAAGCGCGCAGCCCCCTCAAGAGCGGGGCCTGGGGCGGTCGCCCCACTTGCCACCCCCAAAAGCCATTCATGTAGAACCTTCTCGATGAAGTGAGTGGAATCTCATGCTATTAGCCATGGAACCTTCTCAATGAAGTGAGTGGAATCTCATGCTATTAGCCATAGAACCTTCTCAAGCAAGTTATATTTTCTGCGTCGAGGATTTAGATTGTGTCTTTTACATTACACGGCGGTGATTGAACTTGCAATGTCATGCGTCGAGAATTCCTAATTTACTTACTGGTTCAAAGAATTTGTGTTGAAAGTTCCATTTCATTTGTTGAGTATTTAGATATCCTCTGTTGAATTACACAGTGCTGGTTGAAAATTCGATGTCCAATGTCGAGTTTTTAGATTGTTTCTCCTGAATTACACGGCAGTTGTTGAAATTTTAATGTCATATGTCGAGAGTTTCAATTTAACCTGTTGAATCACATTGATTGTGCTGAAAGTTCCATTTCGCATGCTGAGTTTTTGGATTGTATCTGTTGAATTACAAAGCGGTGATTGACATTTTATTGTGCTTGTCAATTTTTTTTATTTTTATATGGTGAAATGATGTTTTGGTGTTAAAAGTAGCATTACACGACGTCCACTTTAACAATTCAAAATAATATCGAGTATTAAGATACATCATTCGTGTATTCAATTATGAGGCGCCATTACATTTCATGCATTAACAGTTTGAAAGTTACCATTCACAGGTCAAAAATTACTATGAATTTCTTCGCTAACAGTCGCACTCGTGAACGGACCACGTTATATTTAAACAAGGAGGCTGCTTATCGTTGCTGTGAAATTCAACAGATGAAATCTAATTACTCGCCATATGAAATGGAACTTTCATCACAAACACTTGCATACAACGTGTGAATTTCTCGACATACGACATTGAAATTTCAACAGCAACTTTCTCATTGTACAAGCTGAAGTCCGCTACGGCGCCTCATATGAGTCAATAAATGTCATGTCCTGTCTGTGATAAAAGCTGTACACATGAAATGTTAAGTGAACCGATTGAATCTATGAAAGAGTTTGAGATCAAACGACAACACAGAACCAACTTAACTCGTTTATAAGTAGGGTCGAACGGCAAATTGCACAGATCAAAATCTTTCGTTGCATAATGCTTTGACAGATCTGGGTCTGTGCATTTTATTAGAAGTAATCATTAGAACAAACAACATAGACCACGATTTGCAGGCGCGTGATGCTACGACATATCATGATCTTAGTTGTTTGCAGTGTACATCCGGCATTCGTCTTGTCAACCTTTTATACTGGAACTACCAAACGTGACAGTAGTGTATATTTTAAATCAGCAGATTAATTACATTCATATATAGTTCTTTATTAACTGCGGTTTTCACGTACGTTAGAGCGACAGTTTTTATTCAAGAGTGAAATTTGTCAAATGAGATAACATTTTTCTTTTTTGCAGCCGTTTTAATTATGAGCTGTAACTCCTTTTGGCGCTGCTTGTCAGTGCGTGAAGATGACCCATATAGCTTTTCATAATATTATACTACTACTAAAACTGACCATAAAAGTAGTGAAGTCACAGACTGTTTTCCATAATAGCGTCAGTATGCCAATATTCACGGATTCCCTTCATGGCTAAATAGGTTTTACGGTTACTTGGTCACAAGCAGCTGGGAATTTGTTATTCATACAGTCGCCCGTTGAGTCAAAGTTTTGTCCTACATGATCCAATTCTAATCAATAACGTGACCAAAATATTCATTTTTGAAAATTCCATGCTGTCTACATAAAATCACAGCAAGGCATAACTACTGATGTAAATATTTAAGGAAACAAAATATAGATTTTTCCATCAAACAAATAACTACGCTTCCCGTCTAACAGTGATATTTAGAACATTCCAAATCTGTCAAATCAATTCTTTCTATTGTGAGACACAATGCCTAAAAATAGGTGTAAATTAAGAAATTATTCGCAATCCTTCACATTTATGGTCTCCTACGAAAGACTGGGTATTTCCGGTCGTTGTAATTCTGCAATGAAGGCAAGTCTCAAATATAATTGGTTTATTTCACGGTAGACTTGATTTTGCAGAGATAGGATTAGTAAGCGTGGGTTAGTTTATTAGAAGTTTCAGACTGGCCTACGTTTGCAACTATGATCGACTAGACTGTATATATGCACTTTTTGGTCATATAATCTGGCTTTTAACCTTTGATAATTAACATAAATGTAAATTCTAAGTTTGATATTTGTGTGATTTTGTTTAAAATAGTAAATTTTAAAATGTAATGATCCTGTACATATTATAAAAGTTTAACATGTCAAAGAGATTATTTACAAGTTAAATATATCTGGATAATTATTTGTACTTATGCGTTGTCTGCTTAGCGTACAGTAAATAATTTTGCGCCCCTTTATTATTATTATAATATATATACAAAGAGCCTGAGAAGTACATTTTATTCAACTTTGCTCAATCCAAGAAATAGTATAATAGTAATTAAAAATGTCAGTATAATTTAAACGCTATCATGAATAGAGACGGAAGCACAGCATAATGCATGCAAAACTTTACTTTCTCCGCACCAATTTTATCAATTTCATAAAATAGACGTCGATTCCATTTTTATCGTGATTAATGCTGCGATGTTACGAATGTGAAGTTCAAGTTTTTTAATTAAGTTTAACAGACAAATATGTAATTCATCCTGCAATCAAAATACATATAAATGCATTATTTCTTTGATATTTTACTTTGTCCAGTGAATTGCAGACCACGCCATAATGTGCCAAGCTTGTATTAGGTGTCGACATGAAAAACTTGTAAGCTCCACATAATTATTAGTTCGAATATTTGAAAATCTAATAAGAAGTTTGCATCAATGGGTATACTATTTTGGACCAATAGCTATACTATTTTGTATCAATAGGTATACTATTTTGGACCAATAGCTATACTATTTTGTATCAATAGCTATACTATTTTGGACCAATAGCTATATTATATTGGACCAATATCTATACTATTATGTACCAAACATTATGCCTAAAATATATGTCGGAAACATAATTTAGAGAAAAATCGTAAATTTTGTTGCCGAGAATTTCTTCGCAAAAAGAAACTGCAGTCTATTCTGATAATGTCTGCTATTTCTACGATTGCGCTGACCGTAAGACGTAAGATTGATAGAGACTTTACAGATGAAAACATAGTTCCAGGCATTCGCAATTTATCGATAAATCCTTGTTTCTTAAATAGCCTACATCGTATGAACTGTATCAATTAGCATTCATTCGAGTTATGATCGGTAGGATTGACCTCGAGATTACGAGTGTACACGAGTGACATCGAGTCATGAAGTGAATACACAAATGAGACTAATATAGTAAACAAATATAATATATACCACTAGTGACCTGATATACAAAATGTTTGTTATGTGTACACAAATTTACATTTGTACCTATAGTCCGAGTTTCCTCTGACCATGGCCACTCCATTTTTGATATTTAGCCATTGAAGTTTGGAGTGTAGGGTCAAAGTCCACTCCTTATCGAAAAGCTGGAATTTGCCGACACCATTTGGTGTCGGTTTCGGGTAGCCATTACTAACCGGCCAATCAAATTTAAACGATCTTTCCTCGAGATATACCTGCACGAAATCGATAGGAATATGATTTACTTTCTTAAAAATCTTGATCACAGCATTCATCATGTCTTTAATCTGCTGACAGACGAGACGAAAGTACGTCGTTGCTGACATTTAACCAGGATCTCGCCATTTACATTCTGAGTCACATGACTTTACAAATCGCGCAACCTACATGTCAATGACATCAGAGAACATATAGTCGCATGATATCGACAGTAAAAAATTTTGCAAAAGTTGCTGTACATAGAATCTGGACATATTATATAGAAGTCACTTAATGTTTGTAAATAAATATAATGCACACTTAATTCTGAACATATTTATTCTGAGAACAACGACCAGAAAAATGTCTGTATCGCAACAGGGGTAGATAACCATTTTCAAGAAGTATCGAACATGTGTCAGCGATGTTTTTGTTAGTGTCATGTGACTACCACATTGACATGTGCTCTCTGCTTAGTGAATCTGGTTTTCTTCAAATTGCTGCAACATTTACAGGTTTTCGGTAGTTGTTTTCACAAAAATATTTTGAGAAGTTTGTCTTTTTTTATTTGTTATAAATATTACGTGACTTTCATTTCGATGTTCGATTTGTTTTCCTACAGCAACAATAGAAATGGTGTATTGTTGACATCACGTGCCTGTATGACCTCTGATGTCATTGACATACAGGTTGCAAGAATTGTGTAGTCAGGTGACTCAGAATGCAAATGGCGAGATCCAGGTCAAATTTCAGCAAGGATGCACGTTTGTCTCGTCTGTCAGCGGATTAAAGACATAACGAATGCTGTGATAGCAATTTGGGGGGGGGGGGATCCTATTACTATCGATTGCATGCAAGTATATTTTGATGAAAGGTCGTTCAAGTTTGCTGGGCCAGCTAGTAATCAGCTACCCCATGCCGACACCAAATGGTGTGTGCGAATTCCAACTTTTCGATAGGAAATGGACTCCAAACCTACAACCCAACATAAATGTCCAAATATCAAAAATGGGGCGGCACTGGTCAGAGGAAACTCGGACTATTGTATCCATTGACAATTCATATTCATGACAAATGTGAAACCATTTCATTGCTTCCTCGTGGTTCTCAAACTATATAAATGCACCAACTCGTTGTATAATTTCTTATGAAGCTATGTCATCCCTTCGGTTTTTATTGTGCAATAGTGCTAACAATCCTGCATTTAGATAATTGGAATGAATGATTGTAAACAATTGCTATATTAATCTATTATAGTTGGGATACGGGAGTAGTCTTCATCAATATCAAAAAGTAAGAAGAATGATGTAATTGTCTCGTTTGCTACTTAAAATTATTCCAACAAAGTCTGCCGACATTAAAGAATGTCCTCACAACCACTTATATGTATTCCCACAGATTTTAAGTAAACGCCATCCTCCCTGTAACAACATTAGCAGTCTCGAGAAAATCATTATATTTTCGCCTGAAAACAAATTGATGCTGACGAACAGGAATTGTTTGCTCAGCCTTCATATGCCAAGTTAACAATCGGGAACCAACGTGACTTACATGTAATAACAAAAGGGTGATTGCGTGTATGGCTCCAGTAAAGAAATGACATTTGCTGCTGTGGATGGTTGAGTTGATGGAAAGTAATGACAATCTGCATCCCTCCGAATACGATGTCTGATAGAATAATAAACTTTCTAGACGTTGCTCTTG
The DNA here is from genome assembly GCA_028554795.2 of Sinohyriopsis cumingii. Classification (NCBI taxonomy): domain Eukaryota; kingdom Metazoa; phylum Mollusca; class Bivalvia; order Unionida; family Unionidae; genus Sinohyriopsis; species Sinohyriopsis cumingii. The sequence continues at coordinate 59,188,301 of CM068828.1, forward strand.
TTACAGAAGACCATAGCGTATTAATATATATATATATATATATATATATATATATATATATATATATATATATATATATATATATATATATATGGATTATTCCTATTGATATTAAACTTCTTCGTTGTCGTTGTCTGATAGAGTTACTAGGTTGAATCGAATCAATATATCTTGTGTTTTGTCCATATTGATTGTGGATTATCACTAATCCATTTCTCTTCTTCATATTCCTTGTGTCCTGTCCGTGTTTCACTTTTTCTATCCGTACTCATTGTGTCCTGTCCATGTTCCTTGTGTCTTGTACATATTCTGTATTCCCTATGTCCTGTCCATGATCCTTTCTTTATCTTTCCATAGTGCTTGTGTCCAGTCCATACTCCGCTTGTCCTGTTCATATTCCGTATGTCCTTTCCATGATCCGCTGTTTTTCCCGCTCAAAGTCTTAATGGTCAATCCATAATCCTTATTTCCTCTCCATGATCCGTTTTTTTTTCTATTCAAAGTATTTGTTTTCTGTCCATCATCAGTATTTCCTGTCCATAATCCGTAATTTCCATCCAGGATCCGTTTTTTCACCTGCTCGTAGTCCTTGTGTCCTGTGTTATCATATTTGTTTTCATCATGTGTCCATTAATTCCTCAAAGCAATACAACATATTATGTTGAAAATTTTCAAATGAATCACCAGCTGTCGTACCTCTATTTTTAATTTCATTAAGATTTATGCGCAGTGGTACTGACTGGCTGACATTAAGCCTGTCTCAGTATGCTCATTCTGAGCTAAGAATATGCCAAGAGGCAAACTATAAGGACCATCTAGATTTCAGAATCAATTTATATAGTCTTCGGATACGATGCTGACGAAAAACGTTACAGTGGTATGATATACATAAAAACTATCTTTACTAATACACATTTTGATTGAGCTCGTTCTAGTCTCTTGATATTTGTTTAAGCCTCGTCGCAGTCTCTTGAGATTTGTTTAAGCCACGTCATAGTCTCTTGAGATTTGTTTAAGCTTCGTCAGTCTCTCGAGATTTGTTTAAGCCTCGTCCTAGTCTTCTGAGATTTGTTTAAGCCTCATCCTAGTCTCATGAGATTTGTTTAAGCCTCATCCTAGTCTCTTGAGATTTGTTAAAGCCTCGTCCTAGTCTCTCGAGATTTGCTTAAGCCTCGCCCTAGTCTCTCGAGATTTCTTGAAGCTTCGTCCTAGTCTCTCGAGATTTGTTTAAGCCTCGTACTAGTCTCTCGAGATTTGTTTAAGCCTCATCCACGTCTGTTGAGATTTTTTAAGCAGGGTACTTTTTACAAACTTTTTTCTAACTAATTGTATTATTATTATAGTTTCATCTTGAAAACAAATCTAAGTATTTGTCAGACTAATATTAATATTGCAGTAATGAAAACGTGCGTGGCTCAGACGAATAAATGACAGTTTTCGCTGAAATGGTTAAATGATCGAAAGAATGATAATGTATTGCCTCCAAAATGTTATGTCAGACACGCTATAAGCATGCATGGCACTTCTCTTGTAAACCAGAAGCGGATATTGAACATAAAGTTCTTATTTCTTCATTCGCTATTACCACTTACATCGGATTAAGCCTCATTTTAGTTCTACAGTATACTATTAAAGTCGTATTTTTAGTTTTCCTTTAATATATATATATATATATATATATATATATATATATATATATATATATATATATATATATATATATAGTCACAGAATTAGGCAAAGAAATAACTTGGTTTTGTCTTAAAAACAATTAGACTATTTCTCGTTGTACATGCGTACAACGTTATATAGGGTGAATGTGTTTTTCCAGGTAAGCGACTGTATTAATATGTACCTAGCCACAGGTTACTTGTGTCAAGTATTATGACTAACATGATATGCACGGGTATTCTACCCCGACTTGTACTCACTCTCCTATGGATTTAAGTAAGACGAATCACGAAAAATCACACTGGTCGTTTTTGGATCACGTCAAGGATTATACACTCTCCTTTATTCTCCAGCCATAGGGGTAAGTGTTAAATTTACATTCTTTTTATTTGATAGGCGAAGCTTATTCGGTTTGTACTGTGTTATCGCGTAATAATGTGTTTATTACAACGCAGATTTTTAAAGTATTATGATATATCTAGAAATTATACAGAAACTATTGTCTCATTTGGTTTTATTATAGCTGTCTGTGTCTGTGTTGGCAGCTGTGTCTGTGTTGGAAGCTGTTTCTGACTGTATTTGAAGATGATTCTGACTGTGTTCGTAGCTGACTGTTATTGTAGCTGACTATTATGGTAGCTGACCGTGTTTGTAACCGTGAATGTCTATGAAATGTTATTGTGAATATAACTAGAGCGTTCCGAAGTTGTACGAAGCCGTCTAAAGTTTGTTGGAGTCATCTGGAGCTTCCAGAACAACGCTGTCTGTTGTGATAAGATTATTGTGAATCTTAGTCGTGATAAGATTATTGTGAATCTTAGTCGTGATAAGATAATTGTGAATCTTAGTTGTGTCAAAGATTATTTTGAATCTTTAGGTGTATCAAAGATTATTTTGAATCTTAAGTTGTATCAAGATTATTTTGAACCTTAGTGGTGTCAAAGAGTATTTTGAATCTTGTGTAAGATTATTTTTGAATCTTTATAATTTTCTTCGAGATTTTGTGAATATCTTCTTGAACAAAATACTGTTTAAGGGGTATGTGCAGTCCATGAGGGTTCCTGGATCTGCACTTCATTTTATTTAATATTTGTTTTGTTTATTTTCAATTGTATTTTTACATCATATATTTATCATTATTAATTTTTACATCATATATTTATCATTATTAATTCATTCATAAATTTCCATCTTTCCCAAATTGTTTTTGGCTTGTTCATTTAGTCCAAAAACCCACTCGGTTACAATTCTGCGACATATATATATAACAAGATGGCCGCTATCGCTTAACCGGCTTGAAGCAGCCGTTCCGTTTTTTTATTGCCGTTTTCATGATATGTGTGCTTGTTGCCTGTTTTAATCTACGTTATTGTGTTCATTATGTATTGGCTGTTAAAATCGTATGTGTTTCTTCATCTCCTTGTTTTGGAAATGAGAACAATTATACTTTTTCTCAGCTGTCTTGCTTCACTGTTTTTGAACAAACCGCCATCACGTGATACTCGCCAGTCAACCCGTTCATGCTACGATGGACCCTCATTAATTGCTTTAAATGATCACTCTTTGGCTCTCCACACTACATTGTGCTCTACACTAAACGAACTGGGACTACATTCATCATTACCCAAACGTAAACAGAAGCGAAAATATAAATGTTTGTTTCAGAGCTGGCGGGCGCAGAACAGGAAGAAGAATTCCATTTATCTCCCTTATTTCGGCTCAACAATTTAAAAAAATCGACCGTTAATTTAGATAACCTAATTCAAATCCCTATGAATTCGTCAACCTTTGTGTCAACTATCCAGGGGATACCTCTGCGTATTGCATTATTCAATGCCCAGTCAGTAGGAACACCGGAAAAGCGCACAGAAATAGTTAATTTTATCAACGACCAGAATATTGACCTCTTTTTCCTGACAGAAACATGGCTAAAAACATCAGGCGATGAGCCCAAGTGTGCAGATCTAACACCCACTGGTTACTCCATCAAGTCGTTCCCCCGTAATTCTCGCGGAGGTGGAATTGCTGTCATCACAAAGAACTCCATGATAAAACGTCTTAACCACACCACAACATTCAATTTCGACCACACGTCGTTTGAACTAGTCCAAACCACACTCACACTGGAGCAAAGGTCAGTCCATTTTTTCTGCCTATACCGCCCTCCTCCTAGTAGAACAAACAAGCTGGCTGACTCTCTCTTTTCGAAGCAGTTTCCGAATCTCCTGGACTATGGAAATTCGATAGGTGGCAACCTCATTATTCATGGAGATTTCAATTTTCACTTTGACTGTCCCGGAAACCCAAATACATCAAAACTCATAGATTCCATTAATGTTTTCAACCTGAAACAGTCAGTTAACCAACCCACCCATAAACACGTTCACATTTTAGACTGGATTCTTCATAGACCTGATGATAACATCCTACGGTCCTCCCTGGTATCCCATGACCTTGCATCAGATCACGTCTGCATTATATGCCATCTTGACGTATCAGTCCCTAACCCTCCACCTTTATCAGCTACTACGAGAAACCTCTGTATGATAAATAGAACCAAACTAACGCACGACATCCAAGCTAACTTAACAACTTGCTTACCTCCTACCGCAGACCAACTCGATAACTGTCTGCGTTCATTAACATGCCCCAGCTACCAAGTGCAGAGTATCAATTCAAAAGTGTTCTCCATGATATAGCAGTGTTAGGGACCAGCTTCGCACTGCCAAAAGAGACCGCCGTAAAGCTGAGAGGCTTTGGCTTTCCACCAGACTCACTATTCATAAGCAAATCTATGAAGCCGCTAAGAAGAATGCCACAAATATAGTCCATGGAGAAAAATCATCTTCGAGGTTACTAACAAGCTAATGTCAAGGAACAAATCTACACCACTTCCAACTACCTTCTCTCCAGTCGACCTTCCGGACATGTTTGCAAATTTCTTCCGTGACAAAGTACAAACCATTAGAGATAAGCTTGACACTACAATTTCAATTGACTCGTCGTCACCATATAGTTGGGATAGAGAATTTGAGCGGCAACCATTAGCAGCATTTGAACCTGTCTCTATGGATTTCGTACGTACAATCGTGATGAAGAGAGCACCAGAGTCATGTGAACTTGATCCAATTCTAACATCACTGCTGCTTGCGTGCTTAGATCCAGTATTACCTTCACTAACTGATGTTATTAATACCTCTCTCTCATCCGGGGAATTCCCATCATTTTTCAAAACTGGCATTGTAAAGCCTCTGCTGAAGAAACCAACACTAGACCATAACGATTTAAAGAACTACCGCCCAGTTTCTAATCTCCCATTCATAACAAAAATCTTAGAAAAGGTTGTTCTATCCCAGCTTGTATCTCATCTGAATTCAAACAGTCTGTTTAGCAATGTACAATCTGCATATCGCCCTTGCCACAGTACTGAAACTACTCTTCTGAAAGTAGTTAATGATATTCTCTTTGCGTTGGATAGCGGAAAGATTACAGTCCTCACCCTCCTTGATTTGTCTGCAGCATTTGACACAATATACCATAATATATTACTTCACCGTCTCCAGCATGTATTTGGCATTCATGATACAGCCTTACTGTGGTTCAAGTCCTACTTGGTCAACAGGACATAAATTGTATCTGCAAATGGAATACACTCCAGCCCAGTTGATCTAAGTTGTGATGTTCCACAGGGGTCTGTTCTTGGACCTGTTCTCTTCATTCTGTACACTCAGTCGCTCTCAAGTGTCATAGATCATCATCCAGAGTCTCACCAATTGTACGCTGATGACATCCAAATATGCAAATCTAGCCACCCAACTGAAGTTGATGCTACCATCCGAGGTGTAGAGATTTACATTTCTGATGTGAAATCATGGATGACACGTAACAAGCTGCAGATGAATGCTGATAAAACTGAGGCCATTCTGATCACATCACAAAGACTTTCTCATTCACATCATTTACCTCAAACAATAAATATCAGCAACGCCAACATTACATTAACACAATCAGTACGAAACATAGGTGTTACTCTGGACAGTACTCTCATATTGCAACATGTCATGAACATATGCAAGGCTTCATATCTTGAGCTGAGACGCATCAGCTCAATTCGCAAATATCTTTCAGTTGATGCCACTAAAACACTTGTGTGTTCATTAGTACTTTCAAGACTGGACTATTGTAACTCAATTATGGCTGGTTCATCTCAATATCTGCTCCAGAAATTTCAAAAAGTTCAAAACACAGATGATCGGATCATACTTAGAGTACCACGATCAGAACAGACCTCCCCGCTGCTCTGTACCCTACACTGGCTATCCATTCGATCTAGAATCAAACACAAAATTTGTTCTCTGTGCTACGTTTCACTGTCGGACTCAAGTCCAACATACCTATCCGACCTCACCGATGTGTACACACCAGCAAGATACTTACGCTCCTCTTCTGACAATCGTATACTCATTATTGCCACTATGAAAACAAAGTCATATGTACAGTGTTCTTTTGCATACCAGGGCCCAGCAACGTGGAATGAATTGCCCACTGAACTTAGACACAAAGACACCGTGATCACATTCAAGAGGGCTCTCAACACTCAATTATTTCGACTGCAAGAACAAACTTAAAGACCTAATAATGTTTCCTACCTTAAATATTCTGAGCGTGTTTTTTTAATGTCTTCTAATTTCACGGTGTTTGTTTTTGTAATAATATTATTATATGATTTCTATCTTATAGGTGTTGTCTAATGTTGTAAAGCGCTTAGAGCTTCTAAAGATTAGGCGCTATGCAAAGTCCTCATTATTATATATATATATATATATATATATATATATATATATATATATATATATATATATATATATATATATATATATATATATATATATATATATATATATATATATATATATATATATATATATATATATATATATATATATATATATATATATATATATATATATATATATATATATATATATATATATATATATATATATATATATATATATATATATATATCTATATATATATATATATATATATATATATATATCTATATATATATATATATATATATATATATATATATATCTATATATATATATATATATATATATATATATATATCTATATATCTATATATCTATATATATATATATATATATATATATATATATATCTATATATCTATATATCTATATATATATCTATATATATATCTATATATCTATATATCTATATATATATCTATATATATATATATCTATATATCTATATATATATATCTATATATCTATATATATATCTATATATATATCTATATATATATAAATATATATATATATATATATATAAATATTGTGTTTGTGATTTATTTCCATTATGCACTCTTTAGTTCCTGTGTGCAACAGATATGTTTATTGTACACTCAAACTCTCTTTTGCATCATTTTAAACTTTGATATGTCTAGTTCTGTACAGTTTCACAATGCAAGTCAATGGAAATGCTCAAGCAAATGAGTGGGGCCCCGAGTGGCCGAGTGGTCTAAAGCGCTCTCCGTTACGGATCACTGCCATCTCACCTCTGTCTGCCGGTTCGAGTCTCGGATTCAGCCAGTATGTGTATGTGAGAAAGTCAGTTCTTCGTCAACCCTTGGCAATATAGCCAATCGAAGAAATGTTTGAACAAGTGCCTTCTTGCTGATAAGGAGTTAATGTCTGTAGCAAGGGAAATCAATCGACCAGTGATGGAGTTCCTTACGCGTCATCTGAAATATTCAATATGACGATTTCACTGATGTCATTATGCCTTGACAAGAAATACAAACGTGCGAGAAAGGTTTAAATTAGAAGAACTAAGTAAATTGAGGAGTCTTGGCTAGGGAAAAGGATACATCCTACGACAAGCTCATTTGCGACAAATGGATCAACATAAAAAAAGGGATTCTGAAAAACAAAAATATGCACTGCTACAAAATATGTCGATTAAGGAAGTCTCATCAAACAAGTAAGCAAATTAAAAAAAGACAAAAACAAAACAAAAATAGAAAACAAAAACAAAACAAAAAATGATCAGCAAGATTAATATTAACCACGTATTCAAAACCCCTTCAGGTGAAACGTCCATGGACTGATTCGCTCTGTTCATTATTGAATCAAATGCCACGAGTCTTTGTTATTATACAAAGCAGTCAATTAATGACCTTACACGTAAATACATAACTAAACCAAAATGCATTACTCATTCAAAATGGATGTGAGCTTGTAGATTTCCATGGGACGGAGAATTTTTCCCGGGATTTTCATGGGTTCTTCCTCTGTTGTATATAATGGCCGCCATGCAAAGCTTAAATGTGATGGAAAATGGCGTTTAACACAACAAAAAATAGCATAGTGTATATTCGTAAGGGATTTTTGTCATGTTGTTTGCATGCTATTGTATTTATAATTAAGTGGACTAAAGGCTTTCTCTAAATACCTAAACCTGGTACAATTATTTCTAGCAATTATTGTTCATATGGTATAACGGTACCAATTGCGCAAGTCCAGGTGGGCGGAGCTTAAGGTGTATGGAACATTGTATTCAGAATTAAAGAACAAAACTAGCTGTGATTGGTGCATTATGTAAGACTTGTGCTTTCTGTTTGGCTTAAAAAAATGTTGAGCCTCTTGGCAACATGTGAGTTTGTGTTAATTTCTATCTAGATCATATTTTGTATTTTTTATGATTTTTTTAAAATATGGTACACATGACTGAAAATGTGCTTGTTGTGACTAGATAACTCTTACCCCTGTCTAGTTCCAGTAGAGTTATCTCTCTTAAATGCAATGGAGTACCTGGTTATGTCATTGTCAAATTGACAATCTAGCATTGTTCTATATGACAGCGTGTGACATGCATGCCCAAGTAGGACAGAAAGTATATTTATTTCACAAAACATTAGCATTGAGGTATATGGAAAAACAATTGGTACCGTGATACCTAAAGGAAAGAATAGCCTCACAGTGTTTCCATAGAAACGCATACATGTGGGCGGCATTTATGAACTATACTAGTTTGATGTAGGAAAACAAATGTATGCTGAACACTTTTGGTCAAATATTGAAAGTTCTTTAAGAATAAAATGTATGAAATCTTTAGAAAATAGCACAAGATGGCTTTGGATGGGGACTTTTGATAACTATAGCTATGATAGATATAGACTTGTGTTACCTGATGCCTTTATGTATGTGCTGTTACCTCCTAGATTGGAATGCATGCAACAAAATAAGTTATGGAAACATAATATAGTTGATTTTGGCCAAATATTGGCTATTGTACCTGCAAAAGATGAAAAATCATGTGTACAAAAACAACTATCTTGTTCTTGTAAGGCATGCCATAAACCAGGATAGAGAACATTCTAAGTACACTTGTAAATAGATCACTTGTATCATGTGGGATGTTCTGGCATGAGTAAGTTTTAGGTAATTTATTAAGGATTTGGTATTCCTTCCCATTTTGATTTGAATTGTCCTGCTCTAATTGTCCCTTTTTTTTTTTTACACTCTCCTGCTTTGAAATTGTTCATGTAGTTAGTTCAGTTCTCTTGCATTCCCTTTTGTTGAAGTAGCAGTGAATACCAACAAACAAGAACAGTTTCCTTAAGTCAGCATTTCCCATTGGCACTTATATAAGCCCAATTATAATCTACTATTGACTTTCAATTAATCCTATTTCTTTCTGTCAAGCTGCTCCTGTGGAATTTCCATGTTTGGTCCAACATTACAGAATGATAACCATTTTAGTCACACAGTGCGTATTCATTCCATTCAAATCCACACTGTTCTTGAAACTTTGCATCCCATCGCAAGAATCCAAATTGGCATGAGATGATATCTGCATGGTTATGGAAGGCTGCACTCTACATGCCGGCATTGTAGAAAATATGAACTATGTGATATGAAAGAGCTGCGTCATCTTAGAAATTAAAATTACATGACTCTTGAGGTCTCCACTAAACATAGGAGTCTAAATGTTAGGTTCTCACTTTGTCAGTAATGTATTTTGAGATAATTTAATTGCAATGAAGTTAATACAGGTTGTTGATGAACTCATCTATATTACATGGATAATGTATTCAAGGTTACCACACCTTATGTATATCATTCAGTTATCTCCCTTACACCAGTCATAACATTTCAAGGAAATAAAATCTCACATTTTCAGTGACTGATTATGAAAATAAAGAGAAGATTTGTGAAGTATTATATTAGCCCTCAATCTTGATGCAAATGTAAGTAGAAGCAATTTGATAATTTCTCACAGTAAAGTTTACAAGTTTAAAAACTGATAAGGTATGTTCTGCTTGGCTCTGAGATAAGTTTCTCTCTATCTTATGCCAATTATTATTAAATTCTTATGTAGAAGAAATATACTTTATATGTATCTATATTATCTAAATTATTCACCCTTTTATATTAGATGGAAATGAACACAACTTCACTTGAAATTTGGGTCCTGTAAGGGATGTTATAGCACAGTTGCCTTTGGGCTGTCCTTGGACCTGTTGGGCCCTGCCCCATATATTTGTCCAAGGTAAGGTCATCAAACTTTCACTTCTCATTTTTCGCATTGCTGACTTTGCCACCTTTAATTCCTTTATCATAAGCTACCTCTCCCTTTTAGATAAACACTTTCCTCCTGTTTTTAACTCCATTTGATGTGCTATACTTAGTGTTTATATTTGGCATTTTTCTGTATTTTATTCCCCTAATTTCACCTCCCAATCCAAACATAACCACTTAGAAGCTGCGATTTACTACATTTGGTGACTGACTGGCTTATTGAAACAATTTTATTCACATTACAAAGGAGGAAAGCTTACTATTTGTGTTACAAAGAGGATGGGTAGGTGGACCTTTGTGTGAGGACTGGTGGTTAGTGACCTCTTGTATCTGTAGATAGTGTAAAGTGGTCAAAGCTTATACTTTATAATAAGATTGGGTCATGTCCACCTGTCTCTGATGTTAAGTTCTGCACCTACCAAACAAATATAAATTCCTTTCTTTTAGGTGAATTGTACATTTTGAAGTAGGACAGGTGCATACTATTTGGTACATTGACCTTTGACCTAGTTATTACATAATATGATATAATGTGATTTATCCCATATCACCTATGTGAAGTTCAATAATTGCTGATATGAATAAGATAGAACTCATAGTTGAAAGAATTCATTTTATTTCAAAAGATGATTTTGATGGTGAAGCAAAAGTATGAAAACAATAGTTCAAACAGCTCAATGACATTTCTATACACATTCATATAAGACATAGGTTAGTACCTCATCAAATTGTTTTTCACAAGTGAGACTAAGTATATTTGTTACTTATACAGTCCCGAACTATTTCACAGATTATTGGAAAAATTAAGGTTTGCTATAGGTATAACGGTACCAATTGCGCAAGTCCAGGTGGGCGGAGCTTAAGGTGTATGGAACATTGTATTCAGAATTAAAGAACAAAACTAGCTGTGATTGGTGCATTATGTAAGACTTGTGCTTTCTGTTTGGCTTAAAAAAATGTTGAGCCTCTTGGCAACATGTGAGTTTGTGTTAATTTCTATCTAGATCATATTTTGTATTTTTTATGATTTTTTTAAAATATGGTACACATGACTGAAAATGTGCTTGTTGTGACTAGATAACTCTTACCCCTGTCTAGTTCCAGTAGAGTTATCTCTCTTAAATGCAATGGAGTACCTGGTTATGTCATTGTCAAATTGACAATCTAGCATTGTTCTATATGACAGCGTGTGACATGCATGCCCAAGTAGGACAGAAAGTATATTTATTTCACAAAACATTAGCATTGAGGTATATGGAAAAACAATTGGTACCGTGATACCATATTCGGGAGCTTTACGTGGAACATAATTTCTTCATCAAACATTCAACGTCTCTGTATTCATATAACTATTCTGTTAAATCGTTACTGAGGGACGGTAGTCTGTACTGAAATTTTTGACATCACACATTTGTGCATGCAAACTATAAAATATTTTTCGTGCTAAATCTTTCCACTAATACGCCTGTATTTGTCATGGAGATATATACATTTTTTATTTGTATTTCTAGTTATGTTTTGTGCTGTGGGTTTGTCCGTTGCGTGTCTAGATATGCGTGTGCACTGCGTGTTTAAATTATATGAGTAGATGGGTTTAATTGGCCTGTACAATTGTAAGGCATGCTAATGTATTTTTTGTGAGCATGCGATCGTATTTTTAATTATGTGCACTGTACATACCCATTGCATTTGATTTGTATATGGAAATGAGTTGGGGTCTATATGGTAGACTGGCTTATTGCCAACTCAGTTGTCTTTATGAATAACATAGTGCACATAAAATACAGGATTTTATTTATTTAGACCACAAAACTTCACCTTCGTTTAAAGACAATATTCTCACGTCATGTTTTGTGTGAAATTCTTTCTTACGGTGTGTCTTTGTTGGAATCTATTACAATCAATAAAGTGATTAAACATCAAACATATAAAGCTTATGTGCGACCTACATAGTCTTAAGTACCAAGTTACGATGCTTTGCTAGATCATTCGCAAAATGAAAAGGTGAATTCATTAGGTTACCATCAATCCAATAATTTCATGGGTATCAATTTTTGTTATAGTGAGAAATGGGATATGCCTTTAAATTTTAATTCATACGATGACGTAGCATACCTTGTTTCAGGGACACCGAGTGGCCGATTGGTCTAAAGCGCTGTCCGTTACGGATCACTACCATCTCACCTGTCTGCGTGGGTTCGAGTCTCGGATTCAGCCAACGTGGGTATGTGAGAAAGCTTGCCAGTAGCTTCTCGTGGGGCGGTGGTTTTTCTGGGGTTTTCCCGGGTTCTTCCTCTACCATTAATACTGGCCGCCATGTATAGCCTGTCGTGTGCTGAAAAATGGCGTTAAACCCTACAACAACAAAAACAACAACAATACATTGGATCAAAGACCAAACCGTAATGTTTCTCTGCATCATTAACACAAATGATGTTGTCTTTATTTTTCAATTACTGCGAATTCGCTTGTTTCGTGCTAATTAAATTTCAAGCCTAAAATGGCATAAGTGTCATGACATGTAACGTCTAATATTTTGTGATCATTTGACTCAAAGTCTATGCCATGATACGTATCTGCATCAACAGCAACAACAAATATTACTTATATTTGCTTTAATGGGAATTCACTTATTTTTTGGGGTATAATACGATATATTTGTCAGCACTTAAACATGTGATTTGTGGAAGGAGACCTATTGTTTTCCATTTATGGTAAATTGTGTGTTTCGTCTTTGAATTCGTGATTAGTAACAACGATGAATCGCACGAGAATTATTAGTACACTACTGAATATAGTGAAGTAACAGAATGTGTTGAAACAGGAATCTAAAACTCACATGTATGTATGTATTCATTGGTTCTCGATAAATACACTAACTACACAGTATTCAAAACGTTTGGCAGTTTAAGATTTACTGAATACTTAGGTGTGAGTGTCCAATGAGACATACTAGAAAATAATTAAACAATTCAAATGTCGGGTGTCAAATAAATATCATTGATTTCGACATTGAAAAGTCCAACCCTTGTGTTCTTCATATTCCTGGAAAAATCACCATAGTGACCGGAATAGTTGATTCTAAAAAATATGCATGCTTTTCTCGCACAGCATAAATTGCGTAAGCGCAAAAGAAAATGCACACATATTCGAAACCCTTCTCTTTTATGTCGACTGTAATAACGCAGAAACAACTTTATTGTCAGCATACCATGTTCCTGATGTCATTTTTGCATGTTACCATCATATTAGTGCTTGGCAAGGTGGAAAACGGTTCTCAGATTGCGCCAAATCCGACTTTCACTGCAGCCTTTATGCATTTTGATCGATTAGACCACACGACTAAGTATTTCATAATTCTAAAGCTTAATGGAAATTACATAGGTGCCGCTCCGTTGTTTATGAATATTGGTCGAAACTATTCGACAAATCAGTAAAAGATCTGGCCGAGATCATGAATGTGGCCAGCCGTGAGAAATAAGTGCTTTATAAAAGCAGAAATATGCAGCCGTCAAGCGCTGCAGAGTTAATAAGCGAGGGTTTCTTTTCAAACATGGAATAAGTACAAAAATAGATATAGTTTCCATTATTTGCCAACATTTTTTGACTTGAAAACAAAGAGCATGCCCAGTTCGTAGTCAAAGATATGCTAGACATCATTATCATCAAATTTCCAAATCACTGCTGTAATCTAGAGCATGTAAACAGACTTTATATCTTCATTACAAGCACGAACTGAGCATTCCAAATCATTGCTGTAATCTAGAGCATGTAAACAGACTTTATATCTTCATTACAAGCACGAACTAAGCATTCCAAATCATTGCTGTAATCTAGAGCATGTAAACAGACTTTATATCTTCATTACAAGCACGAACTGAGCATTTCAAATCATTGCTATAATCTAAAGCATGTAAACATACTTTATATCTTCATTACAAACACGAACTGAGCATTCCAAATCATTGCTGTAACCTAGAGCATGTAAACAGACTTTATATCTTCATTACAGGCACGAACTTAGCATTCCAAATCATTGCTGCAATCTAGAGCATGTAAACAGACTTTATATCTTCATTACAAGCACGAACTGAGCATTCCAAATCTTTGCTGTAATCTAGAGCATGTAAACAGACTTTATATCTTCATTACAAGCACGAACTGAGCATTCCAAATCATTGCTGTAATCTAGAGCATGTAAACAGACTTTATATCTTCATTACAAGCACGAACTAAGCATTCCAAATCATTGCTGTAATCTAGAGCATGTAAACAGACTTTATATCTTCATTACAAGCACGAACTGAGCATTTCAAATCATTGCTATAATCTAAAGCATGTAAACATACTTTATATCTTCATTACAAGCACGAACTGAGCATTCCAAATGATCCGCTCTGATCTAGAGGGTGTAAATAATTACTATAATGGGAAAACAGTATTATCAAGTCGATGTCAATTCAAAAAGTGTCCATAGTGTTATATATATATCCTAATCCATGATTGTAGATTTTACTGTATCATCAAGTTGATTTTAATGTAAAACGTGTCCGTAGTGTTTTGTATAGCTATATTGGATGCCTATCATCTAGCCATAACTGTAGATTTAGCTTTAAGACAATGATCATTTGTGAACGGAATATTTATGTAATTAACTTTTGTCCATATGTGTAGGCTACAAACGTGCTGTTTATGAGCTTAGATTGTTCTAAAAACATTTACAATTTGTCTGGAGGATTCCAATGAAATGACTTTCATAAAGTCAAGTGAAAATGTATAAACAAATAATTCATTTCTATTTTAAGTCAATCTTTAGGATCTTTTATGATCCGAGTCAACGGTTTTGTTCAGATATAATTCGAGAAGAATTATTAAAAAAATATTCATTGAACTTACTAAGTGGTCGTTGACTTTGGATTATTTTTTTTTATATTAGAACTCACTCAAAGACAGTATGGACTGCATCAGTGTGGTACATAAGTACCTTCAAGACCATTGGAGTTAATTTCGGAACATTCTATATTTTGAACTTGTGATTGTACACTTAGGATTATATGAGATTCAATTCACAATAAATTGTCTTACAAATCGTCACTTTGAATAGTAGAGAAATAAAGTGTTTGTTGATTTAACTGACGTTGGTATTTTACTTAATTTAAGACACAGGTTCGTTATAATAGTAATTGTATGGATGTATGTATTATGCAGGTAATACTTTGGGAAGGTGAATGTGATGCTATTTTCGTGTTTTTGTCTAATGTTATCCTCACGATCTGCCTTAATCAAAGCTAATGAAATGCGTCATCTCCATAGACTATCTGGAAAGAATGTATTCTTGATAATTAAGAAATGACCTGATTAATGTATATATCAGAACATTGCAGACGGAAACGAATTTAAATCAGACCTGAAAATTTACTTTGGTTATGAAATACCGTATGTAGTCGCCTATAAGACGATTCCAACTGCAAACTGAACATACCCAGATCTGCCGGCACAAAATGTGCGGCAGATCTGGTGCAATTTGTTAGGAATAATCAGTAGAACAAACAAACATATAACCTGTTCTGCAGGCTCGTCATGCTCCGGCAGATCAGGATCATTGTTGTTTGCAGTTTTACTCGATTCATAAGTGAGTATATATGGTAATATATGTTATTACATTATAACAATATGCTTCTAGTAATGTAAAAATGTACAGCAGGGCCCTCTCACTGGCTTCTTTAACCCTGTTTGACAATATGCATGTGCTCTTATTTTTATGAAAAACTGATATTGCGTCTTTTTCTTTCTTAAAACGCAATCAATGGGAATCGTTAATTTGTTCGCTTTAAATTACAAGCTTCTAGCGTGCCACACCTCTATCATGTTTTCAGGTATGACGTAAAAGCGCTGCTAGATATCCAAACTGCGACGTAGCACTAGTGAGTTAAGATCAGCAAATAATAGAGGTTGACACTATCAGTGTGCCTACACCTGCTGCGATGCTATCATTTGATAAAACAGACCTATTAATCTGTTCCTTCAGGACAGCTTGTATTGATTCATGTACATACACTTAATAAATGACGCGTATTAAATTTATAATTCTTCAGGATGACATGTAATTAGAGTTACAAGAGCTGTAAGTTATGATGAATTTATGCCCCTAGCGGTCATTTATAATCCTGGACAAAGAAAAATAGAAAAATAAATAAATGTGCAATTTTTAATGTATTTCTAATGGTACAGTATCGTGCCGTTATTGGCTGTTATAAGGGAAATATATTATACATACGTTGTTGTTGCATTAACTTAAAGTCCTGACTAAGGATAGTCCTTGAATGTACAGGTTTGTATGACGACACAGCTGGATTGGTGCTAAAGCGATCTCCTTATGACGACGCAGATCGAGAACCATATCATAACGTGGACGGGTTTAAAATTCGCCCTTAATCCAAGTTTGCGTCCTGGTGAATTCTGAATTGAATTGAGCGTTGCGGAAAATACTGAATGACTTCTAATGACTTTCTTAATTTGACATTCACGAATGAATTCAACTCATCCAAAACTCCTTTTTCCAACGTCATGGAAGTTTACTAGTTCACAACTTGTCAATACAATTGTTTAGAAGAAACGAAGAGCGAGTCATGGGTACTTGAACAATTTCACATGTTCATATATTTTCTCAGTAATGTACAAACATGTTTTCTTTACATAAACTAAGAACGTGCATATAATAATGCAGCAGAACTGCATTTCGATGGCGATGTCTATCAGTTGCGATCGTTCACTCGTCTTTTCCTATTTCGCACGTTAATCCTGCGTTACTGCATAGATATAGGGATTTAAAATTATCCAGTATTTTCATATTGTTGCCAAAACTGGACTATACTATAAGCAGGGTGCAAACAAGAATTCCCTCATGTATTACCCTAAATTTATATTTATATTTTCAGAACCCGAATGTGCCGGTGTATTAGTTTAAAAATATTGTACTAACTGATTATGTCAATAGGTCCAAACCAATTGTAATAAAATGTCAATAGGTGTAAACATATTGTAATAAATAGACTGCCAATATGTTACAAAATACTGTAATAAAATGACTCTTTTAACATCATTTATTTAATCAGCAAGGTTAAGAAAATTGTTTCAGCAGGAGGTTTTCGATTGGTCCTATTAACGCCGTGATCTACTCATTGTTTATATTTCCGTTAAGTTTGGCTTCCTATGTATCCATTAGCACGTATATCAATTTATCGGGAGTTAATTCGAAATTTATCTACTTGGTTCTCCGTCCGATAAAGCTCCCCTGCTTTCGCCTGTCTGGAAGATTCTTAATCTGTTCTCAATGAAGATGCATCTGTTTTCTCTTCTGTCTGCATAGGTAGCTAAGACTACATATCGTCCTTAGATAGATCGGCTTACGTAGATTAAACCACAACGGACTCTAAGGGAAAAAGGAGACGGCGCATATCAATTAATTTGCAACTATAATACATAATGGGGATTTTACGGTTGAAATACAACAAGAGGTCAAAACGTCGTGTGCTGTTTTGAAATTTTGATGATGTGTCACTGAATATACTAGAATGCCGTTATTTGTGATGGAAATATAAATTCCCGATGGTAATAATAAACTTTCTTTAACGTGGATAACACATTTGATCATGACTGACACATCTGCCATGCGGTCCTCACTTTTTGTAACTGGTTATTTTAATAAAATAAATATAAAAAAAGAAAAAAAAATACAAGGCCATGCACATAATCGGGTATCGTCGCACACTCATTCATACATATTTAACATGAATGACTTTATGTGACTATATTGTGAAAACTATTCATATATGAACAATATTCTATACACAGGTACTATATACATGTCAGCATAAGTCGTACGTATTATATATATCGTATATTACCCGGACATATTATTTATGGATATAATGATAAAGTTTTCTATTCAGAGCATTTAATGTCATTCCAGCTCGTCAAGAAAGAATTTCTTGAATTATATTTTAAAAGAAGCGAGTGGCTTTGAACTACGTATCCTCAATGGCAAGGAATTCCATACAGTAGGTGCTGATACAGTAAAGAAGCTTTTGCAATGATTAGTTTTCGACCACGGAATCTGGAGATCGTTGTTAGTCGTCGATCGAAGATTACACTCAGTATTTGACGATCTGAGTTTAATTAGGTTAAAGATATAATCTGGAGAAAGACTGTTTAAAAACTTATATGTAATGATTCCTTTAAACTGAAGAATACGTTTTTGTATAGGTAGCCATTTCAGACATGAAAACAAAACATTCAAGTGAGTCATAATAGGCAGTTTCAGTATTATTCTGGCTGCCCTTTTCTGGTTGTTTCTCATTTCTGGACAGATTATAATTGGGTGTGTTTCCCCCATATGATACAGACGTAATCTATCAGTGGTAGTATATAACCTGAAAAAGTAAAGTTCTAGTGATTGGGAAGGTGGAAATTTCGAAAGCAATTCAAACAGATTTATTATTTTGACTATCATTGCACATAGGTGATCGATATGTGTATTCCACCTGATAAATGTAGATGATACCAAGAAGATTTTTATTTTTGGCAATATATACGTCTAAGCCATTTTGAGTTAGATGTAAATCCACGTTAGATGATAGATACTTCCTTGTTCAGATTGCCACACATTTCGTTTTAGAGGTATTAATATGCATTTTGTTTTGATGACACCAAATTGATATATTGTTGAGGTCGATTTGAAGTTTATTTTTAATGGAGTCGAGAGATTTGCCAGATAAATGCAACATATAATCGTCAGCGAAAAGATCTGTGTTAGAGTGCGCTGGATACAAGGCTACGGCATTGATAAATAGTAGAAAAAGAAGCCCTAATACAGATCCTTGAGTAACACCACTTAAAATATGACTTGGTTCGGAAGTATACTTACCCGTGCAAACAACCTGGTGTCTATTAGTGAGACACGACGTGAACCAAGCAAATGAGTTTGGAGAAATCTTGAAGGCTGAAAGTTTGTTAATGAGCATTGAATGGTCAAACAAATCGAATGTTATTTTTAAAATCATTGAAGATTGCACCCAATTCTACTGCTGGTAGCCACTGGTCTATACGTTTTGCCAAAGCAGTTTGAAAGGAATCGTTCTGTTTAAAACCTGATTGTGATTTATGGAGGAGTTGGTACTTGTCAAGATGTCTGACAAATGCTTGCTGACATGTCTTTCAATAACGTTTGAAAGTAAAGATAGAACAGGTAAGGGTCGTTAGTTAGATGGGTCATTCTTTACATTTGGTTATAAATTGCGAATACTTTTGCTAACTTCAATGACTCCGGGAATTTACAGGAAGGGATACTACAGTTAATTATTTCTTTCAACGACTCTGAGATTGATAAAGCCGACATTTCCCGAGTTTTGCGGTGAATTCCATCTAGACCAGCTGATTTGTTTGTATCAAGTTTATTGAGAATATCAAAAGTGTTATTTATAGTTATAAAGGTAATGTCAAAGTTAACATGATCTGGTACCCTTTCATTCACGAATTTAGTAATTAAAATTAAAAATTTCAATTTGCTGCTTGAAATCGTGTTGTAACTTTTTGTCACTATTCTTCCATACAGCAAGATTTTCAGAGAAATATGTTTCTTTAGAAAAGCAAATAATTAATTCATTAGTAAAACGACAATAAAAAGAGAATTATATCCGCATTTTCAACGAACGTTTTACACCCATATCATTATCTACAGTCACAATATTTCATTTCGCAGAAAAAACGTTAAAAATATTGCTAAAATTTCAATAGGTACGACAAATATTGAAAAGAAAACCATAGTTAAAAAGAGATTTAAGTAATTCAAAATAAAACCAAGCCAGTTTTGATTTGGTTTTATCGCTCATTTCTCTCTACTTCAACGATGCCTGCAGAGCATTAAAATGAATTTGTTTTTAGCTTTGCATTTGTGTCTAGATGGTAGTATTTCAAAGGTCCGTTTCAAAAATAAATTTATACTTATCCCTAAACCGTACCAGAGAGTCTGATCTGTACATAAATTACGTTGTTTACATAAATTACGTTGTTTCCATGAATTACACTGTTTACATAAATTACGTTGCTTACATGAATTACACTTTTTACATAAATTACGTTGCTTACATGAATTACATTGTTTCCACGAATTACACTGTTTACATGAATTATATTGTTTACATGAATTATATTGTTTAAACGAATTATAATGTTTATATGAATTACATTGTTTCCATAAATTACATGAATTACATTGCTTACATGAATTACACTGTTAACATAAATTGCATCGTTTGGATCAAATACATTGTTGACACGAATTCCATTGTTTCCATGAATTACATTGTTTCCTGCCTTGATATGTAAAGGTTAAAGCTTCTGAATCCCTAAGACAGATCCAGAGGTAAACCATGTTTGTAAATATTCACAAACTTTATAAATGGGCATACTTTGATATATACTTTGCGATGTTGTTTACACGCAAGGAAACCAATAACATGTACTTACAGTATAAGTCACATAACCATTACCATTCCAAACGCATCAATCGGAGACATGATCACGTAACATTTAATTATATGCTTTACCTGGTAATAAATTAGAATTCTCATATAAACCCCGAATATAATCATTTTATGGCTGATATAATAGTTTTCGTCCTCTCTACGCGATCTTGCAAGAACGGGTGTCTTTAAGGTAGAGGCATTCTAAAAGGTTATCTTCAAAGCAACTTAGCAGAAATAAAGACAAAATTTAAAGAATATGTCTTTATTTTTGCAACTCTAGTCTCTAGTGGGGTCCTGGGTAGCTGATTAGTCGAAAGTGCTCAATGTTACGGTCCACGTCCATCGCACATCTGTCCGCAAGGGTTTGAGTCTATTGTAGGCCAAGGTTGGTACGTAAGGAAGCTTGACAGTAACCCCAGTCCTTCCTCCACCTGTCATACTGGCCACCATATATAGCCAGCCTATCGTTTGCTGAAAAATTGCGCAAGAAACCTATAACAACAGCAACTCTCTTCCTTAACACACACACACACACACACAGCATTGTTTAAAAACTGTCATTGTAAAGCCTCTGCTGAAGAAACCAACACTAGACCATAATGATTTAAAGAACTACCACCCAGTTTCTAATCTCCCATTCATAACAAAAATCTTAGAAAAGGTTGTTATATCCCAGCTTGTATCTCATCTAAATTCAAACAGTCTTTTTAGCAATGTACAGTCTGCATATCGCCCTTGCCACAGTACTGAAACTACTCTTCTAAAAGTAGTTAATGACATTCTCTCTGCGTTGGATAGCGGAAAGATTACAGTCCTCACCCTCCTTGATTTGTCTGCAGCATTTGACACAATATACCCTGATATATTACTTCACCGTCTCCAGCATTTATTTGGCATACAGCCTTACTGTGGTTCAAGTCCTACTTGGTCAACAGAACACAACTTGTATCTGCAAATGGAATACACTCCAGCCCAGTTGATCTATGTTGTGGTATTCCACAGAGGGGTCTGTTCTTGGACCTGTTCTCTTCATTCTGTACACTCAGTCTCCCTCAAGTGTCTTATATCATCATCCAGTGTCTCACCAATTATACGCTGATGACACCCAAATATATAAATCTAGCCACCCAACTGAAGTTGATGCTACCATCCAAGGTGTAGAGAGGTGCATTTCTGATGTGAAATCATGGATGACATGTACCAAGCTGCAGATGAATGATGATAAAACTGAGGCCATTCTGATCACAACGCAAAGACTTTTTCATTCACATCCATTACATCAAACAATAAATATCAGCAACACCAACATTAAATTCACACAGTCAGTACGAAACCTAGGTGTTTCTCTGGACAGTACTCTCACATTGCACCAACATGTCTTGAACATATGCAAGGCTGCATATCTTGAGCTCAGACGCATCAGCTCAGTTCGCAAATATCTTTCAGTTGATGCCACTAAAACACTTGTGTGTTCATTAGTACTTTCAAGACTGGACTATTGTAACTCAATTATGTCTGGTTCATCTCAATATCTGCTCTAGAAACTTCAAAAAAGTTCAAAACACAGCTGATCGGATCATATTAAGAGTACCACGATTAGAGCACACCTCCCCGCTGCTCTGTACCCTACACTTGCTATCCATTCGATCTAGAATCAAACACAAAATTTGTTCTCTGTGCTACGTTTCACTGTCGGACTCTAGTCCAACATACCTATCCGACCTCACCCAGGTGTACACACCAGCAAGATTTGTTGTTGTTGTTGTTGTGGGGTTTAACGCCATTTTTCAGCACACGATAGGCTATACATGGCGGCCAGTATTAATGGTGGAGGAAGAACCCGGGAAAACACCGGAAAGAACCACCGACCCACGAGAAGCTACTGGCAAGCTTTCTCACATACCCACATTGGCTGAATCCTAGACTCGAACCGCCGCAGACAGAGGTGAGATGGCAGTGATCCGTAATGGAGAGCGCTTTAGACCACTCGGCCACTCGGGGCCCCACACCAGCAAGATACTTACGCTCCTCTTCTGACAATCGTATACTCATTATTCCCACTATGAAAACAAAGTCATATGGACAGCGTTCTTTTGCATACCAGAGCCTAGCAACGTGGAATGAATTTCCCACTGAACTTAAACACAAAGTAATCACATTCAAGAGGGCTCTCAACACTCACTTATTTCGACTGCAAGAACAAACTTAAAGACCTAATAATGTTTCCTACCTTAAATATTCTCAGCATGTTTATTTACTGTTTTTTTTTCTAATTTCATGATGTTTATTTTTGTAATCATATCATGTTTTTTATCTTATAGGTGTTGTGTAATGTTGTTAAGTCCCTAGAGCTTCTAAAGATTAGGCGGTATACAAAGTCCTCATTATTATTATTATTATTATTATTATATATATATATATATATATATATATATATATATATATATATATATATATATATATATATATATATATATATATATATATATATATATATATATATATATATATATATGTATATATATATATATGTATATATATATATATGTATATATATATATATGTATATATATATATATGTATATATATATATGTATATATATATATATGTATATATATATATGTATATATATATATATGTATATATATATATATGTATATATATATATATGTATATATGTATATATGTATATATATATATATATATATATGTATATATATATATATATATATATATATATATATATATATATATATATATATATATATATATATATATATATATATGTGTGTGTGTGTGTGTGTATTGCCCATAGATTTTGCTCTTCATTGAAAGATAGCCTCTCTTTCTGTCTTCGCATACATTGCTTTTAATATTCTTCATTACGAATGCCTTTCAACTTTATCCAACGTGAGGTGGTTTTCTGCATAGGAGGTCATGAAGTCGAAGAGTCCAAGAGTCATTAACAGGTGCTTAGGAATGATTTGTGACTCGCAAAAATGCGAGCGAAATGAAACATAAAAAACTAGAAAAGAAAACAATATTAAGTGCAAAATGCGATGTATTGGCAGCATTGCGTAAATCACCAATCATATCAGACAAGCCATGAAGTAGAGGGCCAGTGGAATCAGAACAGGGTAAAAGTCATGTGTCGAGCTGGAGAAAGTAAAAAGTATTATAACTACAAGATACAGACCTGTCATAAGAGAGATGCGAAAAGAGAAGTCGTACTATGAGATTATATAAAGGCAGATAGGAGTAAAGAAGCTAACATAAGTTAATACATATACCATATACGGTCTATACACGTTTGTAAGTCGATTAACTGCAAACAACAAAGATGTCAATCTCCCGCAGCATAATGCGCCTGCAGATTAGGGTCTATGTTGTTTGTCCTACTGATTGATTACTCCAAACAAATTGCACAGGCCCAGTCTGCAGTCTGCAGTTGGACTCGTCATATAGGCGATGTATAAGGTAGCTAAAGAACTGTAGTTCTATGGCAAATACGATGAGACAACATCTTTTGATAGATAAGACACCAAAACAGTTTAATTCTAGAAAGGCACCTTAGTAATGCTCTTTTTGTAAAATCTCAAACCCATGCAACGGCAATGTTAGGTATGGTCTCACTTTAGCGTTACGCAAGAAACATTTACAATTTTACATCTATCCCACCCTCTTATTTCCGTCTCGTTAGCTCCACAAGCAGCCTTATATTTTTTGGCAGTCATTGTCCAATTTTGAACCCGAGCAATCAAAGAAAACAAAAATAACTGCACATAAATGACTACAAAAAAATTCATAGTATTTTTCTTCACCGATAAGAGATTTAGGAAAATATCTAGTTTCTGCATGGGTTTGATCTGACAGATTAAACAAGCTTTATCTTGTAAACAAATTATTAGCAATGACTAGCCTTTCTCTTGGCTGGCACAAACAGTTCCTCTGACTTACGTCTGTCTGTCTGTCTGTATATTTTTGATGGTTAAGGATTTCATACTAGACAATATTACGATGGTATAATATAATAATGTAGTTAGAGAGTGATTATAAAATAAATATTGCAATTTTATATTCATTATACAAGGTAATGCATTCGCGTTTTTAGTTATAAACCTCAGTTTTGTTAATAGCACTGCCGACCTTAAATAAATTACGCCTACTTCCGACCATTGCCAAAGCAGGCAAAACAAAAACATAAAGAATTCCGTTAAAGAATGAAGATAACTCGTGATATGCTCATGTAAAAATAACAAACTTTGTGGAGTACTCATGTAAAAATAACAAACTTTATGAAGTGCTCATGTAAAAATAACAAACTTTGACGTACAATCCCATTTCGAATAGTTTCAGGAAAAATAAACATTACTCAACAAAACCATTTTCCAGAAAAGATGTTTTACAAAGATCTAAGACATGTATCTAAGCTGACACACAAGAGAAATTATGATGACGAAGTATATATTATTCCGAAACTCTCCATATGACGTTTCTTTATTATAAATAACATCACAAAATGTCGTATTCTGTATATTGTTTAATGATGTTTCGATTTTATTTTATCAACAAGTCCCAGTTCTTAAAACGTTTTGACCACAAAACTCGAGCTAACGCTCATTGCCCAACACTTAAGTAAGGTAGTTAAAGTCAATCTATTTCAAGTCCATTACCCCCAAAGTAAGTAAGTTAATTACAGTCAACCTACTTTTTAAGTCCATTGCCTCAGATTAATTAAGGTAGTTGCAGTCAACCTATTTCAAGTCCATTACCCCAAATTAAATAAGGTAGTTGCAGTCCATCTATAACAATTCCATAACCCCAAATTAAATAAGGTGGTCGCAGTCAACCTATTGCATGACCATTACCCCATATTAAATAAGGCGGTTGCAGTCAACCTATTTCAAATCCATTACTTCAAATTAAATAAGGTGGTTGCAGTGAATCTACTTCAAGTCCATTACCCCAAATTAAATAAGGTAGTTGCAGTCACCCTATTTCACGTCCATTACCCCAAATTAAATAAGGTAATTGCAGACAATCTATTACCAAAAATTAAATAAGTTAGTCGCAGTTCTGGTGTTTAGCTGCTTATACGCAGATACACAGCATCGTACGAAAATTATGACAAGAAATAAATGCATTTCAAGCCAGTTATTTGAATGGCTTGTTTGTATTGCTATCAACCATGGTATGAGAAACATCACACCACGATTTCATGACCAGGGTTTAGGTTGAATATACGCAACCATTTTCTTTGTTGTTCGTTAAGCGAATAGGGAAATGCCCTCGTCATTCTATACAGGTTATGACGAAATATGTCTAGATACGTTCCAGTCGTTGAAAGGTTTAGAGTGTTATTAATTTAACAATTTTTATTATTAAACAAAGAAATTTCACCCGGATGTTTCTAATTTCTTCCTTATTGAAGTTACAGTGCTCATATGTTTGAGTTGTTTTAGCTTCAACTGAATTTTTAACTCAAACAGTTTCCAGAATGTGGGTCCTGGCCCCTAATTACACATAAAAAGCTTTTTCCAGACTTAACTTTATGAATTTGAATGACTGAAATTTAAACATGATTTAAAAGTGACCAGTCAAAATATATTAAGCCCAACTAACAAGTGATCAATCCAATGTCTTTAGCCCGAATTAAAAGTGACTAAAATCAAATATTTTAAGCATTGATCTAAGTGTTTGTACAGTGCAGCTCTGAAAAATGTAATGCGGGGTGCCTGCTAATCTAAGGTCCGTGGTTTTTCTGCAGTGTTCCACCTGACGCCACCATCTGACTCCAGTAACTGACTCCACCATTTTGGCCATAGAGAACAAATGGTTAAAAGTACCTGATGTTGGTTGATACAACTGTTTGTAACATCAACCAATATCGCTATTATCTGAATCGACTTTATCGAAAGGAACTTAAATTCTAGCTTAAAACCAATCTTGACATATGGCTACCTCCAATTTCAAACGGTCTGTGAACCTAATTATTTGGGAAGGATTAGACCAGAGTGTATGGCATCATAATGATATAGTGAAACCTAGTAAATAAGCCTCTGTAATGATATCCTAGTACCAAAGGTTTAGTTTCCGTGGCTTATCTGACATTCCAATCCTATAATTACACAAATTGGACGAGGAAACAACGTGTTGTACACGACGATACCAATCGCTAAGATTTGTGCCTCCCAAGCTTTCTCTGATAAATGCTGACAGATTATTGAGAAAGTCTGTAATGAAGGAGTGTCAGCACCTTCAGAACTATGGGCTGTAGTACTAGTCACATTGTTTTAGAGACTGTTTGTTTGGGTTTGTTTTAAATCATAGGACATGTTACATTATTTTAGAACTAAAATAAATAAATAGAATTAACGTCTAGTCTATATAAAATAAATCTTGTGACGTATAAATGTCCAACTTGAACTGATTTCCTGACAATAATAAAGGTGAATAATGAGACTGAATTAAGACTAAGAAGATGGGATCATACATTGATTGCCGCCACTCTTAACATACGTCATTTCATTTTCGCAACAACAAAAAACATTAAGAAAGCAAATGACTCTACAGCTTGCTTCTCGTTGTGAATAGGCGTAGTCTTCAACGGGACCCTTGCTATTCGGGGAGTTTTCATAATTTTTATATAAAATATATGCATGAGCCCTGTAGTCTATAATGTACTATGCGATAGTTAACTTGCATTTTTTTTTAAATTAGAAGGTAAACAAAGACTGCTTTTGCCAATTTACCCAAGTTATTTCGGCGTTAGTTGTAAAATATTTAAAAAAAGAACACATCATTGTATCGGATTATGCTCGGAGTCTACATTCGATTAGAGTGCTCTTCCATGCAGATAATGTGCTTACTTAAAATCAACAATCATTTCTTCTAAAATAACCCTTAACGACCAAATGTCTCACCGAGAATACACTAGTAGCCAAGCAATGGCATCTAAGCAAAATGTGCATTCTTTTCTTTTATAATAAAAAGGCATTGTAAAAACAAAGGTCATTTTAAATCACACTTGGGTCCTTTTCATTATTTTCCTTTGTAGTATTGCAACAAAGACTAAAACCATCGTATTCAGGAACGAAGACCTAATTTATGTCATTAATAAGATCCATTTGACCACATTATGTACGATTATGTTCCAGAGGAATCCAACATATTATAAGAAGAAGAAGGAATACATTTAACTTTAATCATTTGTGCAGAGTATTGATGGGCTTATCTTTGACTTTAATAATATGACCACTGAATAATAAATGAGATGGTACCAGTCTCAAATTAGGGAGGGGTATTATTGGATAGTGGAAACCGTACCTTATACTGAGGGATCGGGCCATTGGTTATTATGGGATCCTTATTCTTGCAATTTTCTGAGACATTTATCGCTGGTTTCACCCGTTACATACAACCTTTATGTCTGTTCGAGTAAACGATTTCGGTTTTGTTTCCTTTCCGGCAGGCTAAAATTATCCTGTGCCTATGCGGTACAAACACCTAATACAGTTTTTTAATGGTACCCCTCCTTAGAGACATATATCTAGAGAAATTACATCGAAGCACATACAATCAACTCTTCAGAATGTTTATCTTTACTTCAGTCAACAAGCAAATGTGCTGTTTGCTGAGTCATCTAGTGCACACAACAGCTGTACTTGCTAAACCGTTAACATGAATACGTACGGAAAATTAATTTGTGGTCTGAATTTTATTCGACGTATTCGCTCTGACCGAAGGTTAATAGCGGTTGGGCAAAAAGCAAGGTGTCAAACATGTGTGTGTGTGTGTGTGTGTGTGTGTGTGTCATACTTAATCGTAGTATATGAAATGAAACAGAGTTAATATCATTGTTCCGACTCGAATTATTTATATCGTGATTCTGGTTAACAATTTTTTCAGACGTTTTTTTTTTATCAGAATAGACAACATTGGTTTGAATATCAAAAGAAACACTGAGTCACTTTTGCTTAAAATCGATTTTCCTTTGCTATGTTTGACTAACAGTCTCATGGGAAGTTCATGTAATAATGAACCATCAGCTACAATAATACATTAGAAATACCTCTCAAATGATGGGAAATTTAGGTTGCCTGGACATTATTGAACTGTAAGACTCAGTGGCAGTCAAACGTTTTGTGTGGGGCTTTGTTCCCATTTTTTTTTTTTTTTTTGCAATTAAACTGCATTGTACATATGTAACAGGGACCAGTAAGGAAAACAACAGATATATGTAAATAAAGAGTTGTTTGTACCACAACCAAACAAATAAAATGATAATGGCTCCATTCATGTAGTTTTAACTGGAATCTGAGTGTATGTATGTATGTATGTATGTATGTATGTATGTATGTATGCATGTATGTATGTATGTATGTATGTATGTATGTATGTATGTATGTATGTATGTATGTATGTATACATGCGTGCGTACGTGCGTGCGTGTGTGTATGGATGGATGGATGATGGATGTGTGTGTGCGTGCGTGCGTGCGTACGTACATGCATACATGGATGTAGAAAGCCAGCTCATTGCATTCCCAACATCTAAGGACCTTATATTACCAACCTTTTTATATACTTCATTTTTAGGATGATTGTACAACTCACGGGCACTACAGTGGTTAAATGACCACTGGTTCATTAGAGAATCCGTATTGCAATTCTAGTACATGTAACACGCTGTGCTTTACAATACATTTGTTTCCTGAACGGTAGACATGCTTGAGAGTATGTAATAGATAGGTTAGAACACCTGTTACCGTTTATTGATTTATTTGACAAAATTATCAGATGTTACTTAATTGGATTCCAGTCAGGCGCTACCGAAGCAATATTACTAACACTACTATTCCGATGCAGCCCAGGGATCTGGACTACCTGTTGTTTGGTCAACCAACCGGAAGTCGAACTCTAAAGACGATATGCGGAGGAAACATTGGTTTTATCCCTGCAACATGTAGAAATCTGTTTACTTATTTAATCCTAACTCTAAGCTCCACCTTTTTACCTGGTCATTATATATATTATTATTCTTTCTTAAGTACTAGACTTCTCTGTTATAAAAAAATAAAGCATTTGTATTTTCATATTCTAACACATCTCAGTTAGTTTGTAATTACACACCCTTTAAAACGAAAAGACATTTTTGTATTCTATATGTGAGGATTGGTGCATAGATACTTTACTATTCGATTTATTAATACCAGGAGACATAACGAATTCGACTTGAGGAACTCGTATAACCTGAAAGCCTATTTTATACTGACATCAATGGTTTCAGATGGATTCTATTCGTTGACCAGTCATCCCCGTGTCACATAACGATGGACTGGCTCCAACATCACGATGTAGATACCAGAAAATCCGACTGGATTCTTACATCTGCCACTCGAAATGAGTTGGTATCAGGACCATCCCGTTTATGGGCATGTCATTTTGCTTTCAAGAACTTTCCCCAGTGATTATATCTATCTAGTTACGGTAGATTATCGAGGCCCCTAAACGTGGCATAATCATAACGGAATTTAGCAAGATAACGTCGGTATGCTGTTCATACCGAATCTACCCAACTGCGGCTACTCCTAGAACGTTCATTAAAGGCTCTTTAGCCCCCTCCCAAGGATACTGAAAGCAATTTCTTCAAAGAACCTATTGTAACATCAACACTTCAATTTTTTAAGACGGTTGAAATACTGTACGATTAAAACACCGTTACATTCTTAGATCGCCCTTATGATGTTTCTCTACAAGTGACGACTTTGTAAAAAAAATTATTCTTCAACTGGGTCGCGAGAAAAAAGTTTTTAAAGCCACTAGCATAGTGGATAAGTATAAACCTTACAGTTATTATTTCTTTATGGGTTGGAACTACATAGTTAATTGCCACATCTACGTACAGGTGCTGTTTTGCAGTGTCTTTAAATTGACGTGTGCTCTTTGCATACTATATGATATGAACCACATGTACGAGAAGTAATATACAGATTTGAAAGTGCATTTTTAATAGCGAGCCACAAGATCTCGTTATCAACTAATTTTAAAAAAATCAAGTACGTTTCTTGCTTCATGGCATGTTGTAGACGTTACCTACGATAATCGTTGAGCCGGAAAATTAGTAACATTTTTCGATATGTATGGATGAATAAATGATAAATGATTGCTAAATGAATAAATGACGTGTATGTATATATCTATGTTCTATTGATTTATTTGATAAAGTTATTCATATAATTTGCAATAAGTAATTCAACATAAGTTCAAGTGTTGATATAACCCAACACGAATACATCCCCATCTTTTTGTATTGATCCATAAATCTGGCTAGAGCCAAAGATGCATAACTTTGGAAAACTACTACAATAAACGCGTTATTGACTAGGTATAGATTCCGTGCCGTGACAATAGTTGCTTCTGATAAACAACTGAAATTATCCAACACTGCCGCATTTACAATGGCTTTGTAAAGTCCACGGATCTTTAATGTGCTGTCATACAGTATAAACCCGCTTATAAGCAGAGACCAACTGCAATAACATATACCCTGATTTTGCCGTCTCATATTGCGCTGTCAGAACAGGCATCATGTCACTTGTCGTCGGTGACGACAGATTTGGGTCTGTGCCTATGCCTTATACGGGGGTAGAGACAATAGTCAAGATATGTGGCATTATCCTAGAAAATATAATATTCATGAACATTTACCAGCTGTAATGGAGTGGTTAGTATTTATCATAGAGAAAGACTACATAAATGGGGTAGAATTTGATTTACACAGAAAATTATTTAAAGTAACACCGCACCCGTAACAAGTTGATATATACTGCTATCTGAGGACTTTACAAGTTGATATGTACTGCTATCAAATGACTTTGCAAGCTGATATGTACTGCTATCAAATGACTTTACAAAGTGATATGTACTGCTATCTAAGGACTTTAAAAGTTGATATGTACTGCTATCTAAGGACTTTACAAGGTGATATGTACTGCTATCAAATGACTTTACAAGTTGATATGTACTGCTATCTAAGGACTTTACAAGTTGATATGTACTGCTATCAAATGACTTTACAAGTTGATATGTACTGCTATCTAAGGACTTTACAAGTTGATATGTACTGCTATCTAAGGACTTTACAAGTTGATATGTACTGCTATCAAAGGACTTTACAAGTTGATATGTGTTGCTACCTAAGGATTTTACAAGTTGATATGTACTGCTACCTAAGGACTTTACAAGTTGATATGTGCTGCTACCTAAGGACTTTACAAGTTGATATGTACTTCATTCAAAGGACTTTACAAAGTTGATATGTGCTGCTACCTAAGGACTTTACAAGTTGATATGTGCTGCTACCTAAGGACTTTACAAGTTGATATGTACTTCATTCAAAGGACTTTACAAAGTTGATATGTGCTGCTACCTAAGGACTTTACAAGCTGGTATGTACTGCTATCTAAGGAATTTACAAGTTACAGAACCGTACCCTTTTACCTTGTATATTCTTCCATGAGTGACGCGGAAACATTGTATTTTCACGAGTGACGTGGAAATGTTTGTATTTCCATGAGTGACGTGGAAACATTGTAATTTCACGACAGGCAAAGAGTCACTGGCGTCAGTACCACATGTGTCCACTACAAAGAAACCGATGATCTTCCAATCATTGTGCAGATGAAATCGATTTGTCTGAAGTCTGTTTTGTTGTGGGGTTTTTTCCTCTTCCATATTGAGCGCTCTGACGCGGCTAAGGTTACTGGGTAAGCCATACCACCACAATGATAAAACAAAGCTCATAAACTTTTTAATAATTTCGGAAAGTAAAATTTTGTTCATGTTTCGAAACCTTTAAATATTATTTCTTTGTTTTTGTTTGTTTAAAAAGTGATTATGTTTTTACTTCAAAATGACTCGTTTAGCTTGCTTAACCCAATCTTCCGAGGATTGATACCTTGAACAATTTTGAGATAGATGTAGCATCAAAGAGCGGTCGAATCTGACAACCTTCAGAGCGTATCATCATTGAACCACAAATTTGCATAAATGTGAGTTAGTTACCCTGAACCACATAATTTAATAATTGTGAGTTAACCTACTGTGCCTTGCGTATATATTTTGCTATTTATGCATTTTAAACAGAATTTCTATCCTTTAGAAGGTAGCTGTCACGTCTGATAGTAGAACGTCATCCAATCTTCAACAGTCACGTGATTACAGTTTGCAAGCCATGCTCATTTATTGCCGATCTCTGTAATATGTATAATAAAAGGGTATGAAAGCGCTGAAAGTTTATATCATTATATTCAATCGAAAATGTTGCCTCAGTATAGTTTCTCAAAAAGGGTTTATATTTTGAAGTATTTAAAAATATTTGACACTGAACAACGATAAGAAACACATAGTGATAATTTTGGTCAATAACAATTGGTAAGACCAATTCATGTTGAAAATTATTTTTAATGAACTCGTATTTTCAAATCATAGTGTTGTGGTTTTAAGTTTGCTTTTAATTACATTCTTTGCAGGTATCTCCTGGTAACTTCACAAGAACAATGTGCACATTCTAAGTATGAGCTGATCATACTGTATATATATATATATATATATATATATATATATATATATATATAGAGAGAGAGAGAGAGAGAGAGAGAGAGAGAGACAGACAGACAGACAGGCAGACAGACAGACAGAGAGACAGAGACAGACAGACAGAGAGAGACAGAGAGGGAAAAATTTAACGTGGAAGATATTAATGTTTAAGGACAAATATATAAAAAAATAAAGTAGTTCCAAGTATGTAACCGCCATATTGGAAAATGTCAAAAGCACAATATCAAATATACAATAAAGGAATTATGAAATTTAATATGCCATCACGAATGACTGTACAGATCTAACAGTACAGCCTCAGTAAATAGTCTGAACTGCCATACACATTGGCATAATCCCGAAGTGATTTAAATACCCAAGCTGCAGTCTGGTCTTTCCAGGTCTGGAAACGCCATATCTGCTGACCGGTGAGGGAAAAGATCGTTAATTCCATATTCTGAGAATTACAGTAGTGAGATCAGATATAAAGCTGGGTAATCTAACACCAAGTATAATTTGCCAGCGACGTTCAATATTTACTAATATCCGTCCAACTATGTTAATTATCACGCATAGACGGCTAATAAGGCTTGACTCGAGCAGGTTAGTGTCAGTCATTATTATTGTCAGCCACGAAGTGCTTCTTGACCGCACTGAACCGGAGCCAACGCAGACGCGAACATCAACGGCGCCATAGACGTTTGCCTATGGCATGCATCCTCCAATAGTGTATGACTAATAGTATCGTTTCTTGCCCCTGATTCCACAGATAAAATGCTCCTTGATTAATCGCTAGAGCAATGTGAAGTAACTTTTTGAATAATGACTGTCTCGTGCTAAAGACTTGATTTTATTTCACGTATGTAACAGATTGTTTAGATAAAAACATCGATAATCTGGGATAATTGACAGAAAATTGTTTTGAAATAATGCACAAACCGAATGAAATTTTTAGACAGAAGAGACATTTGTATTAAATCATTTTAAGTTAAGTGTTGTATTCTAATTTTTTGCACCGTTTAAGGATGTTTCCATGGAAACCGATGCATAAAAGGGATGGATAGGTACCAGCTGTTTCACGTCAACAAGCAATCAGCTTATGTTATTATGTTTTGCTTAATTTTTTCTGGAACATAATAATTCAATGACAGAACTCTTGATATAGCAAAATAATGACCTCAGAAGTAGAATCCAAGTTTCGTTATTAACTAACTTTCTAGTTATCATTCTGATCTATAAAGTTCATTCATTGTAGCTTTTCTTCCTGAAGAAGTTGATTTTTATCGACGTAATAAGATATCAGTACGTTCAGAATTACAGCGGCTCTCACATTGTCTCTATGTCCTTTTTCATCGAAAGCAACCGTTGTCCATGTAAAGCTAACGCGTAATAACAGAAGCTTCCTATTGTGTTTTCAATTTTATTCACAGGACCTTCAGGCACATAGCAAAATATACATTTACTTTGAAGTAAATATACATAGCCAAAAAGATTTCAACAGCACATTCATTTATAGCAAATCACAATTGAGAGAGAGAGAGAGAGAGAGAGAGAGAGAGAGAGAGAGAGAGAGGACAAAATCAAGATATGACTCTTGAACTGCGCATGGCTAGGTTAGATTTTGAAGATGTGTCCTGACATCTGGCACGTGCCCTCCATAGTCATACCAAGTCAGTACGCGTCAGAATATAATAGATGATATAAATCAGTATTAAAGTACACGAATTAAAATAGTTTGAAAGTCCCCAGGTCTATAACAACGGGGTCTGTCTGTTGAGACTGTAACACGCAAAGCTGGCAAAGACTGAGAAGAAGAAAAATCATGACTTAATTTTGTTCCAGTTTTCACTGACCCTTCCCATCTCATTCTTATTTGAACATTTATGTTAGGGTGTTGAATCAAACTAGAAAAGTTAGAATTCACCGTGGCGGCATAGGGTAGCCCCTTACCAGCGGGCCTATCAAACTCAAAGGATGTTACACTAATACCTGAATGAAATCGATAGGAAATTGCGACTGTTATATCTTTATGTCGTTAATTCGGTGACAGACGAGACAAAACAAAAGCGACAGTTTCTTGATCGATATTAACGGAATAAATATTTTGAGAACTCTCTGTCAGTTCGTTCTTTTACAAACAGTGTGTGACTTTCATTTAAATATTTTAGAATTTTTTTTTACAAGATTCGAAAGGGTGTTTATTGTTGAAATCACGTGACTATTTGACCTCTGATATATACATGTAGGTTGCGAGAGTTGTGTAGTCATGTGACTAGCCATGCGAATGTCGAGCACCAGGTCAAATGTCTGCAACGCTGTAGTTTCATCTTGCACCGGTCTGCCTTCTTAGCCACTTTAAACTGCTGTAATAGAAATCTCGCATGAATTGCGAACACCGATGAGTGACATTACCTGTTATTGCAGCAGTTTGCCACTTCGGCCAATAATACATACTTTTTCATATGGATTTCTGCTACATCCGCATAAAATTGGCTGATACACTTTAAAGAAATTGATGTCATTCGAACCTTATTTTGAATATTATAAACGGAACAATATATATAATTCAATATCTTATATATTTTGATATAAACTAACAGTGAATTTCACAAATATGGAATTCAATTCCCATAGACGTAATGTTAATGTCTGACCGAGCACTTACAAGGATTAGGGTTGATTTTTTAAACTTTTGAAGTAGATTTCTTTTAGAAGGAAAGCAAATTTGTCACATTTCTTGCGTCTCTTAAATGTTTCAGAATGTCTATATGATATCATAAATACTTAAGCTGAATGCCATCGTCGAATTACCAATAGGGTTTTTAAATAAAGTCTGAACTACCCTTCTCAACACACACATACATACACACACACAGACACAGACACACAGACACACGCACACACACACACACACACACACACACACACACGGAGACCAATTAATCATATGCCACATGAAGTTCAGCTTTAATGTCCCGGATGAGAAAATTAAAAAATACGGCATTCTACTTAAACAATCGCTGGGAAGGCATCGTGAATTGTAGTCGTAATCTAGATTTAACATTCTGGGTTAGTAAGTAGTATATTAATTAGGAAAAATTGATTACCGAGAAAGGAGGAAGAAAACATTCTCGTTAAATCAAGTTTTGTTGAGTCAAATCAAGGTTCAGAATATGATTTGAGACTAGATCGCGCATCATAATAAAATCTTGATTTATTTAGTTAACGAAAATAAACTGGTGGCCTACCAATAAAAAAGTTGTTTTAGCTGATAAATACACTTGGAATAATTAAATTTACCGACATATGGATAGACTTGGACAGGTCGAACAAACGGTAGAAAATGAAGAGAATTGGTTCTGAAAAACGAGTTATAGAATGTACGACGAAAATTGATGAAGAGGCAAACAATGCAACCTACATTGAAATGAAATAGAGAAAGGGATGGGTACATTGATACATACATTGAAATGAGATAGATACAGGGATGGATACATTGATACATACATTGAAATGAGATAGATACAGGGATGGAAACATTGATACATACATTCAAATCATCTGAATAGCAAAATATAACTACAAAAGACAAACAGATTGAAATATATGTTCATAAACAGGCTATGGGATAGGCAGAAAGATCGATACAGGGATGGATGAATATATATATATATATATATATATATATATATATATATATATATATATATATATATATATATATATATATATATATATATATATATATATATATATATATATATATATATATATATGAATCTTTAGCATATATATGCCATTGTAAATACAGCTATTAGTGCTCCACAAGCCAAACAATCTTTGGGATTTGTCTCAATTTGCCAACAGCGCTGATTATCTGGTTTCAAGCTCAACAGGTCCTTCAGCCTGAGCGACAGTGTTATAAACATAATCTCTCTTGCCATATATCGATCGCTCTCCTCGAGAATAATGCGTATCAGTGCGACGACTTTAATTATGTCTTTACAGCTAACCTGTATTTGTGCTTGCAGAATCGTGAAAATATGTACATCGATCACTGGATTCCAATTCAAGGTGGAAAGCAACAGGTTATCTTTGCACATACTTAAACGTTGGCCATTCTATCTGAAATTAGGGGCCGCGGGTGCACAGCTACATTGTTCTTGAACATCTTAGCAATATAAAACGAGCTAATATATAAAACAGCAACGTTGGGCAATACGATATTAAGAATTAAATCTTCAGTCTGTTGATATCGAACACTCTCATTTCCCTTTCCAACTTAATGGAACTTGTCCATGCACGTATCTTTTTCATGTTCTGTCAACCAATATCAAGAAAGCGAGTTCATGTTCTATCAGCCATTATGAATAATGTGCGTTCATATTCTATCAGCCGATATCAAGAACGCGTGTTCGTGTTCTGTCAACCAATAACAAGAATGCGTGTTCGTGTTCTGTCAACCAATAACAAGAATGCGTGTTCGTGTTCTGTCAACCAACAACAAGAACGCGTGTTCATGTTCTGTCAACCAATATCAAGAACGCGAGTTCATGTTTTATCAGCCAATATCAATATGGTGTTCTCGTGTTCTGTTAGCCAGTATTAAGAAGATGTGTTCGTGTTCTGTCAACCAATAACAAGAACGCGTGTTCGTGTTCTGTCAACCAATAACAAGAACACGTGTTCATGTTCTATCAACCAGTAACAAGAACGCGTGTTCATGTTCTATCAGCCAATATCAAGAAGGTGTGTTAATGTTCTGTCAGCCAATAACAAGAACGCGTTTTCATGTTCTGTTAGCCAATATCAAGAAGGTGTGTTCGTGTTCTGTTAGCCAATATCAAGAACGCGTGTTCATGTTCTATCAGCCAATATGAAAAAGAACATGATATTTCCCCTCACGTGAAGTCTTCCCAGACTAAAAACTAATCTTAGATACATTTTTGTTTTGCCTTGAGATTTTCTGAAAACGGTTCGTGTGTGCGAGGCGTCTCCTTTATATATGGAAATTTAAAACATTGCTGTGAAGATTTAAACCGTCTCGTTCTTCTTTTAACCATATCAGTTGAACATATCAGCATAATTGACATGTTCTTTTTCCACTAGAAAACTAATGGAATCTGATTTCCTCAACAAAAACAACAAAAATAATGCTATGCAAAAATGTGGCCATACATGATTTCAATTATGCTTTGCGCATCTACTTTGTTTCAAAATTCAAACGTGAAAATTCCTTTGCCCACGTATTAAATATAAGCAACGGACCAAATAAATGTTATTTTGTATGTGGTCG
Source organism: Sinohyriopsis cumingii (assembly GCA_028554795.2). Classification (NCBI taxonomy): domain Eukaryota; kingdom Metazoa; phylum Mollusca; class Bivalvia; order Unionida; family Unionidae; genus Sinohyriopsis; species Sinohyriopsis cumingii. Next base: position 59,227,009 of record CM068828.1, read on the forward strand.
AAAATTCAAGGGGAAACAATATAAGAAAACCTTCCCCATTAATGAGAGATGACTGTTATATTCAGTAAAGTAGATTTTATTGAAATGGTGAAATTAAGAGCAGGATGATCGTGTCTACTTACAAAGCTGACTTTAGAAACTTTGGTTTCTTGTTTAGCTGAAATTAATGTGAAGATCTTGTCCTAGAACTCGAGAAGCAATTTATTACAAACAGATTTCTTGAAACCATGACAAACACTCGCCTAAATTATATTTGACACCAGTATTGATTACAAGTATTTAAGAGGCTTGCACAGCTAATAAGTACCAGGTTTACTAGAAGTTCAGTTTTTTTGGAAAGACGTTTATTTCACTCTCGCAGGTTAACGTTACAGCGCCTTCAAACTGCAGATGCTTTGAGTGTTAGACTCACGACCGGAAGCGTGCTAGTTAAAGACCAGCGAGGACCATACTGGGCCTGCCGCTGAGTTGTATTCCAAGACAAGGCATTTTTCCTATTGCATCGGCCAGAGATACTGATGTGCCGTTAGGCGCCGCAATAAAAACTTTAAGTAGTTATGCTAACACTAAGCACAGCTCCATGCTTTATATAGCAGGCATGTTAACACTAAGCACATATTCCACACTCCACACTGCATATATGTTATGACTAAGCATAACTCCATGCTTCACGTAGCAGCCATGTTAACACTAAGCACCTATTCCACACTCCACACTGCATATATGTTATGACTAAGCATAACTCCATGCTTCACGTAGCAGCTTTCTTAACACTAAGCAAGAGTCCATGTTCCAGGATTCATATAACAGCCATGTTAACACTAAACACAACTGCATGTTTCACACGGTAGCTATCCTGACACCATACACAACTCCATGTTTCACATGGTGGCTATGTTGACAATATACATAACTCCATGATTTACATAGAGGCTATGTTCACACCAAGCACAGCTACATACTTCACATAACATATATGTTGACCGGTAGCTATGTTGACACAATACACAACTCCATGCTTTACATAGCGGCTATGTTCACACCAAGCACAGCTACATACTTCACATAACATATATGTTGACTCTAAGCAAAACTCCATGCTCTCTATACTGCAGCTATGTTGACACAAAACACACCTCCATTCTTCATATAGAAGTTATGTCAGAACTAAGCATAACTCCATAACAAAATGAAGAGAAAGTATTAGATAAACAAGATGTTGTAAAATTTGAAGGAAAATATTCACATAATTGAAATATACCAGTCTGACCATAATAATAACTTTATACTAATGCCAGAAGACGGATATAAGTTTATGAAGCTTTAGACACAAATAGATAGAAACAGCCTGACACGCAAGTGTTATATCAGACATTACGGGTAACCATGAAATATGAACAAGACATTTACAAGCACGCAACAAATATATACTGACGTGCACAGTATCTACGGTCAGTGATTATCCCCAATGAATTTGCTTCGCAGGCCCTGGAATTGATCCATAAAGACGCTGGATTTGCTTCGAAGGCCCTGGAATTAATCTACAGACACTGAATTTGCTTAGAAGTCCCTGGAATTATTCTATAAACACTGAATTTGCTTTGACGGCCCTGGATATAATCTATAAAGACACTGAATTCGCTTCGAAGGCCCTGGCATTAATCTATAAAGACACTGAATTCGCTTCGAAGGCCCTGGCATTGATCTATAAAGACACTAAATTCTCTTCGAAGGCCCTGGAATTGATCTATGAAGACACGGAAGTGGCTTCAAAGGCCCTGGAATTGATCTATAAAGACAGGAATTCACTTCGAAGGCCCTGGAATTAATCTACAGACACTGAATTTGCTTCGAAGGCCCTGGGATTAATATACAGACACAGAATTTGCTTTGAAGGCCCTGGAATTGATTTATAAAGACACTGAATTTGCTTTAAAGGCCTTGCAATTACTATATAAAGACACATTTTAAAAGCTTGCCAACTTAATATCGAACAAAATTCAAGCTAAACGTTGTTGTTCTTATCGAAGGGTTAATTTCATTATTGACTAGCATTAACGAATAGGAATTATGATTGAAATGAATAAGAACTATGATTGAAATGAATAAGAACTATGATTGGAATGAATAAGAATAATGATTGAAATAAACAAGAATTATGACTTAAATGTGTAAGAGTTGTGATTTAAATGAGTAAAAATTATTATTGAAATGAGTAACAATTGTGATTGAAATGAGTAATGATTATGAATGAAATGAAAATGAAATATGATTGAACTGAATAAGCATCATCCTTGAATTGATTTTAAAAAGATTGAAATGAGTAGTAGTTATGATTAAAATGAATACCAATTATGATTGAAATGAATAAAATTAATTATACTTAAAGTGAATAGGAATTACCCCCGAAATGAATATAAATTATCCTGTAAATGAATAGGAATTACCCTTGAAATGAATATTACTTATCCATAATGTTAATAGGAATTATCCCTGAAATGAATAGGAATTAGTCTTGAAATGAGTATGAGACTCCTGAAACGAATAAGAATTATCCTTAAAGTGAATAGTAATTACCCTTGAAAATAATAGAAATTGCCCATGAAGTGAATAGGAATTCTCCTTAACGTTAATAGGAGTTATCCTTGAAATGAATACAAAGTATTTTTGAGATGAATAAGATAATGCAGATTTGCATATTTGTAATGTAAAGATATCATTATGTTTGCAGGAAGAGATGGTACCTTACATTTGATCGTGAATGCTTCACGGATTAATAGTAATCCTTTCCTATGAATCGAAGGACTCTCTTGAATTTTCTTGATTTTCTTTGTCTCGAGCTCATCACAAACGTGCTAGACTAACTGATAAAATTTGGAAATAATACAATAATACTGTACCCATTTATTTTCCCAGTCTATTCAGGTATGCATTTGTTTCTTTTTACCCATCAAGTTACCGTGATGCTTTTATGCACATCACACATATATGTGTATTGAAGTTCAATTGGTAATCTTCTATTAAATCTAAATATTTTAGCCCTGTCTCACTTTTGATTATATTACCATTTAAATTAAAGGAAATGTTTAAATGATTTGCTCTGATCCGAGAGCAAGAGCTTGGAATTTGTCAGGATTGGCCCGTATCTAATTAGCTGTAAACGATTCAATTAATGATAAACTGTCCTTTTCCAGTTTTGACTACCTTCCTAATGCTTTGAACTAAGCTTCTCAAATTAAACTTGGCCCATTCGCGCATAACTAAAGCAGTGAAGATCGTATTTATCCTGCCATAGCAGCTAGATGATATACATAACAGACAAGGCCAGACTAGGTCAAGTGTTGGAGTGGGAGATGGTTTTCGAAAGTTTCAAAAGGGTCCTCACTTTCCTCGAAATGGCACCAAAGGAAAAAGTCTCTGTGTCTATATACTTAAAGTGTGCATAATACCGAACATAACCGTGCGCAACAATAAATCAATGGTCAATTTTCAAGTGAAAAGTGACTGCACGCTTGTGTGTGTGCTTTTTATTTAACCCGGGGGCGTGGTGTTCCAGAAACCCTCCCCCGCCCTCATTCCGCTTCCCTTGATCCGTTCCTGACAGAACTTAGCCTCTATTTGGTAATGAAATCTCAGATCACAAGCTGACGGCATATGAGTGCAACGTAATGCTTATATGTTAGGTGGCAGCGTTTGTAGAGAGCAGTTATTAAAGGTGTTGATAAAACGTACAAAATGTACAACTGTATACAAATGTTATCGACAGTTTCATAATGTCTAAATAATGTGGTTTGTAGATGTTTTGTGTTCCATTTATGTATGCATCATTAATCAATGAACGTACGTCTTCTTTTCAGTTTTGCTTCTTTTGCTTTTTTTTATATTTTAATTGTGATGAAATATGAAAGAAAAAGTTAAATATATAATGGAAAATAAAAAATAGTATGTACCAATATTCGCGAAGGAATAGTATGTATCAACAACTCAGAAATATTTATATAGATAATCGAGAAAAAAACTGTATTAATAGCCTAGAAAAAATAGTATGTATCAATAATGGAGAAATAATAGTATGTATCATTAGTCGCGAAAGAATAGTATATATTAATAGTCCAGAAAGGATAGCATGTATCAAACGTTCGAGAAATATTAGAATGTATCACTAGTCGAGAAAGAATAATATGTATCACTAGTCGAGAAAGAATTTTATGTGTCAATGATCGTGAAAGAATAATAATGTATCTCTGGTCGAGAAAGAATATGTATCACTAGACGAGAAAGAACAATAGGTATCAGTTATCGAAATAGATATATAGAATGAGACTTCAGTCATAAAGAAGTTGAAATTAGTACTCATTAATATACAAAGAGAAGATGGGATAAGATAGCATAGCATAAGCCTGCTTTGTTATTATTAGTCCTGTTTCAGTCATCCCATGATGAAGAAAACAGCATTGTACATACGTTACAACAGATTTCAGTCCATTTATGCCAAACTTTCAAGTACTGCCCATGTTAGATCGTTCATCATTCAACACAAATTTGAACGGTTGCACATGTGACGTACAGGTCTTTGCATAACTGAGGTATTGTATGGGCTGACATAAGTCAGCGAGTGCTGTACTTCCGTGCTTTCTATTCGAGCTATGTTCACTTCTTTAGTTGAGTATGGGCATTATCTATAATCATCATCGTTGACGTCATTCGAGTTCTTAGGCCTTCGGAAGTGCTGATTCATTCATATAAAGAGGTAAATTGTTCGCTATTTATCATAGCTTATATTGTCAACCAATCCTGGCCAGCTAAACCCACACATACTCTATTTTACGTTCACCCATTTCCAGACTGTTTCCCATTTTTCCATACGATTTGTACCGTGTGTCCTACAAGTTTAGGATCGCAAATGAGGAGAGTGTCAAATTATTGTACTTTACTGAAGGTCAAGATTGTGGATGTTACTGGATGACGGGTTTTAAGTCCAGATTTATTAACTCATCTTGAAAAGACATTCAAACTATCGTTGCCTTTTAGTTTTCTTGTTGCTGTTGATCTCCCCTTCACTCACATGTTTTAAATATAAGTTGCATTCTGACGGTGTGTGTGTGTGTGTGTGATTATGATTTTTAACGTAACTTTAACAATCGTTCAGTCATATCGCTACGATGTCTGCAGTGTAGCAGTTTATAGTGATGACTAGCACTGGGGCATCATGCCGCAGACATGTATCATAATGCCCCACCCAGTCAATACATTATCCTGATACCAGGTGAACCAGTCCAAACACTAACCTCTTAATATGCTGAGCGCCTAGCGAGGTAGCTGTTAGTGCCATTTTTGTGTCTTTATATGACTCGGCTGAGGTTCGAACCCACAACCTTCCGCTTCCGAGGCGGACGCTCTAACCACTAAGCCACTGGAACGGTCGAAGGGGGGGGGGATAGGGTACAATGCAGGCATAAGATGTCTCGTACATAGTATCATATCAGACATATTCATTTCAGAATTCTCTTAATATTTAATCAATTGGCAGCAGGAGGAATGTTTTCCCGGAATCAAGCGGTAATATGAATAGTAAAACAGATAATTATCTGCGATAGCATAATCTGCCAGATCAGAGGGAGTACATTAACTCTGATCAATTAATTTATTTGTACGTTATTACTTCACCATTTTCCCCAAGAAAAGTGCTTAATGTATAGATATATGCCAAAGGATTCTTCTAGGAGGAAAAATTGCTTTTCAGTTATGTTAGTGACAGAAAAGTGAGAAATCGCGAACTATTTTAATTTTTGTATTACGTCATTTTGATGATTCCATGTTTCACTAAGTTTCCTTTAGTGTCGCTCGAGAGGTCGGTGCCTTGCTAAAGTAGTCTCTTAAAATGACGCAAGCGGCTGCTTGATAGAGATCACAGGAATTACTATTATTGACATGCTTTTGATGTTCTACGCAGACACGGTGCATCATGAGAGTATTTCTTTTAATTTTGGTGAGAACGGATGATAAACGAGTTCACTACCATTGATTAATCCTTCGTGAAATTGGGGTATTTGGAAATTAAATAGACTTTGAAATACAGCACGAGACAAGTAGATATAACGGCTTCTAAACTTCGAACTTGAGGTGCATTGTGTTTCTCTAACGACACATTTATTTAACGTCATTATGCAGAGGGTCAGAAATGAAAAAGACAGTAAACGACCTGAAGAAATTGTAATGAGAATAATCGAAAGTAATTTCAACAGAATTAAAACTTAAAATGAACTAAAGAATAAAAATATGCATACTTTGGTTTTATGTCTTCAACATGTAAATACTATTTAGAAAGTAATAAAATGCCAGTGATTGATGTATCGGCTTAAATATTTTTAAAAGAATTTCAATATAAAGTAAAACAGAATAAGAATACACGATATGATGAAATACAAAATAGCTATATTGTTTATGTTATTGTCATTTGTTCACATATTTTCAGAATCATGCATCACACTTGAAGCAATACAAGAACTATTTTATTCCAGTGTATCACGTTTTTGATACAGTGACTATCAACAGGTTGATTACACGGTCACGCCAAGGATTTGTGATTCGAATTTAAGAATATTGGCACGCTAAGTATCTGGCAACCGAAGATTATTACCACTACCGTTCCCCCCTCTCCAAGTTAAGAGTAAGAGTTTATTATTAATGCAATTGAAGGCTGAAATGGGATCTTTCTTTTATATCGTATGTAAAGCAGGATTCGAACATAAATGAACTGTTTTAACTCCTACCATAAAAGTATCTGAGATATCTTTCGCAATACACCAGCTTTGACTTTGGCGATGCGTGTGCCCGATACCATGTTAGATAGCTGGTAAATGAATGTTGCAATACTTTGCAGCTTGAATCTTTAAACTAATCTGCTTTCAGATGACTCAGATCAACTTTTTGGACATGCGCAGTTTGTAACTGCGAGGTGATCTATTCATACAACAACATATTATTATCAAATGCAGGCGGCTGGTGGTCGCGCTTTTTGAAAATCTTAGATTTGCCTTCCCAATGAAGAGCTGATAAATTGTATTCATAGGAAACATGCAGTTTCTGCTTCATTTTCAAAAGGATAAACGTGAATTTTATTCATCAACAAAGATTGTGTACTTTGGTCATTTACAAAATGCAAATAAACAAGCACTCCACTGGTTCATTTTTTATGGTGTACGTGTAAACAAGGACAATTGTTCGGGATTGCGTATGAATAGTTGAGATTAGCATTTGGAATGATTTTAGATTTATTGTTGGAGCTGACAGTGAAATGTAAGATTAGGAAAACTAACATCCCTGTGTGTACTTTGTAAATGTCGCTCAAATGTCAGAATAAATATCATTTCTGTTTTATCAGAGAAAAACTTCACGTAACCATAAAACAAACTCCACGACAAAAAAATCTATATCTCACCAGCGTGACCTATTAAAAAGGGAAGTACTATATTACGTCCTTCTTGCGGGTATTTAAAGTTTGCTCATATATGTGTAGAGAATCATTCTGGCCCCAAAAAAAGCAAATCATCAACAAAACCAAACAAGAGTCTCACGAATGTACTGACGCTCGACTGGACGAAAATAATTTCCAGGAACTCAATATACGACTCTTAACTGTTCATTGCTGAAACCATCACTGATATTCTCTAAGAATACCAAGACTTTCAAATTAGCTACTGTGGTGTCAGAGCTTGCAACCATTTGCACTGAAGATTAAAGAAAACATCCTTAGAAGTATATTGGTGAAAACTCAAAATGCTCAGTCATTCAGGGATTGTAATGACAATACGATTTTTTACGGTAGTATCGTGCCAACAATACTGGATGAACGACAGGCACCATTTTTAATTAGGATCAACTAGGTATCATAATAATTATATTGGTGAAAGTCCATGCAAATTTATCCATCTAACTGGGAGGAGTAGAGTAAAACACTATTTCAAGATAGTCACTATGGTGGCCATATTGTGGGTTAGTAATATTCATTAAGGACCAAGTCGACACCATGATAATGCTTTGTATATGATAAAGATGTCAAATTGGCTTTCCATATAAGAGGAGCAGTGAAAAGAAAATGTAAAAGCTGACCACAACTTGGACATCAGATCGGCGCCATTTTACATTTGAGTCAATAAAACATTATAAGCTGTCTTGCAGTGAAAACCTCATGCTGTGATATGAGCATTTATCTACTAGAAGTAGCGATAGGATTTTCAAACTGGCCACTGTGCCAACCATATTAGTGCATTGGCACCATTTTCATTTAGGACTAACCAGACATCATAAAAAGTGTTTTAGTGAAAACGCCATGTCAATATGGATTGGCATTCAGGGGGAGTATTGATATCATGATGTTTAAGATGGATATTGTGGCAGTCAGATTCGAATACAAATCAGCGCTGTTTTCATTTAGGAATACTATAGACATTATAAGACGTCTTTCAGTTAAAACGTCATATGATATTTCAAGATGGCCACAGTGGCGGCCATATTGGATGCCAGATCGGCATCGTTTTCAAGGAAAACCAATTGGATATCACAATAGGTCTTTGAATAAAACCCTATATCAATGAGACATTTAGTTCGGGTGCAGCTGTGATAAAAAGATTTTTAAGATGGCTGCTGTGAAGCCCATGTTAGACCTCAGATTGGTACCATCACATTTAAGATCAATAAGACATTAAAACATCATGATAACTATCTAAGTGAAAATCCCATGTTGATCTGGCATTCAGTGTATTAGGAATAGCGATAACGAGATTTTCAAGATGGCCGCTGTAGCCATTATATTGTGTGTCCATCATCACCATTTTCATTTAGGACCAATTACACCTCATAAGAAGTCTTTTAGTTAAACCGGCATGTTGATAAGTCTACTCATTTCGGAAGAGTAGCAATAACACGATTTTTAGTTGGCTGCCATGACGGCCATATTGGATATCAGATTGGCACTTTTTTCAGTTTGGACCAACTATGACAAATAATGAATGTGTGAGTAAAGTTTCATTGCAATCCTCCACGTGATCAGGAATGGAATGAAGACAGACGAACAACATAAGAAAACCTTTATCATAAGTTCTATTGATCTATGACCAGTAGAGCTAAACGGAAAACATGCGTGAACATTTCTTAAAAGTTCAGAATAGTTTCATATTGTAAATTTGAACCACGAGGAAAATGTTCCATATAGCGTGGTATGATGGGAATCACATAACACTGGTACCGTGGCAATAATCTGATATCATGTATTATATTCTACTCTTATATTCAATACAGAGGTTTCTTTGATCTTGACCAGTATGGTGCTACCTAAAAGATATGCTATGATTTCTGAATTTTCTTCATTGTCCCTACCCCAAAATCCTTTAGGTCTGAGGCAGTAAACATGACGTTATAATCGTCCTCAGATTGCTTTTTGAGTCCGAATTCAATGTGAAATTTCTTCTTTGTCTTAAATCCACAAATGGTCTTAACATGTGTAGATATTATACCGCAAATAATTTTTATGTCATTGAATACCATATCTGTATTGTTCGTTGTATTTCTATTTGTTTTTAAATTAAGAAAATATTTCTTCCTTTCATGCTGTTCTATATTTTTCTGTACTTAAAAATTTATCCGAGATATAATTATCTTGGTATACATATTACTTACTTCCCATTGAAAGCGGGGAAGCAATATTTGTTTCAAAATAATATTTTTAGCACCGTATCTCTCCTTTGCTTTCTGCAATTTCACGCCTATCTTTTGCACTGATCAGTGTATATTTTTTCATCAATTGAATATGTAAAAATGTCATTCATTCCTTACAAACTTTCTTTTTCCTTTGCTTTGTTTATTAAAATTTTATTAAAAATGTAGAATTTGTGAACTTTCTTTAAAACGAATAATAATTTATAGACTTTATTCAATATGTAAGATAATTCAGAGACTTAATACAAGATGTAGAATAATTCATATACTTTATACAAGATGTAGAATAATTCATAGACTTTATACAATATGTAGAATAATTCATATACTTTATTCAAGTTGTAGAATAATTCATAGACTTTATACAAGATGTAGAATAATTCGTAGACTTTATTCAAGATGTAGAATAATTCATAGACTTTATACAATATGTAGAATAATTCATATACTTTATTCAAGTTGTAGAATAATTCATAGACTTTATACAAGATGTAGAATAAGTCATAGACTTTATTCAATATGTAGAATTATTCATAGACTTTATACAAGATGTAGAATAATTTATAGACTTTATACAAGACGTAGAATAATTGATAGACTTTATTCAAGTTGTAAAATAATTCATAGACTTAATACAAGATGTAGAATAATTCGTAGACTTTATACAAGATGTAGAATAATTCGTAGACTTTATTCAAGATGTAGAATAATTCATAGACTTTATACAATATGTAGAATAATTCATAGACTTTATTCAAGTTGTAGAATAATTCATAGACTTTATACAATATGTAGAATAATTCGTAGACTTTATACAAGATGTAGAATAATTCATAGACTTTATACAATATGTAGAATAATTCATAGACTTTATTCAAGGTGTAGAATAATTCATAGACTTTATTCAAGATGTAGAATAATTCGTAGACTTTATTCAAGTTGTAGAATAATTCATAGACTTTATTCAAGTTGTAGAATAATTCATAGACTTTATTCAAGATGTAGAATAATTCATAGACTTTATTCAAGATGTAGAATAATTCGTAGACTTTATTCAAGATGTAGAATAATTCATAGACTTTATTCAAGATGTAGAATAATTCATAGACTTTATTCAAGATGTAGAATAATTCGTAGACTTTATTCAAGATGTAGAATAATTCATAGACTTTATACAAGATGTAGAATAATTCATAGACTTTATTCAAGATGTAGAATAATTCATAGACTTTATTCAAGATGTAGAATAATTCGTAGACTTTATTCAAGTTGTAGAATAATTCATAGACTTTATACAAGATGTAGAATAATTCGTAGACTTTATACAAGATGTAGAATAATTCGTAGACTTTATTCAAGATGTAGAATAATTCATAGACTTTATACAATATGTAGAATAATTCGTAGACTTTATTCAAGATGTAGAATAATTCATAGACTTTATACAATATGTAGAATAATTCATAGACTTTATTCAAGTTGTAGAATAATTCATAGACTTTATACAAGATGTAGAATAAGTCATAGACTTTATTCAAGATGTAGAATAAGTCATAGACTTTATTCAATATGTAGAATAATTCATAGACTTTATTCAAGGTGTAGAATAATTCTTAGAATTTATACAATTTGTAGAATAATTCATAGACTTTATTCAAGTTGTAGAATAATGCATAGACTTTATTCAAGTTGTAGAATAATGCATAGACTTTATTCAAGGTGTAGAATAATTCATAGCATTTATACAATTTGAAGAATAATTCATAGACTTTATTCAATATGTAGAAAATAATTTATAGACTTTATTCAAGATGTAGAATAATTTATAGACTTTATACAAGATGTGGAATAATTAATAGACTTTATTCAAGTTGTAGAATAATTCATAGACTTTATACAAGATGTAGAATAATTCATATACTTTATTCAAGTTGTAGAATAATTCATAGACTTTATACAAGATGTAGAATAATTCATATACTTTATTCAAGTTGTTGAATAATTCATATACTTTATTCAAGATGCAGAATAATTCATAGACTTAATACAAGATGTAGAATAATTCATAGACTTTATTCAAGTTGTAGAATAATTCATAGACTTTATTCAAGGTGTAGAATAATTCTTAGAATTTATACAATTTGTAGAATAATTCATAGACTTTATTCAATATGTAGAATAATTCATAGACTTTTTTCTTTATGTTGAATAATTTATAGACTTTATTCAAGATGTAGAATAATTTATAGACTTTATTCAAGTTGTAGAATAATTCATATACTTTATACAAGATCTAGATTCATAGCCTTTATTCAAGTTGTAGAATAATTCAGAGACTTAATACAAGATGTAGAATAATTTATAGACTTTATACAATTTGTAGAATAATTCATAGACTTTATTCAAAATAAACAATATTTCCTAGACTTGTATTCAATGTTGTATAATAATTCATAGACTTTATTAAGCATGATGAATAATTCATATTCAAGATGTAGAATAATTCGTAGACTTTATTCAAGATGCAGAATAATTCGTAGGCTTTATTCAGTATGTATAAACCCTACCCTGCTTCAGCTAATAGGCCTGTTTAATAATGTCAGTCACACAGTAGATTAGAAAACAAAACAAAAACATCATCTTTATAAAAAATGTCTTTCCAGCTATGATGGTACGAAGAGACATGCAAATGACAAAATGTTAATTATCATACATCTGATCTTGTCAATGGAAATTGTCTTGCTTGGAATAATTTTCTCACATGTTGAAATAGGAAAGCAGGAAAGAAAGAAATATAAAACAAAGTTGATTAGCAAACAACGAAAAGAACAAAGTGAATTTGAAAAAATCCAGCTATCAAGAGACTTAAAGACAAACACGCAAGAACGCAGAGAAGACGAGGGACAAAAAACTGAAAAGTTAATTACATTAAGTATTATTTTCAAATTTTAAAATCTAGCACGAAACAAATATTATCTAGATGTTGTCCAGTTTCGTAAGATAACTATGAATAACTCTTCACATAAAATATATATTTTATAAACCTTTCTGGTTGTCAAGTATATTTCACTCGTTGAAGGATTAAACTAAGTTTCGTTTGTAATGCTTTTAATAAACCATAATCATTTAGATTCCGTTTTACTTTTATTCTGACAAAGCTAGAAACGTTTGCATTTTGACATTTTTCCCGTACCATATTCTGCTGGTTTATTGTGCTTGATTGTTTTCATCATTTGATGCTTTACTCATGTGGTCGATATAAACTGTATCCGTTTTCTGTGTTCACCTCACATCCTTTTATTTTTTCTGGAACAGCAATCTTCCGATCTGCTTATTATTTTCCAGAACACTAATTTGCATCTCACATCTGCTTAGTATTGTCTAGAACACTAATTTGCATGTCACATCTGCTTATTATTGTCTAGAACATCAGTGCACTCCTCACTGTCATTTCCAGCCAATTCCGTCGTCAGTCAGCAATTTATTCCAAAGTCTCTTTTAAAAACAAACAATAACGGAAATGGCTGTCAAGATTCTCACACAAGTAGATTCATGATTACTTTTATAAAGTTTGCCCAAAAAAGCAAGCACATACGATGAACCTGTTCTTCTCCCAACGTGTGCATATGAGAACGTTTAATTGCAACCACAAATACAATCTCCGACTAGCGTTTAATGCAAATTAAAATATCGCTGACAAAACTCACTTTAAAATTAGCTTTGAAGAAGGCTCCACTCAGTCATCAAGCTCTCACAATTCACATCTGAAAAGCTTCACTTCACGTCGGCAAACGTTAATTGATTTTTGTGTAACAACTAGTTTTTATTCCCGAAGGCATGCTTAACGTTCAGAGTATGGCAATAAACTTATCTGGCTTGTCATTCTCTGTTTGTGAAGGGAAATATTCTGTTTGAAAATGTTTATAACCTAAAATAATTTATGTCGGTAGAAATGACTAGCAAAGGGCTAACAAAACGACTAACAAATGGCAACAACTTCAGTAATAAAGCTTAGAACGGGTTTGCCACCGACAATATACTCTTTTAAGCTTCATGAAAAATATATTTCCCTCAAAATATGTTTTCCTTTAATGGACATTCTCTTCGAGAGCTGAGACTATAATTCAAGCCGTGCGATTAAGAAAGAAAGAAAGAAAGAAAGAAAGAAAGAAAGAAAGAAAGAAAGAAAGAAAGAATCAATCAAATAAGATTAATAAAACAAATACCTAGATATTTAGATAGAAGGGGAAAGCCATGGTAAGGAAGAAAAAGTTTTTCTTATTTTGTAAATGAAGTATCAGTAATAACCGACATTAAGCAGAATGTTGATAAAGCGTTACTTGGGATAAATTATTAATTGCAAAAACTGTGATCCCATCCATTTTTTCTTTCCAATGTTTAGCCACAGTGAAAGATCTTTGTAAGACCTTTGTTTGAAGCCTCACCAGTTACAGCAACACATATAGGTTTTTTAAGTCTCTGAATCACCTTAATCATGTGACCTCACTAGGCAAACCTGACAGGAAGTTTGTATAAACTGCCACAAGGATCTGACGCGAATTCCAGAAATACTCGGATTCAGTGTCGGAAGTTCAGGGAACGTTTATATCTCACCGAACGATCTACTTATGTCAAGGCAGACGTTTATATAACTGCGGTATTTTGATATGCGATGTTTATCTGCGAATAACAACAAAGCTGTAAGTAGTAGAGACTAACCTGCACTAAAACAACGGAAAAAGAATGCAAAACGAATAGTAGTAAAACCCAAACATTGTAAAGAACTATAATGAATCATAATATCTGATTATGCTATTACAGGGTACAGTTGTTCTTTTAGAAGACTTGATTATTTATTTGTATAGGTACATGTATATCAGATAATTGTGACAAGAGTAACATTTTTGCGAATTTAGGAAATATCATTTGAAAAGACTTTGATATACATTTTTGTGAACATGTTCTAATTAGCAATTATTTAATAACGCTATAATATTAGAATAACAGGATCGTGAAAAAGTTAATTGAATCATATTCTGTGACGAAAAGCTTGCAGAACTAGATACTGGAATAAAGGCAAGGAAACCCGTATTTAGTAATCTTGAGTTACGTTTGGAAAATATGCACTTATTAGGAACTTTTTGAAAACAAAACTACTCTTTTATTCTTTACAATTGCATAATATTTCTGCATTTTTGAGCATCCACAACATAACAGAGTGATAAAATTCGTATTCATATGACATAATACGAAATGACATAACAGGATACAACATATGACATATGTGGTATGGCGTGTGATATGGCTTATTGTGTAATGATCACTGCGGTCAAAGGCAACAAACAAACAATTATAGAACAAAAATTTGCTTGTGTACGTCGTTAGATTTTGACAAAGGATGTAATTACATTGGTTTAGAAATGACTCTTTCTGTCGGTTGGTCAGTCTTTACGTAATTATTAATACAAGCCATTGAACGTAATTTTTTATACTAGAAATACACATGTACTAACATGCATTTGTGAGAAAAAGGTGATATCAATCATGTAGTACCAACGCTTTAATCCTTATATTACTTCTTAGCAGGCAATACAAATATCCTTTGATTTCTGCAGGAACAAAGAATGAAAAATCTTTACAAACCACTGCAGACATTTAATTTGGCCGGATGTTTAAATCTTAAATGATTTTTGTCATACAATAATCGGTAAAAGGTGTCAGGAACTCCCCATCACTTAGTTAGGATAAAAAACACAAACGCCGAAAATTCTGTGCAACTAGCTTTGCATTTATGCTTCTTCAGGCACGAAATGTTTTGAAAGAAAACGGATGACATCTTTCATTTTAAAATATCCTAAGGATATTAAGGAAGTGGACGTGATTCATATTTAGATTTTTATATTGACGCGATCACAAAAGAGATATTAACTGGCAATCATAAAACGCAATATCATAGCAATATTTCTAAGGACGAAATTAAGTATTTATATAATCTAATGAAAGACGACAGTATAGTGATTAAAAAGGCTGATAAATCAAACACTATTATTATTATGACTCAAGAAGATTATGTTAAAGAAGTTGAACTTCAATTAAATGCTGAAAAATACGACAAACATATTAATAAAGACCCGTCAGTAGAAATGAAATAAAAGAATGCAACATGCATTAATGAGATCGCTAAAAATAATAATTCCATATATGAGGAATTTGATAATTTTTCAGTCATATGGCTGCGATGTCTGCAGTTTGGCAGTTCATAGTGATGTCTAGCACTGGGCATCATGCCGCAGACATGTAGCATGATGTCCAACCCAGTAACATTATCCTGACACCAGGCCGACTATTCCTAACACTAACCACTTAATGCTGAGCGCATCTGTTAGTACCATTTTTATAAGTCTTCGGTACGACTTGGCCGGGATTCGAACCCACGTTTTCCCGCATCCGATACGGACGCTCTAGCCGAGTTATTATGCATAGAGTGTACAAATCTGGATCATATATCTGGCAAAAATCTAAATATTATTTATTCTACGCATACTGCTGTGTGTGTGTGTGCGCGTGCGTGCGTGCGTGTGTGTGTGTGTGTCTATGTAAGTTTTCCTTGTTCACTGATGAATACCTTGTTTTAGGCGGAAGCGTAGTGAATTTATGTGATTTTCCCCGCATCAAGTTCCAAATTGTGCGTGTAGTGGCGTGTGGCATATTTCGTTTCACACAATGATACTCTTACAGGGGTGTGCACAAATGAATATTTACAAATTTGGTAGCCAGCGTTCTTCCTGTTGAACGTTCTCTTGTTTTCCAGTGAGTGGAGTTGGTGTCCAGGAAATCTTCTCGAGCCCTAACGGGGGCATATGCGCACAAGACTGCAGATTAGCACGAGAGATTAAATGCGTAACTTTGACTTCAAATCAGCGACCAGCTTGGTTTACGTGCTATATTTGTCTGATACAGACGTGAATATCTCAAACTCGAGATGGTTCCTTGGTAATGAAATGAATGCCAATATTTTAACCATCCATATTGTTTCTCCGAGCCTCCTTGTTAGAAGAAAATATTCAAAATGGCCCTTGACTGTCGGGAATGAACTCTATAAGAGGTTTGGGGTAGCATTGGTTTAGTGTAAAAGCTATCACTTGTACCTGAATACTTTAATCAAAAGTTTACATGTTTGCTTTCAGCAAAAATTATTGGTTAGTTTGTATTTGTATATTTAATGTAGAATTATTCACATTGTCTGCAATCCGATGAAAGTTCACCCCACCCTCAACCCCGCATGTATAGTGAATCCTATGGTAGCAGGGGATAGTTTCGTAAATTGGTCAATTTCTTAAAGTTAAGGCTATGATGTGATACTGTTGTTTAATAGTTACAGGTTAAGATATCCTTGTGAATTAAGTATTTCGGGCTTGTGTTGTCGTTGAAGTTTGATGAAAGGCATCCACACTCCTATATTTACTTCACAGTATCTAGACTGTCAGATACCAAGAAAAGGGTATGAAGCAGATCTAGCCATCCATAGTAGTTGACGCGGATTCAAGGCATGTAGGATATACTTATGTTGTGTTTTACTATAGCTATCCAACTATATAAACCTATTTGACCTTCCAGGTCCATGGTACCTTTATTAATGTTTGTATTAGGCAAGTTGATGCGGCCCCAAATTTGTGAATAAAAACTGTCACTTGCACCCTTAGCCTTTTGCTTCCGATGAT
This sequence comes from Sinohyriopsis cumingii, assembly GCA_028554795.2. NCBI lineage: Eukaryota > Metazoa > Mollusca > Bivalvia > Unionida > Unionidae > Sinohyriopsis > Sinohyriopsis cumingii. The sequence continues at coordinate 59,244,447 of CM068828.1, forward strand.
ATGATACACATGACCTATAACCTTATCCCATTAGTCTATTTATAACTCTGCCAAACAATAATTTATAAGGCTCATGAAATGACACATACATGCATATTACCTGTATTATACATTCATCATTTGCAGACTCCAATCCTAAAGCTCTTGTTCTGGTGCTGTTCTTCCCCAATCCCTCCCCGATGAACTCATTGGAAAATAATATTTCATACAGAAGTGGACGCTTGTGTGATTTACCATTTGAACAATTCTTAATATTGTTTACACGGTGTAGCTGAATTAGTATAGTCTTCAAGTGAAAATAAAAGCTTCGCAATTTACATTAAGACTGTTAACGATGTATTAATACATCGACTTTTACAAGTGAATGTCGAGTTCCAGTGCAAGGTGCTTTCTTATAAGAAACTCTATCGATGGCGTGAGCTTCATATATACTTATACGAGAATATAGATGGCGTTAGCTTCATATATACTTATACGAGATTATAGATATACTTATACGGGACTATAGATGGCGTTAGCTTCGTATATACTTATACGAGACTCTATAGATGGCGTTAGCTTCATATATACTTATACGAGACTCTATAGATGGCGTGAGCTTCATATATACTTATACGAGACTATAGATGGCGTTCGCTTCATACTTATACGAGACTCTATAGATGGCGTTCGCTTCATATATACTTATACGAGACTTTATAGATGGCGTTAGCTTCATATATACTTATACGAGGTTATAGATAATAATAATAATAATAATAATAATAATAATAATAATAATAATAAAATAATAATAATGAGGACTTTGTATAGCGCCTAATCTTTAGGAACTCTAAGCGCTTTACAACATTAGACAACACTTATAAGATAAAAACATATAATAATATTATTACAAAAACAAACACTGTGAAATTAGAAAAACATTTAAAAAAATTAAAAAAACCTGCTGAGAATATTTCAGGTAGGAAACATTATTAGGTCTTTAAGTTTGGTCTTGCAGTCGAAATTAGTGAGTTTTGCGAGCCCTCTTGAATGTGATCACTGAGTCTTTGTGTCTAAGTTCAGTGGGCAATTCATTCCACGTTGCTGGGCCCTGGTATGCAAAAGAACGCTGTCCATATGACTTTGTTTTCATAGTGGGAATAATGAGTATACGATTGTCAGAAGAGGAGCGTAAATATCTTGCTGGTGTGTACACATGGGTGAGATCGGAACGGTATGTTGGACTAGAGTCCGACAGTGAAACGTAGCACAGAGAACAAATTTTGTGTTTGATTCTGGATCGAATGGATAACCAGTGTAGGGTGCATAGCAGCGGGGAGGTGGGGAGGTGTGCTCTGATCGTGGTACTCTAAGTATGATCCAAGCAGCTGTGTTGTGAACTTTTTGAAGTTTCTGGAGTAGATATTGAGATGAACCAGACAGAATTGAGTTACAATAGTCCAGTCTTGAAAGTACTAATGAACACACAAGTGTTTTAGTGGCATCAACTGAAAGATATTTGCGAACTGAGCTGATGCGTGTCAGTTCAAGATATGTAGCCTTGCATATGTTCATGAAATGTTGGTGCAATGTGAGAGTACTCTCCAGAGTAACACCTAGGTTGCATACTGATTGTGTGAATTTAATGTTGGTGTTGCTGATATTTATTGTTTGAGGTAAAGGATGTGAATGAGAAAGTCTTTGCGTTGTGATCAGAATGGCCTCAGTTTTATCATCATTCACCTGCAGCTTGTTACACGTCATCCATGATTTCACATCAGAAATGCACGTCTCTACACCTTGGATGGTAGCATCAACTTCAGTTGGGTGGCTATATTTGTATATTTGGGTGTCATCTGCGTACAGTTGGTGAGACACTGGATGATGATCTATGACACTTGAGAGCGACTGAGTGTACAGAATGAAGAGAACAGGTCCAAGAACAGACCCCTGTGGAATACCACAACATATATCAACTGGGCTGAAGCGTATTCCATTTGCAGATACAATTTGTGTTCTGTTGACCAAGTAGGACTTGAACCAAAGTAAGGCTGTATCATGAATGCCAAATACATGCTAGAGACGGTGAAGTAATATATCATGGTCAATTGTGTCAAATTCTGCAGACAAATCAAGGAGGGTGAGGACTGTAATCTTTCCGCTATCCAACGCAAAGAGAATGTCATTAACTACTTTTAGAAGAGTAGTTTCAGTACTGTGGCAAGAGCGATTATGCAGATTGTACATTGCTAAAAAAGAGTGTTTGAATTTAGATGAGATACAAGCTGGGACAGAACAACCTTTTCTAAGATTTTTTGTATGAATGGGAGATTAGAAACTGGCGGTAGTTCTTTAAATCGTTATGGTCTAGTGTTGGTTTCGTCAGCAGAGGCTTACAATGGCAGTTTTGAAAAATGATGGGAATTCCCCAGATGAGAAAGAGACATTAATAACACCAGTTAATGAAGGCAATACTGGATCTAAGCACTCAAACAGCAGTGATATTGGAACTGGATCAAGTTCACATGACTTTGGCGCACTCTTCATCAGGATTGTACGTACGAAATCCATAGAGACAGGTTCAAATGCTGCTAATGGTTGCCACTCAAATTCTGTATCCCAACTGTATGGTGACGACGACTCAGTTGAAATTGTAGTGTCAAGCTTATCTCTAATGGTTTGTACTTTGTCACGGAAGAAATTTGCAAACATGTCCGGAAGGTCAACTGGAGAGAAGGTAGTTGGAAGTGGTGTTGATTTATTCCTTGACATTAGCTTGTTAGTAATCTCGAAGAGCTCTTTGCAGATGGAACTTTCCATGATCTTAGTAGTGTAGTGGGCTGATTGTGCTGCATGGACTATATTTGTGACATTCTTCTTAGCGACTTCATAGATTTGCTTATGAATAGTGAGTCCGGTGGAAAGCCAAAGCCTCTCAGCTTTACGGCAGTCTCTTTTAGCAGTGCGAAGCTGGTCCCTAACACTGCTATGTCATGGAGAACACTTTTGAATTGATACTCTGCACTTGGTAGCTGGGGCATGTTTGTCAAGCAATGAACGCAGACAGTTATCGAGTAGTTCTCCGGTAGGAGGTAAGCAAGTTGTTAGGTTAGCTTGGATGTCGTGCATTAGTTTGGTTCTATTTATCATACGGAGGTTTCTCTTAGTAGCAGATAAAGGTGGAGGGTTAGGGACTGATACGTCAAGATGGCATATAATGCAGAGGTGGTGGTGTTAGTTTCATATATACTTATACAGGACTATAGATGACGTCCGCTTCATATACACTTGACCGCTCTGGTAGCCAAGTGGTTAGAGTGTCCGCCTCGGATGCGACAGGTCGTGAGTTCGATCCCCGGCCGAGTCATACCAAAGACTTACACAAATGGTACTAAATGACTCGATTGGTGCAATGCATTATGAGCTTAGTGTTAGGAATGGTCGGCCTGGGGTCAGGATAATGTGACTGGATGGGACAGCATGCTACATGTCTGCCCCAATCCTAGGCATCACTATATACTGCCATACTACAGACATCGTAGCGAGATGACTGAAAAATCCAAATCACACACACACTCATATATACTTATACGGGACTATAAATGTCGTTAGCTTCGTATATAGAAGATTGTATGGATGTCATTAGGTTCCAGCATATTCATATTTGAATATATCCAATACATTATCCATTTAATTATGGAATTTACTCCGCTCCGAATCGACCGCTCCAGTGGCCTAAGTCGTTAGATCATCCGCCAGCAGAATCATACCAAAAACTTATAAAAATTGGTAATAACATTATGAGGTTAGTATTAGGACTGGTCTGCAGCATGATTCCTCAGCGCTTGATATCACTAGAGACTGTCACACCGACACCTTTGCGACATGACTGAAATTTGTTTAAAGCTACGTTAAAAATCGACAGCACACACACACACACAGAGCTCCAAACACAACAACAATGGTTACTCGACCCATGCTATTTTCTTTATAACCTTTTTAATATTCAAATATTCCATTATTTTTGTTAATCTAGCATTATTTCTTATAGTCAATTGGATCAGATGAAAATCAAACAAGAACATTGTTTTATTGGTCTGTAAAGGCCCCGTATGCTATCATTGTTCATTGGTTCAACTCGTCTCTTTTTTTCCGAAATAAAATCAGAATTACGTGCAATCTAGTATACATGCGTCTCTTAAGACATTTGGGCCAGTTCGTCCATTTTTAAATTTTCAATATTAAGTTGTAAAAAGAGCCTTCTACACTATAGTTATACCTTCATAATAAATATCAACTAGAAGTCTCTGCTGGACTGGTCAAGGCTTACAGTAGTGAACTGTTGCCATGGTGAAACGAACAAACAAAGTTATCGATTCTTACGACGAATGTGTATTTATGCATTCTAGAACTCTCGCGGTTCTTTGAAATGACGGAATTTAGCTGACTGTGTAAGGAGCAATGGTTGAGTCGGACTGAAGAGAGAGAGAGAGAGAGAGAGTCTTGAAGTTAGTCCTTTTGTAATGTGCAGTGGTGTTTCCCGAATTTCCAAATCAAAGCATTTTCCAACACCTGACTGCTATTTTAATACCATGGAGACTATTTATAAAGGCAGGTAATGAATGCTCATCTGTTACTTGAAATAATAATAATAATAATAATAATAATAATAACAACAACAACAACAACAATAACAATAATAATAATAATAATAATAATAATAATAATAGCAATAATAATAATAATAATAATAATAATAATAATAATAAATAATAGTTGCTGTTGTAGTAGTTGTAGTAGTATGACAACAAAAACAACGTCAGCACTCATAAGAGGAAAAACAACAACAATCCTCAAGGAAATTCATATTTATCTTGGATTTCAGAGAACATTATTATTATTGTTATTATTATTATTGTCATTATTACTCTCGCCATATCTATGTTGTTTTCTAGCCCAAACGTCCAGGGCAAAGATCAACCCTTATTCACGTTTCACGTCTTCTGACATCCCGAACTATACCGTAAAGAATGACACACCAAATTTATAGAAATAAAAGTTGTATACATACATCAAAATGATACAAAATGAGTTGTACGTTGTACTCACGCGCCGATGCAAACACATGAGTTTAAATTAATCACTTTGTTCCTGATTTATTTTGGAACAAACTATTTCTCTGCTCTGTTCTAAAAAACGCGTTGCAATGCGTGGTTCATGATCAGTTTAACTGTATTCTCTAATAGACATATAGACCTTGTTTGATAAGGATGTTTTGATTCTTGCTTCACATTTTTTTTTTCTGTTTGAACTTGCGACTGCCAATAGAATGCCGTTTTACTGTGAAACAGCAGGAAATTACAAAAACTTGATAGCAAGAACTTGCAAAATCATCGATTGCATGACTGTTGGAGATAAAGTAGATTGAAACATATCAATAATTTTAACATAAGGTCATACCGAGCTAGCCCTCTGTTTCCTGCACGTGGAAACATTTCCTATGCTCGGGGTCTTATCTTTCATCTGGCGAAAGATTATTAAATCCTGTTACCACAGAATGTCTGAAAATTAAACTTGGGATTTGTAAAAATATTTAGACTTAAAACAAAACCGGCAGTCAAGGCGGATTTAAAGTCACAATGATGCTAAATACTAAGTCATACTAAAATACTAGATACAAAAGGGATAAAAAACCGAGTCATGCCTTTCTTCGAATAAGCAAATGATCAGTTTCTCATTGGTTCAATGTCAATGGTGACATATTCGTAAAGGTATGGATTTTGTAACATATTCTTAAAGATGCGTAGACGACTAGGTCTTAATGGACGAAAAGCAGTACACAATCCCTCAAAAAGGATGATATTATTTCCACGAATTTACGCAAGTATATAAGGGCAATAGAAAATAAGCAACATTTTTATAGATTAAAGATAAAAAAAGGAGCAAGAAAAAGACGAGATGCCAAGTCATGGATAATATCATGGGTGTAAGGATAGGAATCTTGCAATATTGAATATCTACAGTGTATCTCATTTTTATATATATTTTGTGGTTTTTTAGGGGGGTCCTTTTTATTTGTTTTTTGTCTTAAACACTTATTATCATATCTCAAGATTTTTTTATTTATTTCAAATGCCTAACAACTGTTATTTCTTTTCATTAGTAAGGTCAAAATTCCGCTGCTATTAGTGCTGGCTTCTCGCCCACATAAAATACTGTGAAGGGAAGGTGGTGAAAAATAACACACCAGCGGGAGGTCTCATCAAAATCGCATTCATGCAAACCGCACGTGTTCCAGATTCCCTAAACACAATACCAGTACTAAAAACTCAGTGCGGTAAAGTATTTTTTTTTCGTGGCTTGAGGAATCCTTCTTTCGATGGAGGCAAACATATGAAAGTTACACACTAGTTCAATGAACTAATCGATCTGAAATACTCCAAAACAAATCAAAACAAGTAGACACACTTAGCTATTTGTCTTGCTTTCTTGTTTTTTTAAAAAAAATTATTTGTTAAGCTTTTCAACAAGAATATGCGTTAGATAGTTAATATGTTCGAGGCGATTACCAGATATATTGTAGGGTAGGGCGATTATAATAGTATTGGTATAAAACTGAGCTTGTGATATCAGGTTTATGGTAGGTTGGCTATGATATGAGGATTGGTAAAGAAATCAAGGGAGCTTTCAGATCATCCACGTACAACACGAGATAATGTAGTTGATCGGATTTATTCTATGACGGTGGCTTTCTTTAAAATTTTAATAGAGCAGCTCTCTTTATTTCCGACCTCCACCCCATGTATCATATCTTCTTATTCACCTTACCTCACGCAATGTTTCTTTTTCTCTAATATAGGAAGGTAACGCATAACATTTTCGAATACTAACATGATGATGTTTCCTCCAGCCAATCACGATTTTCTACATATACGTCGGGTGGTGCCGTGATAAGTCCTTTAAACACACTTGTCTACATCATTTTCTTTTCAAACGTTTAAGAGTCATTCTGAAAGCAAGATGGTTAGCAAGGACATTGTCTGGAGTCGTGCATTAATGTACATACACACCTACATATATTCTAGATTTATATTGCAGTTATTTATTTATTTTATTCATTTAGAATATAGATCCCACATAGAATTATCAAGCATACATTCATCCAATTTATTGATAGCATAGCCAGTTAATGTCTTCTTTCGATTGGCATAAAGCTGGCTTAGTTTTTCATTGGAGTCTTATTTAAGTTCTGCTTCAATCTGGCATAACATAATGAATCAATTATGCCACCATTGCTGCGCTCAGCAGAAAACGTATTTAAAGAGTATCAATGAACGCTTTTCAAACCCGTTTGCAATATCGTTCTGGTTCCAAACTTAGGCTACATTTCGGTTCAAAGTATAGTCCTATTCTCTATGAAGTTTGGCCCATTTGTGTGTGTGTGTGTGTGTGTGTGTGTGTGTGTGCAGGATGGAGCTGGTAGGTAGCCTGTAAGAAGTGGTAGAAAAAGTAGTTTACAAGCTTTACTGGTACCAGCATATGAGGGCAAAGAAAGGCGGGTTACATATAGACCTGTCGAGGGAAATCTTTCTGAATAATATTAATATACATGTATATTGTAGTAAGTGATTGTATACAATACAATTTTGTTGGATCTTATGGCTTTCGATGATGCTCGCAATGGCGTTATGTATACGGTCCCGGTGCAGTGCACGGAATTAACAGGGTAATCAATAACATTACTGTTTTTTGAACGACTGATACATAGAATGCCTTAAAATTGAACAGAATCTACAAGTAGTCTCAAGTTTATTTCATTATGTCATTTATTGATATGAATTACACATTTAAATGAAAGTACATATATATATATATATATATATATATATATATATATATATATATATATATATATATATATATATATATATATATATATATATATATATTAGTTAATGTAACAGAAGGTTAGAAAAATGCTATATAGATGAGTGACTCCCTAGCTTACTCAAACGTGCAGCCACTACCCCTGAATATTTGTGCGAATTCGCAGAATGCCTAGATATATTTGGCTGACATATCGTTTTTACGTTGTTTTGGATCTGTGTACTGAAATCCAGCTTTGATCGGTCCTAGTCTCGATCAGGATTCCCGATGTGAGAATTATTTCTTATCTTAATCGATGTGATATCATTACTGACCAGCAATTCCCATGTCCATGCCACCAGAGTTAAAGGTGATTAATACGACAGAAGGCGAAGATTGCCCATATAGGCCTGTATGAGGTCCATGATCAGAATAAATAAAACCTATTGCCTAATCAAGTAAGAATCTGTTGCGCGCTTCTGTTCTACGTGTCTTCCGTACTAAGGAGCATTTGTTTGTGATAGTTTCTGTGAGATACTTATACAGAATTTAGATCAAGCGTGAATATACTCAAAACAGTGGAAGAACAAGGAAAAACAAAAAAAAAGAGAACAGGACAGAACATAAATGCTATTGCTTCGTATCTTGGCGTGGGGTATATTCATTTCAGAACTATTCAGTCATTTTCAGGCAAACACATTTCATATGAGAAAGGACACATAATTGTCCAAAGTAACTAAAATCCATAGGAGAAAGGACACCTGATTTCTCATGTCCATGTACGCGTGTCAAGCATGTATTTTTTTTTCTCTTTCTAACACCGGTTTCTGAATGTGTCAATCGCATAAAGGTGCAGAATCAAATTCTTACACTTGTACTTTTGTACAAACCAATGAGGCATGACTACTAGGCCATGTGATCTTAATCCATATTGCCATTGGAGATCTAAAAAATCTTGCATATCATCCCCTTTCCCAATTATGATCTTAATTAGTGCTGATATGTTATCCCCCACGATCTGAATAAAATACGAGTATTGAAGTAAATTCTTAAGTTATTTGCTATTTCAAAACGCAAATGATGGTTCCCTTAAAGTAGATTATTCCGCAAATTCACTAAAAGTTTCACTAGGGGATATATATCAGTTTCTACAATTTCTGGACATAACACTGAGGAAAACAAACGTAATTTGGTTTGCTTGTAAAAAAAGGCTGTACGGTTAATATTTCCTAGAGAACTGAAACTCTACTAAATTCACTTTACTTGAAATAAAGTTTTCTTTGAAATGTATATATGTTAAATTTAAATATTCTCCCTAAATGACAGAAATTAAAAATCTTCTGCTTCCACGGTCATAAAGATTACTTACAGCCAGTGGAGAAAGTTATAGTAATAAAATATCTGGCATTATCACAATTAGCCCATTTGTTGTTCGCAGTAGCAAACCTTCTCAGAAAGTGTGGGGAGAACTTTATTACTTTTCTATGAATTCCATTGGAATGGTGCAAAGTATAAAGTACAAAGAAAGGCGATGATGGTTTGAATTGGAATGTTTTCTATTTGCAGGGGGCTCTGGGTTGTCAGGTGGTCCACGGCGCTTTCCTGTACAGATCACTCACAACTTACCTTTCTCAACGTGATTTCCAGTCTCGCTTCAACCAATACGGGATTGTGAGAAAGCTTGCCACTAGCTTCACGTGTGTAGGTTGTCCTTTTCTGGATCTTCTCTGGCTCTTCCTCTGCCACAAATGCTGGCCGGCGTGTATTGACTGTCATGAGATGAACATGGCGCCAAGCCCATGAGTATGAATCTTGTAGGAGTTTGAAACTCAGAATGGTTTTTGTAAGATGGATCCTGCATTTGTTGACGGCTGATCCAAAATGGATTCGGTTTGAAAGCACCAATCAGCTATATGAAGAATAATGACCCCAGAATTACTTTAATGAGATTGTCACAGGTGATGAAACATGGGTTTTCTTTTTCGAACATGATTCAATAGAAAATAGTAAAGTCTGGCTCAGTGAAAAAGAGCAGAGGCGGCAAATCGCTCGACGTAGTCGGAATTTGAGGAGAGTTTTATATGCATTATTGTTCTATGCAAACATCTTAGTTATCCAGGTACATGTGCCTATCTCATCTGGAAACGTTATTGCATCCACTGAATGTCAAAAGTTACGGAACACTTTCGAACCACCTGTCCGGCATCTGTGTCCTTAAGTATACATCTATATCATGGCGACATACCAGCGTATACACTATCCGTCGTAACAGAGCTCCTGAAAGACCAAGCATCCAAACCTTGACAAATCTGTCAAATCTTCCATACAGACGTGAACGAGCTCCAAATGACTTTGGCTGAGACTCGTTATCCAAGATTGTCTGAAGGTGCAGACGATCTGAATGAAAGAGCTATGCCTTTGGAAGGGCATTTTTCCAGTGCATGAGCAACATGCCAAAATGTGAATACATATACTAGCTGGATAATCCGACTGAGTAAGTGCGCAGAAGTGCATGGGTAGTACTTTGATTTGATGCAATTATGTACTGCTTACGAATAACGAACTTTGTTGGTACAGCTCACTAATATTCAGACATTTTTTAAACGCCCTTCATGCATAAAGGGATCCACACATTTATGTTGATAGTGGACTTTGGTCACAAAAAGAGTATTAACTTTTGTTCCTGAAAGAAAAGAGCCTAATGAATCATCTAAGTTGATTATGCATGTAGTTTGAATATAGGACTTAAAATAACCACACAGCTTCACACCAGGAAAGATTACCGTTAATCGTGCATTGGATTTAAGATGATGATCAGGTTAACATATTGCTTTCTCAAACAAATGAAGCAATACAATTAAATATTGCAGCAAAGATCATATGCATACCTTATAAGCTGCTTGGATTAATATTAACTAATTAGATACTAGCATACTTAATTTTAGTCAGATTGATTGCTCGCATATTGTGAACACATTTAATGATAGTATCTATTAAAATTATTCCATGAAATATTTGTTTCATATGACGTAAGATACGACGCTTTAAGACCACTGTACATGACACATGACCATCAATGACGTATATATATATATATATATATATATATATATATATATATATATATATATATATATATATATATATATATATATATATATATATATATATATATATATATATATATTCTGGTTCGTTCTGAACATTTGGCAAATGTTATATGTCGTATTTAATTTTTATATGGAGCTTGGCACAAATTAATTCCTATATTGCTCTTCGTTGTATAAAATCCCAAAATACCCAATTCTGAAGCATATCAATTAAACTACTATTTGGCAATTTTTCAGTGGTAGTTTCTGTTTGCAGTATTTCCATGGTTTGGTTTCCTTTGAACATATTCGTAAGCTATAAATCAAAGCAGTAATGCAGCCAATTAATCTGAAGATATATAAATGTCATCTGGAAAACGGACGACTAAATCTATCTAATTAATACCACGAATCACAGAAAGGAAACCGTCTTTGTGGATATGTTTAAAACTAATTCCACTAATAACGGAAAGGAGACCTTTGTGGATATTCTAAGTGTAACTTTCTTCTTTACCGCATTAGAGAATGACGTTATGACTGTAGTTGGAACGTCTTTTTCAACTGACTTAGCATACTGGTTGCATACCGTTTCGTTCCGCTTCGTTTTGAATCGCACCTTTCCATTTCACAACTTTTGCAGATGTGCTTTCCTTTGCGATCAGTTTCGTATTGTTCTTGGCCGTTCTGAAGCGTGTCACTAAATCTATGTCATTGGAAGTGTAGCGTTTGCACCCAGTTCTATAGAATAAGTAATTTTTCTAGTGGTTTAATTGTCATAACGGTGTGTGTGTGTGTGTGTGTGTGTGTGTGTGTATTTACGATGATACGGCAAACCATGAAAGTTCGCTACATTGAAAATGAATGATATGGGGAAAAAATGATATCTCTGGAAAATGACATACATGGAAACTGCACACACTGCAACGTGATTAACAATATTTCCAAATCCTATGATGTCTTATGATGGAATTTAATACATGTATTCTGTACGACAAAGTGGTCACATGTATTCCGTACAATGAAGTGGGTTACAAAATTTTAAAATCTTAAGAAGTCACATAATGGAAAGTAACACATGTATCATGTACAATACAGTGGTTCATAGTATTTCAAAATCCCATGTCTTATGATGTAATGTAGAACATGTGTTCTGTTGGACAAATATTTCGACATTTTATGAAGCGTATAATGGAATGTAACACATGTATTCCGTACTAGAACATAGACTAAAATACTATTGTAAAAAACCCTATTAAATCTTTAATTGTAATCTCACACATGTATTCTGCAAATCAATGTGATTAACCATATTTACAAATTCCATGAAGTTGTATGATGTAATGTAATATAATACATGCGTTCTGTAAGACAAAGTGGTTGACAATATTTAAAAATTGCATGTAGCTTTATATTGGAGTTTAACATTCTACCCATTTCTTTATGCACAACATGTATGCTAGCATGAAGTTATTTCTTACAGAATGTGCACGTTCAATAGCATCAAATCAACGCGTTCAGTAGCATCAACTGTTCGCGCTCAATACCATCAGGGGGGTATATTTCCACATTTCAATGGAATATTTAATAGCACATTTAACACACGCACGTTGCGTAACAACAGCTGATTTAACTGAATACTTATATGATTCCTATCAATACATTCAATGCTGCGAAACTTTTATTAGCAACAAATGTTTAAAAAGAAATGCCTTTGGAAATTTACTAATACCTGTCAAGGTCATAAATAATTGTACGAATTTATTTTCCACTTGTATGGTCCTGCTAATATATTCCCACAGTACGACTTCCCTTATACAAGCCCCATTTACAAAATCAGTTAGTTTTGAATTTTTAAAAATGTTCACTTTCAGTGCCCATTTCTAAAATCATTTAGTTTTGATTTTTTCAGCATTTACTTTCAGTCTCTATTTCGAAAACCCGATAGTTGTTTTTCTTAGTGTTCACCGTCAGTCCCTATTTCTAAAACTAGTAGTTTGGGTTTTCTCTGAGTTCATCTTCAGTCCCTATTTCTAAAACCCGTAGCTTGGGTTTTCTCTGAGTTCATCTTCAGTCCCTATTTCTAAAACTCGTAGCTTGGGTTTTCTCTGCGTTCATCTTCAGTCCCTATTTCTAAAACTAGTAGTTTGGGTTTTCTCTGAGTTCATCTTCAGTCCCTATTTCTAAAACCCGTAGTTTGGTTTTTTTGTAGTGTTCATCTTAGGTCCCTTTGTCTACAACCCGTTAGTTTGGTCTTTCGTAGTGTTCATCGTCAGTCCCTATGTCTACAACCCGTTAGTTTGGTCTTTCTTAGTGTTCATTTTCACTCTTTACTGCAATAGCTATACAGGACACTCAAAACGTTTTCAGTACTTATGTGGAATAGTGTCAATTCTGCTTACAGAAATAAATGTGCTCTTACAATATTTTGTAGACAGAATCACTACAGTTTTGGACAATTTTAGATTCGGGACACCGTTTGATCAGTCTTAATTTAGAACTGAACAAATATCGCGCATTGCCTACGACAAATCGCGGGAACAAAGGTAATTTGCACGATCTTTCCGCACAGGGTTTTAAACGTTGCGCAACTAGAGATAGGTTTTACACTAAACCCACGATCCCACTGTCTGGCAGCATCTCTGGGCTAGACTGTTTAGTTCTCTTTTCGAAATATAACTAAGGTGGAGCAACAAAATTTCCATCAATATATCAATATGATCTCTAAAACGCCGATCTATTGGTTGTTTTAGCTAGTTTTAATTGGTGAACATACCTTTCTATGGCAGCGCAAATGGAATTAGCTGCTTTTTCTATGTGGATGATGTAACTGATACTAATAACCATCAGACAAGTTGGCCCGTGATAGCGCTCCTGGCTGTCTTAGAATAAAACGCAAGAGCAGTTGCTCATATTATCAGGGTCAGTAGGATGCTTTCTGTTGAAACGTTTCCAGTGCTGTTGATCACATATCTTGTGATAACAGATTTTTCAATATTTCTTGAGCATTTTTATATTCGCCCATGTCTGACTGCACATTACCAACATTTGTCACTTATAAAAGACCCTTACACGAGGATGTTTTGGACAGAAGATGGTCAGGTCCTGTTCAGCACTTGTCAAAGATAAAGTTGTGCGACTTTTTGATATTTCAAACATGGTCAGCTTCTAGCAGGTGGTCACGGAAAAGTTGCTGAAATGTTTTTTTGTGTTTAGTAACTTTTGTCACCTTTGACGGCAGATGGACCTCAGTAATAATTTGTAAGGTCCTCAGGCTTACTGCTTAAGGTCCTCAGGCTTACTGTTTAAGTTCATCAGGCTTACTGTTTAAGGTCTTCAGGCTTACTGCTTAAGGTCCTCAGGCTTACTGATTAAGGTCCTCAGGCTTACTGATTAAGGTCCTCAGGCTTACTGATTAAGGTACTGTTTAAGGTCCTCAGGCTTACTGTTTAAGGTTCTCAGGCTTACTGCTTAAGGTCTTCAGGCTTACTGTTTAAGGTACTCAGACTTAATGCTTAAGGTCCTCAGACTAGGATTGTTTCAATCAAGGTTTGTTAAATTATATTCAGTGAAATGAGTCTCGTTTAAATGTTTTCTATCTATAGTAACAGTAAATATGTTTGGCGGCATGGATGAATAATTTGTAACAGTTTGAAAGTTATTCATGTCAGGATGCTGTTTTTGTTTTCAATTTTTGGCTAAATTCTGTTCAGCCAACTAACTAGACTAACGGATTTCTCTTTTCAGTATCAACAACAACATTTGATATTGGATTAGAATCATTGGTATAACTTTGAAAGGGAGTTTACACAAGTATATTTTCTCCCAAGGTTGATCAAATTGTATTCACCGGTTTGAGAAAAAACCTTTATACATTTGTTCCGTTTTCAGTTTTGACGGCGGTTCGGCAGCTTTGTTTGAATAATTTAGGAAAATCCTCATGTCAATACGTTTCTGTTAAACTGGATCAAATTATATTCAGAGGTTTAGAATAAGCAGTAATTTGATAGCTGTTTTCAATTTTTTCTGTGCAGTGAACAGATCTGACGACTGATGGGCATTATTTATAAAAGCTTGAACGTCATGTGTGCCAAGTTTGCCTGAAATTGGTGTTTAAAACGTTGAGAACTTGACTGTGTCAAAAGTTGACGGGCGATGGACAAGCTTTTATATTGTTGGTAATGGCGTCGTATTTGAAAGCGGATCGTCGTCAAATGAATCACTTTGAAAATTCTCCATACCAAGATGCTTTCTGTCCAATTTGATCAAAACCTATTCAGATGTTCTGGAGAGCAGTACATTTAAAGCTTTTTCTTCTAGTTTTTTTTGTAAAAGTGACCAAATGTGAAGGCCGCTTGGCATCATTCGTACCAAGCGGAGAAACATTTAGTACATGATGCTCTTTGTGAAGTTTGGTTAAAAATGTATTTTTTTTTAATTTTTTTTTTTTGAGAAGTTGAAAAAAATCAGTTCTTGCTCAACGACGGAAGACGAACTACGGACGAAAGGCCATAATGCAAGTTCACATTGCGTTTCAGCCAGGCAACCAAAAATTGTTATGAAAAGTGTAATAAACAAAACGTTTCCCCGCGTTTCTCATTGTAATGTATGTTCGATGTCATCCAATATTTCTGTTTTTTGTCCTAGACCATTTTTTCCTGTCATCTTCTACATCATCCATATTTAAACTTCCTTTTGCAACGTGTCAGATAAATTGTGTAATGGATCTCTTTGGAGTTTTAATTCACATTGGATTAAAGGCATCTACTGTTAAAAAAGGTTTGTCGCTTAGCAACATTTTTTACAACTCTAATTGTTGTATCTTTTCTTTTTGTCTTTCATCTGCGTGAATAATTAGAGGCACATCTTTAGCCCTAAGTGAATTCAAATCATCTATTCTTTGACTGTTTGCATATAGCATGTTGTGTAAGATTCCACCTAACCCATGACAAATGAAAACAATGCTACCGTTGAGGCACCCTATTTATTGAAGAAGGAAAAATACTAAATCATAGTCACTAATTATTTCTCTGTAAAAATGTATCTGGTATCACCTATTTTTCACTAAAACTTACCAAGATTCACTTAGGTATTGACTATTTGTCACTAACAATCACTTAGGTATTGAATATTTGTCACAAAAAGTCACTTAGGTATTCACCATTTGTCTCAAAAAGTCACTTAGGTATTGACTATTTCTCACTAAAGGTCACTTAGGCATTGACTATTTGTCAGTAAAAGTCACTTAGGTATTGACTATTTGTCACTAAACGTCACTTAGGTATTGACTATTTGTCACTAAAGGTCACTTAGGTACTGACTATTTGTCACTAAAAGTCACTTAGGTATTGAATATTTGTCACTAAAAGTCACTTAGGTATTGACTATTTGTGTCAAAAAGTCACTTAGGTATTGACTATTTGTCACTAAAAGTGACATAGGTATTGACTATTTGTCACTAAAAGTCAGTTATGTATTGACTATTTATCACAAAAGGTCACTTAGGTATTGACTATTTGTCACTAAAAGGCACTTAGATATTGACTATTTGTTACAAAAAATTTCTTAGGTATTGACTATTTGTCAGTAAAAGTCACTTAGATATTGACTATTTGTCACTAAAAGTCACCTAGGTATTGACTATTTGTCACTAAATGTCACTTAGGTATTGATTATTTGTCACTAAAAGTCACTTAGGTATTGACTATTTGCCACTAAAAGTCACTTAGGTATTAACTGTTTGTCACTAAAAATGACATAGGTATTGACTATTTGTCATTAAAAGTCACATAAGTATTGACTATTTGTCACGATAGTCACATAGGTATTGACTATTTATCACTAAAAGTCACATAGGTATTGACTATTTGTCACTAAAAGTCACTTAGGTATTGACTATTTGTCACTAAAAGGCACTTAGATATTGACTATTTGTCACAAAAAATATCTTAGATATTGACTATTTGTCACTAAAAGTCACCTAGGTATTAACTATTTGTCACTAAATGTAACTTAGGTATTGACTATTTGTCACTAAAAGTCACTTAGGTATTGACTATTTGCCACTAAAAGTCACTTAGGTATTAACTGTTTGTCACTAAAAATGACATTGGTATTGACTATTTGTCACTAAAAGTCACATAGATATTGACTATTTGTCACTAAAAGTCACTTAGGCATTGACTTTTTATCACTAAAAGTCACTTAGGTACTGACTATTTATCACAAAAAGGCACTTAGGTATTGACTATTTGTCACTAAAAGTACTAATGTAACTCTCATAGTAATCTTTCAGTAACTTTTGTAGTTGTAAACGTTCATAGTTTGCGTAATATTCATGAAACATTCTCAGATAAATATGTCACTGAAAACTGTTATTGACGGTATGGAAAATATAATGTGTATGACAAGAGAACCATCGCTCACAGAGGTAACTGGGATACGTGTAAAATTAAATTCATTCATCCATGGAAACTGTATCCTAAGAAACATTCCGAGCAATTAGTTGCCACTATGAACTAAACGAAAAAATAAGAGATGTCTAAATTTCTTGCTAAAACAAATTGGATTGGTCGGTGGAATATGATTGCTTTTTCGCTCATTTTATCCTCGTTGCCCACACAGATTCCAACGACGAAGAGACAGTGACGCATTGAAAAGAAAAAGACTGGATAACTCAAACGGTTGTTGTTGTTGTTGTTGTTGTAGGGTTTAACGCCATTTTTCAGCACACGATAGGCTATACATGGCGGCCAGTATTAATGGTGAAGGAAGAACCCGGGAAAAACCCCGGAAAGAACCACCGACCCACGATAAGTTAATAGCAGGCTTTCTCACATACCCACTTTGGCCGAATCTGAGATTCGAACCCACGCAGACAGAGGTGAAATGGCTGGCTGTGATTCGTAACGGACAGCGCTTTAGACCACTCGGCCACTCGTGGCCCATCCTAACTCGAACGGCACATATTTTAACGACGTGTAATAGATGGAGTATCTATCAAGAGACACTGTTACAGCGAGTTACTTGATTGGGCCTGAAACATGAATGTAAAAGAATGATGTAGCTACGTTAGCAAGTGATTCTTTTAGAGTAACACAAATGACAACGGGAAAGATGTAGATGTATTAATCAAGAGAAAACCATGAGGAAGAAAATAAAATTATGTTGCAATAAATGATTTAACGGTATCGTTATGAAGTCAGATAAATACACATGACAGATAAGAGATCATCTGTAAAAAGTTCATACACTTTTTTCAGTAAACCTGATACAATATCAGAGGACTATGCTATGCAGTACACAACAAAATAGCCATCAATAAAGACTTTGTTGCCAAAGAAAAACTTGTAAACATTAATTAAAAGTCCCATTCGTGATTTACATTGCCTCTGAGAGTATTTTGGTTATGCATACTGAGGATGTAATGAAAAACATACAACAAAGCAGCCAAATACATTCATCTGACGTCTGATTGTACCTTTTATTAATCAATGATTTGCTTGTGCAACAGAGTCACTGATTGTATTTAAGTAATTTACGACGCTTTGTGTAAATCTTCCAAACTAGTGCACGAAGAATTAAAGCCGAAAATCATAATCTGTGGTGTTCAACGACGAAGGTAGATGAGAACTATATAACCAACATGTACCAAGTCTGTATAAAATAAAACTGTGCAAACACATGTTCATCTCCATAGCAAATGACGTTAGCATTCGTAACGTTCACGACCATGCCATTCAACAGGCGAATAAGGAGGCCCCGTCAGTAACAGATGTAAATTGGTCAATTAGTTATTGTTCAGTATGTCCTTCAAAGTCCGTATACTCATGAAAGAAGGAAAATAAATAACAGAACAATAATGTTTTCAGATAGATTTAGATTTATGGCACAATCAATTGAAAGTTTAACAAACAATATGAACGTCCAATATTTCACAAACTAACATCTACATACTTTGGGAAAGACACATGTTCATATGGAAACATGGAAAACTTTTAAAGGGTTAATGAAACATCTATAAAAAACGATCGACAAATTTGAAGAGCTGAGGATTTAAAATTAAATGATATAACCCGTATTTAAAATGAAATTAAATCCGTATAAACTTAATTCAATTTCCAACTGAGACATCTGTGTTAAAACTGGAGGATAATTATTTTAGTCAAGTTTCATCCTAGTATATAGCAATGACTAATTGAACCAGAACACCATTTATTTTTCCCCTTGTTTTCTGAAGCCTGTCTCAGAATAACATTGATTTTATGCATTAGATACGAACACCAGTCGAATAAGTAGTTGGAAAACATTTTTATGTGCTGACCAAGATTTGGGAACAATTTAACTGGCTGCATGACATGGCCCCAATTCCATAGAAATTGAACACGTAACATTGTATAATTATATGGTTATCAATATAATGACAAATGTATATTTCTGTTGATAGACATCTCAACTGAAGTGACGATTGTATATCTATGACCTTGCATTTTCATATAAAATGTTTATTTATCACCCAATCCTTTTACTGACCAAGCACGCGAAATCAAAAGAGTATTGACGGATTCTAATGTAGATTTGTGCTAGTTATAGCTGCTAACTGAATATGATTATGTTTAACTATAAGGTCGGTTAAATGAATGCTTCTTGTGCCAGAAATATTGACATTCCTAATAACTCACATTTCCCAAAATATAACGTCTTCCTTTGAATCCTTCATATACGAATGACCCTCCAATGTTCGAAAATTGATTGATTTTGTGGCTCTGTGACCATGTCCTATTCCAGCTATACAAGTTCGTTTAGTAAAACATTGCACGCCATCGTATATCGTACAACATATAACGCCCATTCTTTTCAAGTAAGCACACACACACACACACACACACACACACACACACACATATATATATATATATATATATATATATATATATATATATATATATATATATATATATATATATATATATATATATATATATATATATATATATATATATATATATATATATATAAAAGAGAGTTTCCGCATGAATTCGAGAGAAAGAAAACTTCGTGGTATTTTTTATGTTAATACTCTTATATTTCGTATTTGACGATTAATAAAATACCAGTCGAAACATCTTTCTTTATAAAGAAGATATTAAATAATCAAGACTGCATATGCGTTTTGTTCCGGCTCGACATAATTGACAAGTTTGACAGGGCCTAGAGATATATCAAGGCCGTCAGGCTAATATATATATATATATATATATATATATATATATATATATATATATATATATATATATATATATATATATATATATATATATATATATATATATATATATATATACCCAGAATTACGCAAGTTGTTTCCTGCTACTCAGAACAAATCACACGATCACTGTTATATATTTATTACATTTACATATCCAGATTTTTAATTTTTCCTTCATACTTTCTAGATATGAATGTGTGAATTGAATTATTTACAAGTTTGATTCTGCGCACTGAAGAGTATTTATGCACCGACATCAACGAAAGCACATACATAATTATAGTTTGGGTGCGCGATATGGAAATATAACTGAACACGTGAAAAATAATGTAAGATTAAATGGGTATGTAATAAAGGTAATGCATATGAGACCAGGGCAATCTTGAGCGACTACCACTTGCTGTAAATGTGATGCTCAGGCTTTCAATTGCTGAAATGATTGTTATCGTAGTCATTTATCTAACATAAATCATGTAAAAAGTACACACGTATAAATATAACATAACACACGTGTTTTTTCTTTCTTTTTTCCTGAATACCTGTAAAAAAAAAAGAATGATATCGTTTATAAATACATATCAGCCTCACGGCTTAAACGTATCCCCTACGCCATACAAATTCAAAATAAAATAAAATAACAAAATAAAATTTAAAAAAAAACACAATAAAGCAGTCTGTCCTCCGTCTCGGGTTAACACGCATGTAGGTTTGTGTGCATAATATATTGGGAAAAAATCACTAACATACACCATTTACTTTTCTTCGTACATTTTGAGAAGAGGAGTCTTTGATCTTAAATCTGTGAAAATTTGTAAATGGCTTTGACTCGTTGAACAATTATTGAATGGATAGTTATTGACAGAGTACTTTTTTGAATTGTTTGGACTCCTAGCTATACTAAAATAGGAACTTTAAAGTTCAATAGCCGTACTCCGTAATGAGTCCGTACGTTGTATGAGATATTAATGACTCCGTGTGTTGTATGAGATATTAATATTGTGATTTGGCCAAAAAAGTAAGTGTCTTTCTTTCCGCCAAAGGTGTGAAGTAAAATGGCAGGATGGTGTGTACCCATTTTTAAAAACGAGCTGGATAAAAGAAGTATTTTATCCAGCTCGTGTTAGCTCAGGTCACTATTTCTCAGCCCGGTTCAGCGGTGTATATCATGGACATTGTCGGAACCGATTATTGTTTTTACTGTACATGATATAAGGTTAAAGGTATGAGAAATTAAAATATATTAAATCGGGTTACCAAAATAATAACTGCGTTTTTAATTTAGTTACTTGCTCCTTACTTGCAGCAACGTAGTTGTGTCAGGCATTATTTCTAATT
Source organism: Sinohyriopsis cumingii (assembly GCA_028554795.2). NCBI lineage: Eukaryota > Metazoa > Mollusca > Bivalvia > Unionida > Unionidae > Sinohyriopsis > Sinohyriopsis cumingii. Next base: position 59,265,984 of record CM068828.1, read on the forward strand.
TTGAATCATGAAACTCGATTTCATCATTTTCAGTCCTGATACAATCTTTATGGTAATGTAAATATATTCTGTAACATACCAACGTGGCTCTGGCGTGGCTTGATGACTGTGAGGCCTGAAGCTCGTGCTTCTAAGACCGTATTACACAAACATTGGTAGACTTCTTATGCATTACTGGTGTATTCTTTTTAAATAGCACACATTATAAGACATCTCCGAGTGGTTTCAATAGAGTGTGTAATATTTATATTTCTTTCTTCAATGATAGTTAGTCAGAGTTGCTATAACGCAAAGATCCCGCCCCCATCTCATTTCTTCTTTGTTACAGGAGTGTGTATGTAATACCAACGTTTGACATTCTTCTCGCAATATACCAAACTTGGAAGCCACTATTTCCTCCTCTGTTGATTCCTCAATTCTGACACGTGCGTCTTATTTATTTTCAACTCCATTAATGTGTTGAGTATTCAAATATTTCTTCTCAATCGTTTGTTGTAACATATTAGTATTTCTTGCTTTTCTTAATCTCCTAGTTTGCCGAGGATTGCAGACTCCCCTGGTGTCTGTAATTTGTTAATCATTAACCTGACTGTAAGCGTATAGTTCATTGGCATGGGACTGGAAGTATTGGAGGATGAGTCTCACATCAGTGAAGTACTATCAGAGAACTAATTAAGACTCAATCTTGATGCAAGTCACTATTTTTGAGTCTGCGTGTCCGTACTGACCGTTCCGATGTTACATGACAGCCAACGCCACCAAACAAGCCGCATAACGATTGTCTTCATAATTCCAGTGTAAGCTTTGACACATAAAGGATCTCAAATAGAGCTTGTTTTTTAAGTTCTAGAGTCATTACTATACGCTGCTGTTAAGGATAGCCTAAGAAAATATACTGAATAAAATGCAAGGCCAGTTACAGACCTTTAGTTCCAGAATCTGATGTAAATTCAACATTTTCCTTCTGTTTGCAATGTCCAACAATAACCAAATGTGGTAAAGCACACTGCAGTATCGGCCGAGAAATTTAGTCGCATACAAGCTGAACAAATGTAATTTTAACACATTCCCAGTAAGATAATATGGAAATGCTGACACGACTCGTTAAAGTACAATGAAACACAAAACTCAATTTAAATTCCCAAACGCGAAATGAATTTCTTCGTTCATCTCGCATGTCCACGGGTTAACTGTAATCGTAACATTTAAGTCCAGAAAAATTGTCGGAAAGTGTATTTCAAAAATATAATATCAGTTGCTTTTGACATACTACTACTATCTATATCCATACAGAATAATTATATTCATATCCATATATTATAATCATTTAAGTTTGTGAAATTCGCCAAAAAGTCATGAAAGCCAACATGACCAGTAATCTGGAGATATTACTGGTCCTGTCCATAACCAACTGGCAATACATTTCATCATATGAGACAACGAATGTGTGGGTGATTGTGTCCGTGTGTGCGTGTGTGTGTGTGTGTGTGTGTGTGATGTGGATTTTTAACGTAGATTTAACAATTTTCAAGTCATATCGCTACGATGCCTGCAATGTGGCATTTTATAGTGATGTCTAACACTGGGGCATCATGCCGCAGACATGTAGCATCATGTTCCATCAATATCCTGACACCAGGCCCACCAGTCCTAACACTAACCTCTTAATGCTGAGTGCCAAGCGAGGAAGCTGCTCGTACCATTTTTGTAAATCTATGGTACGCCTGGGGGGTGGGGGTGGGATTAAACCGGCGATATATCGCATACAAGAAGGCGAAATGTAGTCAATGTCTTAATGGTAAACGCAGGTAGACATGATTACAAACCCTTAGTTCTTTATGTAGCCAAAAATAGCAATACAAAAGAAGATATTTATATCACATAGTTAAAGTTATTACATGCTGCTAAGGATGGCTACAGTTTACTGATGATACTGACCAGTTGATCCCGATCCAAACATAATTGGCTACAGTTTACTGATGATACTGACCAGTTGATCCCGATCCAAACATAATTCATTTAGATGATGGAAATCAGGGTCTATTGCTGGCATTGATGACCAATCTGAATCCTAGTAAAAATAAGGATCTCCATCCACTGACTTGTCATCAATGAAGTTATTAGAACCTGTCTCCAAAGATAACGATATGGTATTCAGAGTGCAGATGCCCATGAAATTAAATCTGCGGAAAGATGAGTTCCAGCAGTGGATTGATGGAGCTGGATCAAATGCATCCACAACAGCAGATTTCACCGCTAACATGATTATCATGACCTTACCATGGTTTTGTATTCCACCCGAAATCTGTAACCCAACTATTTATAAAATATCGCTTTCGTTTGATAGTATTATAAACATTTTCAATAGTTCTGTTTTACTTGGCTGGTATTTGTTATTAAACAAATTACGGTGACTCGAGGCTTCAAAATATTTCTACAAGTCTAACTTTGGGAATCACAGGTAGCATGTGTCATCAGATATCACATAGACACAAAAGAACTGTTTATCTTCCCATCTCACCAAGATTAGCAAGTGATCACTAGAAACAATTCCCGCTATTTATTTGTCACTTAATTTCTTTCATCTTTTTAATACAATAAAATGTACAGGTTGAACATTAAAAATACTCGAGATACCAAAACATTCAACTGGTCAGATGAACTGGCTACTTATTGTCGGATTCAGTCGGCCGTTAAATCATTGTGGAATCGGACTGGGGGCTGGCAGCAATTTCGCACGCTGTTCGTATATTCATATCCAAAATTGAATAGGATTTTTCGGATGCGATAATGCTCTTCCAATATACGTTTTGCTGTGAACGAATATACAAATACACCTGAGTCACGTTTGCTGTTGCTACAATCATTCGGTATTCTCAAAGGTAACGTTACTCTTGCAGGAATATAAACACTTTCTGGTAGTAGTTGTCAACTGTCACTGTTGACTACAAACCGAATACTAATTATTGCAGTTTCAAAAACAAACGTATATATGACGGGTCGACGAACTCAATTAGAGTACGTCTCAATACACACAGATACCAATAGTGTATGTATATAGGTCGTTCATTAGCGTACGAGAAAAAGCCTTTCGCAATATGGCGCTGTATACTTTTAAATCGTCATCATCTTACGAAGAAACCCAAATTAATGGCTTTTTATCAATACAAGTTGTACCATTTCTTCCAGCATTTCGTTAGGTAGGTATCAGTGCAAGCCAAACCATTTTCATGCAAGTCGTTAAATTGCTATCAATACAAGTTATACCATTTCTTCGAACAAGTCGTTAGGCAGGTATCAATACAAGTTATACCATTTATTTCTGGATGTCGTTAGGTTGGAATTAATACAAGTTATAAATGTCTTCCAGCATGTCATAAGATATGTATCAATACAAGTTATATCCTGTCGACCAACATGTCCTTTGTTTGATATCAATCCACGTTAATCCTTTCGACCAACATGTCGTTTGGTTGATATCAATAAAAGCTATACCATTTCTTCATGCCTTGCATTAGCATTTGAGACATAACTCGGATAATTTTGACTGTTGTCTGAATTGTTCACTCGTAAGGCAACTAAAATTAATGATGCAAGTATTATTCCAAACCAATTTTAAGCTTGTAAAAGAAGATTAATGTGTTCTTCATAAGCAACATTTAAGCTTGTAAAAAAGGACTCGTGTTCATCATAAGCAATATTTAAGCTCGTAAAAGAGGACTCGGGTCTTCATCATAAACGATATTTAAACTCTTCAAAGAGAATTAAAGTGTTCATCATAAACAGATTGCTGTGATCCATCTGTCTATTTAATCAATCGTCTTTGACATGCAATTCATTCCAAGGGCCATAGCTTGTCGCAATTTGAAAACTATAGCCTTGCGAACTATATCTTTGAAATATGGAACAAATATTCTTCAATGCCAAGGAAAATTATTTATTTTAATGTCTAACTCCATGTAGGCGCATATACAATGTGCCAAATAACTCGATTAGTGTTTCTCAATTACGACCTTTAATACGCTGCGCATAGTTATGCTGAATATGAATTTTATCTGGAAAGTGATAACGACCTTAAAACTCCCTTTTTATCCATTCCAAGGACGAAAATTTACTGCGAATTTTTCAAAACAATACCTTTGTTTGGTACTCTTATTTAGGTCTCACTGGATAGTTTCGTATTGTGACACCTCCATCATTTTTAAGGTAGAAGGCATTATTAGCCTAATTATCATAAGCCAAGCGTTTGTAAATTCACTTAGAAGCTAAATATGTAATGTGGTTTAGATTTACTTTAGTTAGGCTTGAACATGGGTCGATTTGTTTAATGATTGCCTGTCACAATATGACTAGCACTGGAGATCAAATGCGTAACTTGGGCTGCAAATGAGCAGCCGAATTGGCTTACATATTTACGTATGTCTGCTACAGAGGTAAATATCTAAAAATAGAGATGGTTGAGGGGTGATTAGAAGTATGCTAATTTGTTATAGTACTAGTGAACGTTAATCATACAAAGAGTACATACTGATTCTTTTAGCCGCCTTGTCACAGGGAAATATTCAAAATAGCTCTTTGCTGTCAAAAATGAACGTGAAAGGAGGGGTTGGTGGCAGTGTTGGTTCAGCATAAAAGCCACCAGTTGCTTAAGGAATTAACCTAATTGCCTCAGACAAAATCTCACAAGCATGCTGTCTACAAGAATCATTAGTTAGTTTTATTTTATCTTTAATGTAAAATTATTCTAATTTTTCGACAATAGGTCATTGTTGAATGAAAATGTGTGTGTGTGTGTGTGCGTGTGAAAGACTATACTTACTACTTTTTATATTGTGTAAAATGAACTTCGATTAAAGTCGTCAAAGCGAAACAGACAGTGCTAAACATGTCACGGCTAAGTAAAAGCAACTTTCAGTGATAAAAGAATACCATTAAATTAAACAACATGGGCTTCTTGGAATGATAGGTGTTGTCTTGTTTCTTGTACATAGTGCTGCCTGAAGAAGCATTGCATCGAATCCAACGAGCGAAAAGAGATTACAAGGAAATTAAATGTAAGTCATTATTATTAATCAACTCATCCACGTGGGAAGGAGGTGAACACTAATAAAAAAGATAAACAAATGACCGAGGCAAGAGTCCAGGTGTGCAAAGGCCTTTGGAAACTTGATTCACTCATTTATGTCTGCGAGACGGATTAATTTACACAAAAATCATACAATTCATCAAGCGGAAATGTATCCACACAAAGAACTAGAGTCTCTAAAAGAAGGAATTGACGCTCTACTGAGCGAAACGATTTTCCAGCAACTCAAAATAGGATAATTTCTTCGTTTTAACTGTTAAGCAGTGAAACGGTTTCTGATATTCTTCAGCTATAACACGATTTTAGAATCAGCTGGTGTGGTACACATACTGAATGTCAGCTTGGCACCATTTTGACTTAGGCTAAAGTGGACATTAGAGGTCTTTTTGTGAAATCCCCATACCATCATGATCATCTATTCAGGGAGAAAAGTGATAACAAAACTGATAAGACAATCGTCTTTGCATCTACTGCCATCATTTTTATTTAGGAGTTGTTGAAAATTCAGCCGACAGCAAGAAATTTCAGACAATCGTCATGGTAACTATATTGGAGCTACGCCTGACACCATTTATCTTTGGGACCAGCTGAGTATCATATAAAGTCTACTTGTGAAAACCTTATGCCATCCAGCTGGAGAGGAGTAGAGATAACACTATTTTCAAGATATGACCATCCATTCAGGACGAGCATCAATGCCATCTCATATATGTCCCGGTGGGTTCGAGTCTTTGGCTCGGCCAACGTAGGTATGTGAGAAAGCTGCCATTAACTTTCCGTGATCGATGGTTCTTACCGGGGTTTCTCACGGGGTTTTCCTCCAAAAGTTATACTAGTAATATATAGCCCATCTTGCAATGAGAAATGGCGTTTAGAAAAATAGCATTATCATCATGATCACCACCACCACCAGAAACACCTACATAGGATAGTCTCCCTTAGCGAAATCCTAAACATCTGACTGTGGGTTCGGGTCACAAATATGAATTCGGTGTCGGTACCCACTAGTGTCGTCTCAATCTGTTTTAGAGTATTTTTTCTCTCTAATTTGGTAGTGATCCTTGGCCCTTATTTAGGCTTTATTTGTGTTGATTTGAAGTTAATTTGTTAATTTTTGGAATGTGAGCACTATTGTGTGATTATCTGTGTGGATTTTGGCACAGTGGCATTTGTAAAATAAAATGAAAAACCGAATAACATATTTCAAGAACTTCGCCATGAGTTCGCCTTTAAAGACATATTAGACTAATATATGATTTATTAGGATTTGGACACAATGGACAATTTAGTTATTGCAAATAACTGAAGGGACCATATTGCGAAAATAAATGTGACCTGATCCTACAGCCTAATCTTGTTATAAATGTGACCTGATTCCACAGCCGAATCTTGCCATAAACGTGACCTGATTCCACAGCCGAATCTTTCTCTAAATGTGACCTGATTCTACAGCCTAATCTTGTTATAAATGTGACCTGATTCCACAGCCGAATCTTGCCATAAATGTGATCTGATTCCTCAGCCGAATCTTGTTAAAATGTGACCTGATTCCACAGCCGGATCTTGCCATAAACGTGACCTGATTCCACAGCCGAGTCTTTCTCTAAATGTGACCTGATTCTACAGCCAAATCTTGTTATAAATGTGACCTGATTCCACAGCCGAATCTTGCCATAAACGTGACCTGATTCCACAGCCGAATCTTTCTCTAAATGTGACCTGATTCTACAGCCTAATCCTGTCATAAATGTGACCTGATTCCACAGCCGAATCTTGCCATAAATGTGATCTGATTCCACAGCTGAATCTTGCTCTAAATGTGACTTGATTCTACAGCCTAATCATGTTATAAATGTGACCTGATTCCACAGCCTAATCATGTTATAAATGTGACCTGATTCCACAGCATAATCTTGTTATAAATGTGACCTGATTCCACAGTATAATCATGTCATAACTGTGACCTAATTCCACAGCCTAATCTTGTTATAAATGTGACCTAATTCCACAGCCTAATCATGTTACAAATGTGACCTGAGCTGTTTATAAAGAATATCATTGCCCATCAATGATCATGATACACGCTTATTTTATGATTGTGTTTTATTCCCACGAAGGTTTCGTTTAAACTACTTCATGACCGTCTAAATAAATCGTAGCACCTTAAATGAATACCAAAAGCCATGGCGGTGCTAAGTTTTACATCGAGATTTTCTTTCTTTCTATGCTTCATAAAAATTCAAGAGTTTTGTTTGTGTTTGTTTAAAAATAGGCCTTTACGTTTATCCGATGTACAAGACACACCGAGTACTTACATTTAACCACATAACTTCAGTGTATTTTACTCAAGCTTCAAACAATAAATATCGTACTATAATTTTCGTGACATATCTTTCCATTTAGCTTCAGACTGGTGTAGTAGGGACTTATTATATGATTTAACTGTTTTCCAATTTTCGAGTCTTGTACATAGACATGTTGAATAGAATCCACATCTTCCAAAACAATACAAGCATAATCTTTACAGCACACTCACCCCATGTCCCTATGGTGTATGTAAGTGAAAATAGGCATTTGTGTTTATGCAAAATTTTTAAATAATTGTTTACAGGCCTTACAGTTAGTTTTAGATTTTGAAAATGCTGATGGTATTAGAGACAAGATAGTAGATTAAGTTTCTCTAATTAGCAAGAGTATCTTATATATTGATTTTAAAGAAATTCATGTTTTATACTTGAACTTTGATAATCTTTGCCAGCCCTTACACTTAAACTACATTTATTTAACATTATATTTTGAGAAAGAGGCTGAAAGTGAGTGTGAGTGTGAGTCTGATCAGATATATTATAATCATTTATATGTTTTCAAATCAACTTCTTGACAACTCATTAGTGAGATATGAAATGTTGAGTTTAATGTAAGAAACACAGATCTCTTTACCAGAAACAATCTCGCCATGTATATAAATATTAGATCAGGATGTCCCCTGTGAAGTCCGCTAGGCTGATATATATATATATATATATATATATATATATATATATATATATATATATATATATATATATATATATATATATATATATATATATATATATATATACACAGAGGCAGCCAAGTGTATGCATAGAATTAATTAATTAATTATAATTAAAAACAAACAATTAAAAAAACCAACAAAAAAACATTGTTTAATTATATCTACAGGTGTATGAGCTTGTTTGTGTATATATTAATAAATCTCTTTTACTGCATGTCTGCATGTGTATTGGATACTAACACAATAATAAACACACAGGTCTGTAAGAACCACACAAATAACTCTACAGCTCCACTTTATAAGAAATAATAATAATGATTGGCACCATTTAGAAAGTTAAAAGTACACTATGTACACAAAATTCCAATCTTTTGTTAAAATAGTACAGGAAATTATACAATTCAAGAAATTGGAAAATTGCACAGGTGGCTCACACATTATTGGGAAAGTAAGTGTCCAATAGCAAAACGGGACTAAAATTTGATCATACGAGTCTCAGCGTTCGAGTGCGTACCAACATCCAATGGCTTGCTGCGTCATCGTGGTCCCTTTCCTCTTTGCCTCGCCTAGACATGTCCAAAAACTCAAAATTAAGGAGTGCGACATTTGCACATAAAAACGGGGCTGTGGTGGCACCATGCCCACAACCCCGACTAATTAAGAATCCTGACCTTCAGGACTTAACCGGTCGCAAAAGCACTAGATGCATAGGCGACCTAAATTTTATTATCATCATCATCAGTGTATGTGTCAGCCAACAACACCCTGCTCCAAAAACTAAACAACATACAATTCAAAGCGCTTAGACTTTGTACTGAAGCTTTACTCAATACCTCATCGAGGAACTCCAAATATTAACAGGGGATCTACCATTACATCTGAGACGAGAGGAACAAATATTAAGATACGCCACCATAAACTCGATTCATAACAGTTCCAATCCAACTAAACTTACGATCAAAAGACGTAAATCCTATTCAGCAAAAAATCTGGTTCCACGCCCACCTGCCGACAAAAAGTACATACCCTCTGCAAAGAAATGGAACTCCCAGACATTCAAGCAGCTTTTGAATTTGAATTAAATATGTAATCTAGATGTTTGTTTGTTTGCTCTACCAGTGTAGCTGTCTCCACACCACACAGCTACAACACAGGCATCCAATTTGTTTGCTCAGATCTGCTCTTTCCTATACATTTTAGATAATTTGTATTCGCTTTTAAACGATTTTTTCCTTTCAGTTTAATTCCGAAAATAGTCTTTACCCATAAGGATACGTGTCATAGACGTATACTGACAAATTTGTACCCAAGTGGCTCAGTTATTAACGTTCCGGAATCGCGACCAAAATAGTGTGCTTTCGAATCCTATTATCGGATCAGATCGGGCGGTTTGCGTGGCGTATCCTTTACGCATGGCACTTTGCTCCAACTACCGTGCCACTCTAAATAACCTAATTGTGTTGCTGGGCCGTAAAACGCTAAACCCTTGTTTTACTGCTTTGGTCATATCCTTGAAAAAACTACAATTTTGATCCTAAGAACGCACTGTGTAAAATATGACTTTGCTGCCTGAAAATATGTCTCCTTATGGTTTTCAGTTTTCGATGGTAGTCAGACACATCCCTTATCAATTTCCTCTGCAATAAATTTAGTTGCAATATTCATTGGACTTTGTCGCCATTAACATTAAATAATAATATATGATTCTACTAGATGTCTGACACTTTTATTTGGGTAATAGAATTAAATGGAATAAATCATTTGTTTGGGTCATATATTTTAGCATAACTATAATGATTTGCAATTTAATAATAGCTTTCTCGTCAGTTATATGTCTGCAAATGTGAAAAATGTTTTAAAATTGAGTCTTAACACAGACATATTTTGGAAATGCAAAAATCTTACTTTGTTCGGTAAAGTGTGATCGTTGTAATATTAGTCATAACTGAGTCTATTTGGACTCTATAACTACCACTACAATTATTATTACTATCTGCCACTGTTACTACTACAAATACTATTACTACTACCCCTACTACTATTACTACTACTATCACATAATACTACTACTGCTACTACTACTACTACTACTACTACTACTAATAATAATAATAATAATTATAACAATAACAGAACGATACTTGAAATAGTGTGTCTATTATAGCTACATATATGCTATTCGCTACATGTGTAAATTATACCAAATGAGTTTCACAATTTCCACAATTTTTTTTGCAATTGTTTTCCATTATCGCCCATTGACACGATGACATAACAATAGCCGGTCAACATCCTCAACCTCGTGAAACGGAAAACAATATTGCACTACGAGTTTGCTATTATTAATGTAGGCTTATTTTACCTTAAGCCAAGGATTTCTATGAAAATCAAGAATTGATGTTGATGTTGTCGGTGTTGTTGTTTATGAAAGTGGGTCTAGTGGTTGCAGAGCTTTGAACTAATTTGCATCTGAATCACTGGGGAAAAGAATCATCATTCTGTGAAGGTTCGAAAAAAACAAACACATCATATCCGTTGTTTTCACGTGACGTCACAAAGTGTGTGTAGTTCCATATCCGCCATTTTGATTCTCTAGCTACACAAACAGGCACCTCACAATATTGTTCATCCCATATAATTATCAAGGCATGTTTCATTTTGTGCGCAAGAATATAATATATTATTATGTTGTGCATATCAACCGTACAAAACCAAATGCGTGACTTTTCTCTTTTTTTGTTCATGTAGAACATTGAAATTTCAACACTTTTATTCTTTCATAAAGAAATAGATCCAGATGCATAAACAAATGGATACACAAGAAGTCGAAACATGTAATGATTTTCAATTTACATGGACTGAAATCAATCCTTATATTATTGTTCAAGTTAAAAAGGCAATTCTTAATATATATATATATATATATATATATATATATATATATATATATATATATATATATATATATATATATATATATATATATATATATATATATATATAAGTATTTCAAGAATAATCGGTTTTGAAATTTTGTACAAAGTTATGCTCCGTTAGGCAAGTGATTCGTTTTAATACACTGAAGACGAAATGTCTTTGAATGGTTATTGCTTACATCCAATAACATCCATCCTACGTCCATAGTCTCCACCACAAATACAATATGTGACCCTACTTATTAAAACTGGTTGACAGCTGTCTTTGGTACATGCAAAACTGTTTGCGAAAAGCATTTGTCCATAAAACTTCTGACATAATAAACATGCTGTAAAATATTATTTCCGTAACTGTTATTGCGTGCAGAAGATCATTTTCCGGAAATACTCTTTCAAGGTGAAAAGCTTAGAGACATCACACAAAATATTTTTTCAAAGACAATATTGTCTGTTTGTATAAAAAATAACAGCATCTCTATCGAATAGCAATTTGCACGATTACGGTTTAACTTCACTCTTCCGTCTTTCGATATAAGCCAGGTAACTTAGTTTTATTTTTATTTTCGTGCTATAGGGGGACATAATTTCAAGTATAATCTTTGTATCATTTCGAGTAAGCAAATATACTAATCTACAATTAAATCAGAATAATATCTTGAATATACGTGATGACTCGTGTTGATAAAGGTTTGTTAGGGACTCAAAATGGCGGTGCAAGATACGCGCTCGTGCATTGTCGTTATTTGCGTACAGAATCGTGACGTTTGTGAAAACAACCCTCCTAGACCGACCCTCTACCCAACATAACTATCGGCGTCTACAACGTATAGAGAGAACGTTATGCACTGTCAGTGTGTGTGCAGGTACTGCACATAAACTGTAAATTATATGCTTGATTTAAATGCAAGCAATAGATTACTGAACTACATTAATGCGGCTCCGGTTAACGACGTACTTCATATAAATACACGCAATGGATTATGGACTGCATTCAGTGTAGCTCTAGATCAGTAGTTCCCAAAGTGGGCGTTACTTGGGGGAATTGCAGAGGGGAGGGCGCTAATGCCGAATAATGCTTTCTACAGGGCAAGGTAAGGGGGCACTGAAAATAGCAGATGGGGCAGTGACCCGAACACGTTTGGGAACTACTTCTGTAGATATCGATGTGGCACATGTATTGTAAATACACGCACTGGATTCTCTTTACTGCATCAGTGTAGCTCGAGAGAAAGATATGGCACATGTATTGCAATTACAAACACTGGATTAATTACATGTAAGTAGACTGCTTCGGTGGCCTAAGTGGTTAGAGCGTCCGCATCAGATACGGGAGGTGGAGGGTTCGAACCCCGGCCGAAAAGATACCAAAGACATAAAAGTATTGTACAGGCAGCTGCTTCGCTTGGCGCTCAGCATTAAGACGTTAGTGTTAGGACTGGTCGGCCTGGTGTCAGGATAATGTGACTGCGTGGGACACGATGATATATGTCTGCATCATGATGTCCCAGTTCTAGACATCATAGAAGTTGCCACACTGCAGACATTGTAGCGATATAACTGAAAAATTGTTAAAGCCACGTTAAAAATCTGAATCACACACACACACACACACACACACACACACACACACACACACTGTAAACTGTTTCAATGTAGCTCGGGTGAATATGTGGCAAATGTATTGAAATGAATACTTTGCTGCAATTATTAGACTTATCTTCCAATTGTTCCTTAAGATAAATGGATAAAAATAAAATCAGAAAGTAATCTATTATAAATCTGGCATTTAAATGGGTCCTATGACTATTTTTATCATGCGGAATAATCCCTTTCTCGGAACCGTGAGTTACTGACAGTTGGAAAATCCAATTACAATACCTTAAGATTTTCTTTGCACCAAGTATCACTATCAGGAAGTGCAAATGTGTTTAGACGACAAAAATATCCCCGCTAATCAGGTATAATTGAAGTAATATTGGTTTATGACGCAAGAAAAACTACTCAGCTGGGAACATAACTCCAATCTGAAAATGTTAAAAATAAATTTGGCTTACTCTGTTTAAATTAAATTGCATACTACATTCATTTCCAATCCAAAATGTCATGCAGTATGGGTAAAATTAGCAACCTGTGTAAAATAAGACGAGATACTTACATGTCCCGTTTCGACAAATAGACTGGTAGCGATTTAACTATGTACCAAGGTCTGGTTGGAAACGTCGGTAAAATTCACGTTGATGTGTAATGACAACTGATAAAACTTGTTGAAATACTTGTGAATTGCTAGTCTTGCACAGGAGATAGTAATCGCATTTATTTTGTAGGATTTTATGGTAGCACTCATTTCGATCCGAATAAATATAAACAAGGATTGGATTTTGTGTTGCCTTCCATGACAAAAGAAACTATCCTCATTAGGTGGCAAGAAAGTATAGTGTCGCTCTAACTGACATACGGTAACACCTCCTTTCAATCAAAGATATAATTTTCATTGCTTTTCTACGCGTCCTGGTCTTTCACATGATTTAAAACTAACAAGATGCAGCCATAGCCGTTACTTCCTGTATACTGGGCTCGACAGGAACTGCTTATCATTGGTAGTCTGACAGGCAAACATCAAATAAAAGTCAGTAAGTCCAAATTACAATCGTCCGTCCTCCAGAGTTATGTCAGTGGACCATCAAGCCAATGGTCCAAGAAAGCAAATTATAGCCTTCCTGTCCTGCATATCCATAGAAATTTGCCGAGTTTAGGATAAAGAACTAATTATTAGGAACTGGAAATTATTGTTTTATGGACACATTGTGTGTTTTTTGTTTGTTGTTGTTGCAATTATCTGGATACAAAAGTAAAATCAAAATCAAGAAAACGCTTGACTTTATTATGAGAAGATACACGTGTGCCTCTAACAATCGCTTGCCGACCTGATCAAGGGGCATAATTATAGAAGCCGCATTAGCTATTATCTGCCGACATGGAAGCGAAACTAAATAAATATTAAAAAAGAAAGATAGAAAAAGAAAGAAAGAAAAAACAACAACCAACATATGACCCCCCCCCCCCAAAAAAAAAAAAAAACCATTAATATTTCTTTAGCATGATATTTAAACCGTGACACTAGTGAGCTTACAGGCAAAATGGAAATACAGTGTGATACAATGCGACCGTCGGCATATATATCTAGTAGAAAACAATACTTTGAACAAGCTCTCTCCTACCTACAAGTATTACTGCCCTTCAAGTAAATTCATTTGACCAGTGAGAGAATTGGTTGTAGATTGTAAGCGTTCAATATGAAAACTTTCGTTTTGAGCCCATGCCTTGATTCGAGCGCGCGCGCTTGCGTGTGTGTGTGTGTGTGTGTGTGTAAACAAACAACGGGTGAATTTTTGTCAAGTATGTGTGTAAATAAAGAATTTCCCCATAAGGATATTTATGGTATATTTTATTTATAAAGAGGTTCATCATAAGGACAGATACGGATGATTGGTAAGCTAATTATATTTTCAAAATATGTACTCAGTATATATATATATATATATATATATATATATATATATATATATATATATATATATATATATATATATATATATATATATATATATGAACAGCATGCAACTGTTCATAAGCCAATTAAACTTTAACCTTTAAACATGTAGTAACTAAGCCCTTTAGTTTAAACAGTTACACATGAATACATAGTTTATTTTTTCAAATATGATGAGGTACAAATTTAGTCAAATCAAGGTACTATGCATGTGATATTCGGAAGTATTTATTTTTGGGTTCATACGATCTCACAGTCACACAACAAAGATCTAGTTGTAAGTAAAATGTTCTTTTTTTAACATATTAATGGTCAAACAGTATACTTTACACAAAAGAGACCCATATTTAGAAAAATTTTGTTTTATGAAACAAGCAACGAGTTGATATTGTCCTAGCAGCCACATTGAGAAAGCTGTGACCCGTGTTTGTATGGTATTCAACACAACGTAATTTTCAGTTGTCAACTGACGTCGTCTTGAAACAATATACTAAACAAATATCAATTCTGACTGTTGTTACCTTGCATTCTGATCGAATTGTTTGAAGACTAGAAGCATCTTCTTGTGTGGTAAATAAGTTATAGTAATGATTACAAACTATGAGACTCTCAACAGATTTATTATGCGTTGAACAAGCTATAGTAATTATGACAGACTATGAGACTCTCAGCAGATTTATTATGCGTTGAACAAGCTATAGTAATTATGACAGACTATGAGACTCTCAACAGATTTATTCTCTGGTTAACAAGCTATAGTAATTATGACAGACTATGAGACTCTCAGCAGATTTATTATGCGTTGAACAAGCTATAATAACGATGACAGACTATCAGACAGATTTACAATTTATTTGACAGCAGTATGTATGCACCAGTATAGGATCAGTAGCGTGTCCAGTGATCATAAATAGCCTGTCCAGTGATCATAAATAGCCTGTCCAGTGATCGTAAAAAGTAGCTTTTATTTTTCGTTGAACGGATTATAGTTATTATGTCTGATTGGACAATAAGAGTTATCTCCAATGTCACTTTTCATGTCGCTCTATTTTTTAATTCTAAGCCTGTCATGTAACATTTGGTGCGAAAATATTAAAAAAGATATATTCTAATAAAAAAAAAAACTAATGAAAATAGTGTTATTTGTATCGATGTGGAGTAGAGATTCCACTGTTAGGAGCATATTTTACCGGTTCAACATTAATGCTGGTGAACTTAAATGAAATGACAGTCTAATGTCTTCACACCTGAAATAATTAATTGTAAAATTAATTTTAAAAAAATAATCAGAAAACAATCAAGCTGGGTTATTTTCGAAATGATTTATGTAGGGAACAGGTTTTATTCCATGACAATTAATTATTTTCTGGGTAATACAAATGATGACCTTATAAAACACGTGCATGGATGTCATGAAATGGACAAAAATATATTAAACACAACGTCTTTCAGAGAAATCATCAATGACTAGAATCCGAAAACGGATGTGTGTATCGGTAGATTTATTGTGGAGTCTTTTGATGTATGAGCCATGTTACAAATATGAGAATTGATTTCCTAATATAATACAATACACTTGGGTATTAACATGGATCTATCTGAGAGCTTGGGGAGGCAGACCATCGACTGTACGTCTTCCAAAGTGAGGTCAGCAGAGGCTAAATCTCTTCCGTGCAATTAGTGCAATAATGATAAAAGGGAAATAAGTTTAATTTGGTTATTCAGTGATTCAACGAAACCTCAAAAACAAAAACAAAATAGCTTTAATTCCACGATTGTGTTGGGTTGCAATAAGTCTATTCCTATTATCAGGTAAAATATTTGTAAATAGGATTATTAATAATGTGAAATAAAATGTATAATTAAAAAAGTAATGAATAAGAACTAGCATTATATGAAAAATGAGCTCTTCTGGATTTTTTTTTTTTTTTGCATTCCGATGAATTTTGTGGAATAAAATTCACACCATCTTTTCAAAAGAGCTAGACATATAATAAAAATCGATCAATATGGAAGAGACACGCAATATATGCTTTCATAGTATCGAATGTTGTCCACGTATCCAAGCATTCTATTAAAGTCAAGCAGTCTATCTTGCCAAGTATCGCATGAATAAATATTCACGCATTAATTCAGTCGCTAGGTAAGATTCGGTAGCTCCTAAAAGTATATTTGGAGATCAAGGTAGAGCTAACACGATGTTTGCAAATGGCATTAAATATAGTATGAAATTAAATATCCTTCATTTCCGGTCCAGACACACATGGCTCACATTGACGACATGGCAGAATTTGATGAACTAATTTTCAGGCCCGAATAAAATTTTAGGGCGCGAATTCATTTCCGGGGAGGCAACTGCTATTTTTAATTACGCGAGCCTTCGAATGCACTTATATGTCTCATGTTAGAATGTTTGAGTAAGGGGCGTGATTAGAGATAAACACACACACACATTTGCTTACCGGAAGCGTGACCCAAATCACCTTATCAACAAAACTCGTTTATTTACATTACTGTACAATATTTAACGATCGTGCAAAATGCAAGTTCATGATATCGTGTTATATCAATGAATTCGCACCAGGTTCAGTGATCGTGATTTACCTTTTGAACTCTATCATTCGAATGAATGAAAAGGACCGTTTTATTTTGCACGTGCATTCGGTCTGCTAGTCTCTGATATCAACTTTCCCATATACAGTGGAAAACGACAGAAATTGCTTAATTGATTGTTGTTTCGTAGTCTCACGTTTTTACTTCGAACGTCCGTAGATAATTTCGACAAAATATCTCAAAAGTCTTTTAATTTTTAAAAAAAAAAAACGTCCGTCGTGAAAGCAAAGTCCGCAATTGATAGTGGTAATACTTCTACAAATATAATATATTTCAGACCAATAGATGAATTTAAAACTGATGACCATTTCGACCCATCCCCCCACAAAAAAAGAAACAAACAACAAACAGGAGTCCCTCGAACGAACTGACGCTTTACTAACTGAAAAGAATGTCCTAGATTTCAAGATTTGATCATTTCTTCCTTTTAATTGCGGAGTGTCTTCAGCAATAACAAGATTTCCAATAAGCTGCTGTTGTGGATATTCTGGGCTCCGTTTTCGGATCTAAAGCAGTTTCCTTTACGACCAACTCGACATGATATGAAGTCTTTCAGTGAAACCCTACATTTGTATGACCATTTATTCAGGAGCAATAGTGATGAGATTTTCAAGCTGGCCACTGTGGCGGTCATATTGAAGTCTGAATTGCACCCTTAGGATCAGCTACATATAATAAAAAGATCCCTCCAGGAGGAGTAGTGATAACACTAATTTTAAGATGGCCACTAATGTGGCCATATTGGATATCCAATCAACAACATGTTCGTTTTGGGCCAACTATACACTGAGATAAATTTTCTGGTGCAACACCATGACAATATTATTTTTTCATCACTTTTCATCCAGCAATAAGACGATCTTGAAGAGGGCCACTGCGACAGCCTTATCGAATATTAAATTGGCACCATTTGCACTTATCACCAACTAGACATCATAAGAAGTCTTCTGGTGAAAACCCCACGTTGATGTGATCGTCCATTCAGGAGAAGGGAAAATATAAAGAATTTCGAGTTGGATATCAGATAGGAGCTATTTTTTAGTTATGACCAACCGTACGTCATTCAAAATCTTCTTATGAAAAGCCCATCGCAATATAACATTTTGTTCAAGAGAAGTAGCTATTATCAGATTTTCAAGATGGCCACGTTGGCGGCCATATTAGACATGAAATCGGAACTATTTGCATTTAGTACAAAGCAGACAT
The DNA here is from genome assembly GCA_028554795.2 of Sinohyriopsis cumingii. Lineage (NCBI taxonomy): Eukaryota > Metazoa > Mollusca > Bivalvia > Unionida > Unionidae > Sinohyriopsis > Sinohyriopsis cumingii. The sequence continues at coordinate 59,284,415 of CM068828.1, forward strand.
CCCAGGACGGACAGCAGACCATTTCATAATTTATTGCGGTCTATGACCAGAAGATCTAAATATATTAACAACAAACCCCGATATTTTGTTTTCATTTTCAAAAAGCCTGTAGGCTACACAAGGAACAGACCTACGGGACAATGTTATTGGATGATGCTCCTCTAACCATGTGATATTCATGCTAAGTTTATAGCTCAACACCTTCATTTCCTTAATCATTTAATGCAATTGTTACAGATTTATTTCCAAGCACATACGCGTAGCTAAGTTCGGTTTACACTGAACAAACAAAATCCATTAGTGGAGATACTCTGGCGCAAAATTTATCGTATTCCGAGATTTATTGACACTATGTTCCATTTCGATGATGTCAGTCTAAGGAGATATTCAACGAAATGTCAAAAAAAAAAAAAAAAAGAAAAGAAATAAGAAATTGACGGTTCATGCAGCTTAAAACTTTATGTTCCCTCAAATATCTTTGATATTAGGTAAAGGGCATAAAATGGGTTAAGTTCAAATTTTAATTCGCCTAATTAATGAAGTCAATGGAGAGGTTTTTATGAGCTTGGACAGGCAAAATGATTGGTTGATAGAAACATACATGTATTTTATCGGTACAACTTCGCCAAAATCAGAGTTAGGGCATACAACCTGCCGACAACGTGTTCAAGAATGAATTGCAAATAAACAACACAAGACACAAAACATGGAGGCAAATTCTTCTAATAGATGACCAATTAAGTTTGAATACGAATTATCATTAGGATAGTATAGTTTTGTAGTTGTGTGATTTTGTTGTTAGCAGAGTCCATCGGAATCCCTTTATAACATATTGAGAACTACTATAGTTTATAATTTCCGGACAAATGAAAATTTAAATCTGTCGGAAGGATTTTAAGCTGAGAAGAAAATATATCATTGCTTTTAATATAATAAGTTTTACAGTCAAATAAAAATATAAGCGGACTGCATTCCCCAAAACGGCACATAAGTTGAAAAATACGTGGTTGGTAAACAAATCCAAGTTTAAATTTCTGTATTTATTTCGCAGTCTTGCATGAAAAGTATAATATTTTCGTTGACCGATTCGATAGTATTTGGAGGTGGCTTTGAAGTCTTACTAATTTCAGTCCTGAAAGTTGCTAAATCATCAGATGGGAAAAGGATGATTTTATCTGCTTCTAAAATACGTTGAATGAAGAAAATGTTATTATTCAAGTTTTTCTTGAAGCTGTTGTAAACTACTGATGGAAGAGCTCGGTCAGATAAAATCAATGAACTAGTTAAGTAAAATATATTAATTGCGCATGTGCAAAATGGAACAATCACATCCTCTTATAAATTATTTCGTTTTAAATATCGTCTGCTTAACTTAGCGACTCATCTGTTAGAGGTGTGTGTTTTGATGTGATGTGATATGGGTTTTTAACGTATCTTTAACAATTTTTCAATCATATCGCTACGATGTCTGCAATGTGGCAGTTTATAGTGATGTCTAGCGCTGGGGCATCATGCCACAGACATGTAGCGTGATGTCCCATCCAGTCACATTATCCTGACTCCAGGACGACCAGTCCTAACACAAATCCCATAACGCTGAGCGCTAAGCGAGGCAGCTGTTAGTACCATTTTTGTAAGTCTTTGGTATGACTCGGCCGGGGATCGAACCCACGACTTCTCGCATCCGAGGTGGACGTTTTAACCACTAAGCCACAGGAGCGATCCATCTGTTAGATTCATTTCGCAATCTTTCTATACGAATACTGTATATATCACTGTAAATCCTTCCCAAGCAAGGACGCCATAGAGTTAGTCAAGTAAATCATATACATGTGCATATTATTACAATATCTTCTAAGACAAGTTTTAAGGATATGGGAATATTAGACCGGTACTCGATTTGTACTGCTTGTAAATCACGTCCTTAATTTTAATATTTGCGCTCGGAGTCGTCGTAGGTTTTCTATTTCCGCCAACACAATCTCGAATTCCGCCTTGCAAACAGTTTTGTCTTCGATGGCCACTGAATGAAAGAAACACTATCTACAAGATCAACCCGAGCGAAGACTGTTTCCTTTTGTGCTGGGATATTATATTAAATAATAATTGCGTATTATATAATGATATCAAATTTAGGATTGATTAATAAGCATAATTACGTGAAAGAGTTTCGCCTCCTTGACAAATGAGAGAATTAAATTGTCTGTGCAGTGATGCGTTTTGGCGTCAAAGAAAATATCAAATTGCTGCGCAGCCCGAATTTGTTTTATTGACTTGTTAAATAGACCCCGAAATGTATGGGCTTTTTTTACAAACATTTATGTGAAGCATAATGAAAAAAATTGTGATTGTCGTGGGGTAAATACAGTGTGTTTAAACATCACCATCAGCGATGCAACATACTTTATGATTACTGAATGGTAATATGTTTTATATCATCCAGTGCAATTTAATCTGATGCACGGTCGCTGGAGGTTGCTCACACCAAGAATTGTAAGAAAAACATATATACAGATTGACAGATAGATGCAGCTAATACGGGCAGGCCTTAGCTGGTATCAACCCTGTGACATTTGGATAACGAACTGGACTGACCAAGCTGAGTTATTGCTGTAAAGTAAATGACAACTCCATACAAAAATCAGTTCCTACAAGACAACGTGATCAAACTTGTTTAAACGTGTAAAACGTGACCCCTAAAAGAAATAGATCATGATGATGATGATGACAACGACGATGGTGATTCGACAAGGTAATAGTAATAAGGATCGTGCATGGACGTCCCTTGAAACCTGCTGATAACGTTAGTACAACATTCTGGGAGTGAATACATCTTATGTAAATCTTTTCATAAGTGGTAATGCATGAGTACTGTGAAAGACTTGTTAGTATTGTACGAAAAACGGAAGAAAAGACACTTCTAGTACTTACGCAGCATATTTTTGTCACGTGTTACTACCAACTATCATAACAAAAGACATGATACTTCTAAGATTTACATGGCATTATTTTGTCACGTGTTATTACCAACTATCATAACAAAATAATTGTTCTATTAATACTTGGACTCATCTTATTCTGCCATTGTATAGTTTTTGGGGGCAATCGGAAACGTCAAATGAATCGGAATAGTTCCAACAGCATGTCATAATTCTCAATTAATATGGAACAGTTAAAACAATAGTACGGTCCTTAGTACAACATATCGTAATTCTCGATTAATATGGAACAGTTAAAACAATAGTATGGTCCTTAGTACAACATATCGTAATTCTCGATTAATATGGAACAGTTAAAACAATAGTATGGTCCTTAGTACAACATGTCCTAATTCTCGATTAATATGGAACAGTTAAAACAATAGTACGGTCCTTAGTACAACATATCGTAATTCTCGATTAATATGGAACAGTTAAAACAGTAGTATGGTCCTTAGTACAACATGTCCTAATTCTCGATTAATATGGAACAGTTAAAACAATAGTATGGTCCTTAGTACAACATATCGTAATTCTCGATTAATATGGAACAGTTAAAACAACAATATGGTCCTTAGTACAACATGTCGTAATTCTCGATTAATATGGAACAGTTAAAACAATAGTATGGTCCTTAGTACAACATGTCCTAATTCTCGATTAATATGGAACAGTTAAAACAATAGTATGGTCCTTAGTACAACATATCGTAATTCTCGATTAATATGGAACAGTTAAAACAACAGTATGGTCCTTTGTACAACATGTCGTAATTCTCGATTAATATGGAACAGTTAAAACAACAGTATGGTCCTTTGTACAACATGTCGTAATTCTCGATTAATATGGAACAGTTAAAACAACAGTATGGTCCTTAGTACAACATATCGTAATTCTCGATTAATATGGAACAGTTAAAACAACAGTATGGTCCTTAGTACAACAGTATGGTCCTTAGTACTACATATCGTAATTCTCGATTAATATGGAACAGTTAAAACAATAGTATGGTCCTTAGTACAACATGTCGTAATTCTCGATTAATATGGAACAGTTAAAACAACAGTATGGTCCTTAGTACAACATGTCGTAATTCTCGATTAATATGGAACGGTTAAAATAATAATATGGTCCTTAGTACAATATATTCATCAACACTTAAATAAATAAAAGATGCGTAAAATATGTGTTGTGGTAAGAAGTCCTAGGTGTTGTATCAACAGCACCCAATTTCCTTGGCAGTATGGAAACATACAGGAAATCTCTACTTATCACGGCTCTGCATATTGTTGGGTTTTTATCCAAGTCTTTGAGAAAATGGATAACACTTTGAATGATCTCCCTTTGAACTTATATTGTTGCAGATGTTTCGTCTGAAGACATGGTTTCCTCGGTAGAGAACAAACACGACCAGTTGCAGGTGTTTCGTCTGAAGGCATGGCTTAGCCTCGGTAGAAAACAAACACGACCAGTTGCAGGTGTTTCGTCTGAAGGCATGGCTTAGCCTCGGTAGAAAACAAACAGGGCAAGTTTCAGGTTGGTCTGTTGCTAAGTTTGATACTTTGTGGTACAGCAACACGAGTAGGTTATTTAGTGCTGTGATATATGGAATAAAGCTCCTTACTCTGTGATTGACAACAGAAGCTGACCCAGGCTGGTTCGATTGATGGATTCGAACACGCGCCCTTTTTGTCGTGAGTCCGGCACACTAGCCACTGAGCCACCACGGCTAAAATAATATTCTATGTGTATCATAGTGTGAGATGAAAGAGTATATGAATTTTAAGACAAATCAACACAATGATGGCTACATTATGCAATTTATAATATAGTTTCAAAAGTATGTGAAATATTTGTTTTAAATTATAACGGTTGAAAACTGCTAAAATCATCAAAAACATAACTACTTGCTATCTTTTTCCCCTGAGGAACTGTCAGACACGACAGGTTCTTATGTTTACATCGTCCACGTTTGGGTTTGTGTCTGCTTCACAAAATGGCGCCAAATAATGATCTTGAAACGCAATCCCAGATTAATTTTTGACAAAGATTATAACAATTTGAGTAAACACACACACACACACACACACACACATACATACATTCCAAGGTTCTTGGAATCAAAACATGCATGTGTATGACTGTGTGTCATTAACACAATATCAACTCGGAGTTTTCGACATTCTCAACTTGACGCTGGTTCAAAGACCGGGCTTATTGTATTCCCAAAAATATTCATATCATCTACTAACTCCATATAATTATGGCTGTGATATGCGTTACTGTTTGCAAAGCTACTGGTGACTTATAAATAATCGCATTCATCCAAACAACTCAAGGCTATACAAATGCTACATGCTATTAAATGAGGTCTGACAATATCGCTGTCTGGTTATTATCTCAATTTTGTCTGGGTGTAAAGTGTTACGGTGTAGACATTTACACGTGGCCAAGTCATTGATCTTACTAATATCGACGGGTAATCTCAATAAAGCTTTTTCATCAGTCATGAGCCTGCTATTGTAATAATAGTCAGTATAACAATGCCCTGTCATAGTCGATACATTTTAGTATGGCTGGAGCAGAAGAGTCGAAATCAACAGTGTTTGCCTTGTGCAGTTGCCAAGATATTTAGTGGCGATAAAGACTTCGTTCATAAATGTTATCAGCAAAACAGGATTCTTTAAGCGCAAACCGCGGTCCAGTCTACTAATCTTGCTATGCGGAAGGCCTCTACAATGTACTCTCAGGGCACAGTGTAAGCGATAATATTAACAGCTTGCTCGTTTATATGTATCTATGAATTACCATATTAGTCTCAAGGCCGTACAGGCTTTACAGCACTCTAACATCTGTTGCCATCCTGACAAGTGTCAGCAGTGAAACACGTCTATACAGGGAACAGAACAAAACATGACCAGTCTGAATAATCGTCAGGATTTTGCTGCTATAGTTTTGTTTATGAGAGCAACTCGCCATTGGACAAGTATGGGGGCTACTTGGGCACGTTACAGATCTATCAGGACTGCTAGCAGATTTTCAAAGAACACGTGTAGAATATCCTGGGGCATATGGAACGATATGCTAGGGGTTCCAAAAGGGGCAATATAAATATCGAACTAGTTTGTATCGGCTCCATTCAACGAAGATATGAACGCTTTTCTGTTTTCATTTGTTGACTAAATTTGTGTTTCTTCACATAATGTTGAAGGCTTTGGAGTTTTGAAGCGATATGGTATACTTTAAGACAAGCTGAAGTTGAAAGATTTGATTGGAAAATTGTTTGTTCTCGTTACCTTTGATCGCGGATCTATATTTTCTAAAACCGAGTCCTAGTAACGTTTTTGAGACAGCGGTAATACATTAAAATGGTTTTTGTTTTGTATTATTGCGATCATATAGATAGACCTGAATCATATTGCTGTTTTGAAATTTGGCAAATCATAAATCTGAAAAGGCTTCTATTAATTCCTCGAGTTATGTTATTATTCATGCTGATGATGAAAGGAAGAATGTAATGTGGGGTGGGGGGGGTAGGAAAAGGTGGTACACACTGAAGGAAAAACAGTAACAGCAATAGTAATATCTGTACAATTTATTGGACACTTTTATTGTTACTGTTTGTGCTTTCCTATTGGTATCTGAAAGTTCCATCGCCCATCAAACAGACTAATAATTATAATTATGTCATCATTCTATTTATATAATTAAAAAAACCATCGTAACAAACATCGCAACACACACTGCAAAACTATCAGCTGGAGCAAATGTGTTTTACCCCAATCAGATTCTTTGAAGTGTTTATGATATTCATCTGGCAGTCGAAAGAAGAAAGTATCTGAAATCTTAAAGGCATCTTAGCATATGTGCATGCTTACGGCGAAAGGATTGGTAGGTGGAGGTGGGACACCGTACTTCTGTACGATTCTGAAAGAGAGCCAGCACATTCCGAATATGGAATTTGTTATAAAAAATTACATTACCAAATCATCTTTCAATCCAATCGAGTATATAGTAACAAAATTCGCGGCCAACTAGCTTGTGTACGGTAAGAAGCAAAAGGTGTCAGGATATCACACTTTAGAAAAATTGAAACGTATAATAATAATAATAATAATAATAATAATAATAATAATAATAATAATAATAATAAAAATAATAATAATAATAATAATAATAATAATAATAATAATAATAATAATAATAATAATAAATTAAACGTATCCAAATTTTTTATCATCATGATTTAAATAAATATAATCGGGTACAAAGTAAAACGAATTATGGTATGACGGGGATGCTATTTTTAAAGTTTAGATTTTACCGGCAATCTGTATGTGAGCTGTTTGTTTGATCATTTGATGCCATGCATTTCAACTAATTTATCAAAAGACGAATTCATTCTGATTTGTTGAAAAATGTGAAAATTGTCTTAAACATTAGAGACATTATGGAAACGTTTAAAGATTTACACGGTTTTTATTAATATCTATGACTGTGTTAGATAGTTTTGTATTTAAAAACAAAAACAGTTGCTTATGTCAAACTAATGTTTATCCAGCTTTCTATGTATCGAGTCAATGTACTAATTTAATCCCAATTATCTTTTCACGCCCGTACTCAGTACAGAGTTCTCAGCTGAAAAGAATAACAGTTCATATATTATTAAATTATGCCAACATATGTAGCAATCTTTATTTAATTTCTTGACATTTTTTACTTAAAGAAGAGCCTGAACTTTTTCAGTGGTTCTGAATGTACACCTTCGGTTATAAACGAATGTAATATATCTATTACAACCTGATTGTTGCTGCAAACTTTGGCATGGAGCATTACCTTAAGGACGACTCTCTATTTTGGATACGCTGAAAATAAAAAATAAAAAAGACCAAGGATACTGACCTAAATTGATAAATTTGTCCAGTTCATGAAAAATAATTTGTTGTAGCTGAATGAAGAAAATCCTACATCACTTGTTGGAGACAAAGAGAAATGGCCTGACCTTTTGCAGTCTATCATCATACATTTTTGACAATATTTTCAGTATTACACATTTATTTGATGCCAATGGTCAGCCTTCTGATGATATCAATTCAGACGAATGTTCTCAAGGTAAACTTGCTAAAAGCAGTTCTCAAATGGAGTCTCCAGCATACGCATTTGGGTATTTCAGGTACGTCCCTAAATTATCATTGTAGTGTCATAATTATAATCATGTTCTAAGCAGGTGGGTTGGGGAATCAAAGCAAGAGTTTCGGTGCCGTTTGTCTTGTGTAAAGTTTGTTGATCAAGCAACGAAATAGTGTCGACAGTGATCTGTGTCATCAATATAAATACCAAAAAAACCAAACCAATTATGTATAAAAAAAGGAATCAATGTACCGAAGAAAGCGGAAATTTATTCAAAAGCGCGTATTCCATTTCCGACTGTAAATATGGGAATGGAAAATTAAACAAACGGCTTACTTTATTTGTTGAAAAGGAAAAAAAAAAGGCTATAGGCTAGGGTCAAGATATTAAAAATTGGATTACGCAACAGAAATTGATTTGAAGTTGCAGACAAAATGCTTATGTGACAGGTTGATAATAAATGTGTTTGACCAATTTCGCCAGATTTGAAGCTGTAACGTACGGATTTCTTAGGGATATCCAAGGATTTCAGTTGAAAATTGAAACTGTAAATCATGCTGTAAAAATTTAGGATCGTGTTCCAAAAATACGGTCTGATTTGTACTAGTATCTGAACAAGCAACATCAAATCGAAAAAGCAATATGCAGCACAGAAAACGTTTATGAATGTACTGCATTCGATTGTTTGTGTTGAAATATCGGGATTAAAATAAGCTTCGCCTCTCCCTGTGTTTAATTAGAAAGAAGTCTTTTAAGCAGGTGGTGCAATTTTGAGATTTCTTGGGTATTTCATACGATGACTAACTTCGCCAGTATATTAATAATACAATTAATGAATTTTCAGAAAAACTTACGCGGACAGCCTCGTTCCATGCAGTAAATGATTTGGTTTTTATCGAGGTAAGCGACTCTAATTCTGCAGTAAATGATTTGGATTTTACCGAGGTAAGCGCCTTTAATTCTGCAGTAAATCATTGGGTTTTTTACCAAGGTACGCGCCTCTACTTCCGCTGTGCAATTAGATCACTGTTAGTATTTAATGCTAAAAAGTTTGTTCAAATTGTTTGAGGAAAAAGCCATCTATACGTACTACATTTAACACAGTGTTTATGTGTATTACTGTAAAATATTCTAAAAGATGATGACCGGACGAAGGATTAGTTTAAAGTGCTAGGATGTAAAAAAAAATATGTCCTCTTCTCTAAATTCCTCAGGCAATTTCCATGACCTATTAATGTATTCACTTAATTTTCAAATTTAACTCTTGTATGCATAAAGGGAAGAAAACAACTTGCAAACAGTCTGATCTGTTTTTCCTCACGATGACACGGAACTTTAAAACCTGGTCAGGATTATCCGTTCGTCCTTAATTTCTGGCGTGTTATCAAGAGCACAATTATCATATAAATTACTTGGGAACCAGTCAAGAACGGCTGGTGCTACTTTGTATGCAACAAGATGCTCCGAGTATTGATTTTATACAGTCTCACAACAGGGCCTCAGATCTTCATATTCTTGAATATGGTTTTGGATCCCCGAACGGATTTCAGTCAACATTACCATTTGCAAACAACCTCCTTCTCGTCTGCGATGTCACGTCACTAAGGTCCATAATAACAGTTATGCCTCTCCTGCAGTTATTTGCATAGGTAACTTGAACCCTTGTTTGGATCAGAATGCATTATCAGGGATGATAAGAATAAAATAGAGGGTATCAGTTACAATGTGAAAACAACGTCCACAGAGATGTTTATTTACTGATACATTGCACATTGAGTTTATTCAATTTTAAATGGTTGTTTACGAACGCAAAATCATATAAGACACGGAGAATGAAACACTTTTTTTTAAAAGCAGTGTTTGACTTTATTGTATGACGTTTACGCTTTCACAGCTGAACGCAAAGTATAGTATTCGACTACCACACCTAACAAAAACGAACAGCATCAAAAATGTATTCAAATGCAAAAAACGTAGTCGTTTCATTCATTGATTGTCGCCAGTGAGGGTCCTAACCCTGTCAAACTGTTCACATCTCAATCCAAACGAAAGTTTCTTTATGAACACGGCCACCAATCAGCAAGAACGAGTCTAATTTATTAATACAGCGGGAGTGGTTTGTTTTCTTGTCGTCGATAAGTGATGACTAATTCCTTACATTTATGTAAGTTTGGAAGTTGAGTCCCGTTCAACCCATAAGTGTTCCAACGCTTCTCCCTTTATTTTGTAAAATGTTTTCGAGAAATATTAAAATTGGACATTGCGAATACTGGAAGCAGTTGATAACGTTTTAACATACTGTGAAAATGTTTTTTTTTTTTGTTGTTGCCAGAAACCGGAATGATCTATTAGGCCATATTAACAGTACATTTAGAAGCTATATACATGTTACAAACAACATTATGCGATTGTCATTTATTAAATTACTAAGTTAATACAATGTCAGGAACATTATAACTGCTGCAAGAGGACAATGCAAAGGAGGCAGAGGGGGACATGGAGGAAATGGAGGCGAAAGAGTCAGTAAAAGCAGAAAAACGTAAAATTCCACATTAGGATCATTTGAATTGCTTTCTTTAAAATTTACTAACAATTATTTTAGGTTTCTTTATGACGGTGGGTCGATCGTTAATGTAATTGGCATCGTCACGTTGTGACCGTACTGATTGAAATTCATACGTATCTATACTAATTAAATCTGACATGTCTTAAAAAGCTCTTGTCAGAAACGTTATGTTCTCTATTTATTTTAACATTTCTAAATCATAAGGTGTAATTTGATGGTGAATATAAAAGTCAACTGAGCATGAGTTCGTGTCGTATCCATCATATCGCCGTTTTATCTGAGTTCTCGAATTTAATCATATGGACCTTTGGATATATTTGTATGAAAGAATTGTGTCTCTTTCATATACATTTTCTTTACGTCCACGTCTATATTGCATACAGTTCAGTATGAGTCCCGGGTGGCCGAGTGGTCTGAAGCGCTCGGATTTTCTGATCGCTGTCATCTAAACTCTGTACGCGTGGGTTCGAGTCTCGGTCTCGGATAATGTGGGTATACGAGAAAACTTGCCAGCACCTTGCCGTGGGTCGGTGGTTCTTCCCGTGGTTCTTCCCGGGTTCTTCCTATACCATATATACTGGCTATCATGCACCAGAAAAAAAGGCGCTATACCCAAAAACCACCACCACCCTCCATGTCCGAGATCACGTATGATGAAAGATGATCTACAGCTGTATTTGCTTTATCAGAAACGCGCATGCTCTAAACTCTCTTACATCCATTTTATTAAATGCAGTCACACTGTTAGCTTGCAAGATGCTAAAATAGAAGCACATTCTTTACTTGAATTTGAACATTCAGCTGTGAAATGCCTTACATTTCTATAATGTACATGAAAGCTTTCCATCGCTAACACATTTTCCATTATATTAGGACATGCTTTCATTTGATATTCGATGGCATCCAACTGCAAATCATCTGTATCTCGCACCACATACATGATTAAATTAGCTGCCAGGAGTTAAGATGTTTCGTGATTATTGATCCAAAGAAGATAATCTTTGATATTCAAACGATTTTCAGTGTTAAATTATCAACATCATACGTTCGCAAGAAAAGTGGAAAAAGGGAAGATCCCAAAAGTGTCACCACCAAATATTAAATAATTTACAGAATTACATGTAGGATCTAAGCTGTGGAGATATATTTGATATGGATACTCACATTGATCAAGAGATGAAAAATCGATACAAAACGATATTAATCTATACATTTACTTTAATCTTCAGCAGTTGTGAAAAATTACTAGTCGTTTGCTATATAATTCTTCAAATTTTGAATTCGCATGAGGGTGCTCTACAGATATAATGAACTTCCAAAAGAGTGGCAGGTGTTAGATGAAGTGTTTGAATTTGCAGCATGCATAATGGAGAGAATGTTGGCATACGTCTATGTTACTTTCATGTGCTGTGGCTTGACTTTCTTAGGATGTTGCACATGTGGAATAGTACATGATCTAAGTGTGCAGCTAACCAAAATGACCCTACCATAGTGCTGGAAAAAGCAGCCTAAATTAGTCTAAAGTATACAATCTTTAGCAGTTATTAAACATAGGAAAACGAATTTAGCCGGAATAGACAAATGTTGTGACAAGACAAGTCCTGCACCTGCTCAAATGGAGCACAGTGAATGGCTTAAAAGGCTGAATACAAATCACTGATACATAACGAATAGTCTGTTTGAAAGTATGTTTTATCTTTTCAAGGATGAGACTGGCATATGAACAGATGATAAGTCTATGTATCTATGTCATGTTCATGCTAGAAACACAACCAATATGTCAACACACGAAAACCAGCACACCCTACCAATGAGAGACCTTCTAACGATGAAAAGCCCATCAAGTTTATATGTGTATGGATGATGTGGGTTGTGCATATTGAATCGTATCGATATGTTGCTGATTCTTTTTTGTTTCAGTCCTACATATCATATACGTAAAGATGAAGTGTTTAAACACGAAATAAAATCCATACCTTGCAGCATGTTTTATTTGGGCTTTAATAAATTGAATACGACTGACGTTATCAAATATCACGCGCGAAACTAGACAACAAAATGGCATAATAGGTCAAGAAAGGAAATTAGTGGTAAAGACAGTTAGTTACGGCTTATCGACATAGATGCCTTGATATTAATGTTAATCGGATAGAAAGTATCTAACGGACGAATCCAGTAATTTTATAATCAATCCGTTAATCTCTCCATGAACAATATCGTTTGGAATGAAAGAAAAATCACGTGATGAGTGATAACATGTATTAAAATGGATTAGAACTGTAGAAGACAACTAAGGATCTATACAATGTGTAATATGAAAATGGTGATTATTCATTTTCTTAGAATCTTGTTGAAGTATTTGTCCTAGTAATCGAATAAAATACATATATTGATATTCACTAAGTAATGAATCTAATTCAATTGAATTGGACCTACGAAAATAGGTACTTTCTGTAATATTTGTACATTGTATAACATTTTGAGGAGCCAACAAGCTTGTCATATCTTATTTATTAATTTTGGATGAAGACACCCCCCACGGTCCCCCACCCCACCCCGATTAAGAGATGTAATGCGCACGCCTTTACCGATCACTGCCAACGCACCTCCTTCCGCGTGGGTCAAGTCTCGGGCTCAGTCAGTGTGGGTATACGAGAAAACTTCCAGTAGCTTCCCATGGGTTGTTGGTTCTTACAGTGGTTTACCGTAGTTCTTCCTCCTATATTTATACTGGCCACCATGTATAGCCTATCTCGTGATGATAAATGGCGTAAAACTCGAAACAACAGCAGCAACTTTTGGACGCGTCTTCCTGTACACACAATAATTAGTTCTCAAATGTGATGCCGTCAGCTGGGTACTGTATCTCAGAGGTGCACAACCCCTGGCCCGCGAACGTTTTCTGTCCGGACCTCAGGTCAAATTAAAACAACACAGAAATCTGGCCCGTGAACAGTAATTATATTAAAGAAATTAGTGTTTGTCGCCCCCGTGAGGTCTTAGAAAATGCAATATGGCCCTTGGCCGAAAAAAATGTATGCAATCTGCTGTATCTGTCTGAAAATCTCCGACATGTATAAAAAAAGTACATTACACACGCAAGAGTCAAACTGGGGCATATTGACGTAACTACTTTTTTGTTATCAGATACTATCAACTACCGACAGGTGAATCTGATCATATTAGTGTAAATCTCTCGAGACATTTTTTTTCGGGGAGGGGGGATATAGGTATATATACTCAGAAGTGTATAGTGTATGCAACTCCAATCCGATGTGTGACTCATGATTCAGAACATGGTTAATTCTAACCCATACTGATCCAAGGAGAACCTTACAGCTGTTACACCTGCTTTACTCGTACAAAGGCTGACGTACAGTGCCAATTTATTCTATGTACAGTGCCAATTTGTTCTGTATATCGCACTTTTAATTTGACAGATACGTTACCTAAAGATTCGAGGATACGTTACCATGAAATGACGCATGACGTATGACAAGTCCATTAAAGTTGATATTATAGTTGTCAAAATACTGTTTTCAGAAGCTACCATAGTAAGAAGAAAAAAAAGCGATACATGATACTCACTCTTCGGACCTCGACTACGGGATCAAGAGTTTCATTATGACTTTGGTTAAGAGGTTTCATTTTGTGTTATTTCATACGACTCTCGACTGATTCTGTACATATCTGGGATTAATCAAAGCTGAATAAATTTATAACTGATATACTACAAATTGCTTCCTGACCTTGGGATCAAAGCCTCATCCAATGAAGATTTTCATAAGGTTTCCTTAGCGTTTTATTTTGGACTATCCCCATTGACTGGATGATAATCGTACTTGGCATTGATACTTATGCATCACAGACAATTCGTGATATGATACACTCACTCGTTCATTTGAAGCTTTCGGGGCAAGTTATCAGTTTTAGAAGACTTGCGTTAAGGTTTGGTTAAAGTTTTTATTTGCTAATATTTCCCAAGACCATGACTGATCCAGTTCGTAATTGGTAGGTCTCTTTTGAAGAATTTGTTTTGTGACACACTCGCCCACCGTGTAGCCAGGGTGGACAAGGGAAGGGGGCAACCGGGGATATATCCCCGGAGCCCAGACCTCGGACCCGAAAGGGGGCACATGCCGAACAAGACTTTATAAGTTGAACATGGAGAGAAACGGGTGTTTCTTACCACCGGGCAGTGGCGTCGCTGGGGGGGGGGGAGGTGTGCGGGGGTTGCGGACCGCACCGGGTGACACCATCTTAGAGGGGTGACACCAAAATGAAAAATTGCAAATTTTACAGAGCACAAACTGCACAGTCTAGTCGGATTTCATAAGCGGATAACCGATCATAGTTAAATACATGACTAGCAGGCACAGCAGTGGCGCCGCTAGGGGGATGTGGGGGGTGCGGACTGCACCGGGTGACACCATCAGAGGGGGTGACACCAAAATGACATTACTAAGGATTCTGTATGGTCTGTTACGGAAGGAGGACCATGGGGGTGACACCATGAGCTACCGCACTGGGTGACACCAACCCGAGTGACGCCACTGCCACCAGGACCGGGATTACTCTTTACGGCCCTGCGTATGACATTAGGTTCAGAGTAATGTTTGTAGAAATGCTTTGTATGTAAAGAATATTTTTCTATTCTTGGAAAGCACATAATTATTGTAAAATGTAAGCGTCATACGAAAACTAACATTAATCATAACCATTTCCTTGATTAAGACATATGTCTTTGGTCTTTTATCAGTATGTATCTGGTGAGAGAGAGAGAGAGAGAGAGAGAGAGAGAGAGAGAGAGAGAGAGAGAGAATAATAATTCATCATATGCAATGGTGAATTGGATCAGTAGGGGTCAGAACTGGCAGCCGGTAACGACATTTTGCCACTGACTTCTCCTCAAGAAGTTATGATTTTCAATTTCAACGCATCAGCTTGGTTATTGCAGTCTTGTTTTAAGAAAACAATATTTGTATTCGCAACTTTTCGAACAATCCTAAGGTACATGAAATCATAGATATAGCCAAGGTGACCCGAATAGATTGCGATATATTATTCGAGACGAACTTTTTTTGTAAATGATCGCGCTGACATTACATCCGGGGCAAATGTTCGTTTTTCAGAAATAGCTGAAGTTGTCTGAGTACTTATTACGTCAGTTATGTAATTTTTACTTTGTTTCAAACGAAGTAAAACAGACAAAATACCAGAGTAAAAATGTGTTTGAAATATGATTTTTAAAAAAGAAGCAATATGGTGGATATGCAAAAACGGTCTCGTTCAATCAGTGAGAATGAGATACTGATAGTTATATGAAAAATTGCTTACGTTAACGGCGTCATAAAAGAATTACGTCATCTAAGGTGCCAATATATATATATATATATATATATATATATATATATATATATATATATTGTACCTCTGTATATCTCGGTGTTACTGAACGTACTTTACCGCTGTATAGGGTCCAACAAAGCAGTGTTCTAAATCGGGGTCTGACACATTTTTGTTTTATTTCCGTCTGTCAGTAGCTGTGAACAATATCTTGCTCTGATTAATAGCAAAATAATACCATATTATATACAATTAATTATTTGGAGAAAAAATGAAAAGTAGATGAATATGATATGTGCATGTGAGGGGGTGGGGTAATGTGGGGGAAAGGGGTTAAGTTGCAGTCTAAAATCTGTACATGAATTGGGATGATAAGCGTACACTATAGCTGATACTGTGAAAGACATCATTCTGACATTCGAGACGCTTCTGATACAAACAGAAAATGTTGACACTGAATCCTACAATTCACTAGCAGAACTATTAATATAACAGGCAGGGAATATTTGAATGGGATGCCAACACGCGAGCAAGATATTTATCAGTCTTCGGCCAGTAAACATAAACGCATGTACACAGCAAACTAGAAAATATTTAGTGGGCATCAGAAATTAAGTAAAGTTCAGACAAAAGCAAGTGTGCTCCTGAAAATCGGAGGATGATTGGCATTCTTACAAAAAATATATATACTTAAAACATTCACATACGCTAATACATATGTAAAATAGGATGTGTGTGTTTGCGTGTGTGTGTGTGTGTGTGTGGGGTTTAATCCGACTTTTTTCGAAAGTTCCTATGGGCCGGAATATGTTTCGTAACGTTCCATTTCGCCACCACTTTGGCATACTTGACACATGTCAAACATGTGATCAAAGGATCATAAACATGATTATATTTGTAATATTCACCATTAATTTGTCACAGAAAAAAGAAAACGTTTTCTATAAAGATATAATTTTTTAAAATTAGTTTCATCATGAATAATGAAAATACGTTGTTATTATCTTTAAGGACAGTAGAAAGTACTACAAGAAAAATATTCCGTATTAAACATTAAACTGGTTATACCGGTAATACCGCTCTTTCTTTCTCTCTCTCTCTCTCTCTCTCTCTCTCTCTCTCTCTCTCTCTATATATATATATATATATATATATATATATATATATATATATATATATATATATATATCGTCATCATCATCATCCAGTGTCTTACCAATTGTACGCTGATGACACCCAAATATACAAATATAGCCACCCAACTGAAGTTGATGCTACCATCCAAGGTGTAGATAGGTGCATTTCTGATGTGAAATCATGGATGACATGTAACAAGCTGCAGATGAATGATGATAAAACTGAGGCCATTCTGATCACAACACAAAGACTTTCTCATTCACATCCTTTACCTTAAACAATAAATATCAGCAACGCCAACATTAAATTAACACAATCAGTACGAAACCTAGGTGTTACTCTGGACAGTACTCTCACATTGCACCTATATGTCATGAACATATGCAAGGCTGCATATCTTGAGCTGAGACGCATCAACTCCATTCGCAAATATCTTTCAGTTGATGCCACTAAAACACTTGTGAGTTCATTTGCACTTTAAAGACTGGACTATTGTAACTCAATTATGTCTTGTTCATCTCAATATCTACTCCAGAAACTTCAAAAAGTTCAAAGCACAGCTGCTCGGATCATACTTAGAGTACCACGATCAGAGCACACCTCCCCGCTGCTCTGTACCCTACACTGGCTATCCATTCGATCCAGAATCAAACACAAAATTTATTCTCTGTGCTACGTTTCACTGTCGGACTGTAGTCCAACATGCCTATCCTATCTCACCCATGTGTATACACCAGCAAGATACTTACGCTCCACTTCTGACAATCGTATACTCATTATTCCCACTATGAAAACAAAGTCATATGGACAGCGTTCTTTTGCATACCAGGGCCTAGCAACGTGTATTATATGTCATAAATATGTAGAATTTCTACCTTTAATATATTTTGGTAGGAAATGATGTCGTCCTTATGATCTGTCCCATTTTGTGCTAAAGTCGATAATACTATGCATAACTAAGCTGTATTATTATATACGTTATAAACAGTCCTATTAGCTTCACGTTTTTGCTAGTGGTCAATATCCAGCTGCATTAACCGTAGCTAAGTAAACATATTCACTTCCTCTGGGTAAAATGTGCCTGCATTCGAGGAACTACTTCCGGTTGATGACCACTAGAGACCAACAATGATGGTAACCTTTTCTATTTGACACCAGTTCTGTAGAACCTGTACACTTAATACTCGTCCAAAATAAAAACATATATATTAAAGATTTAACAAAGAAAATATTAACACATTTAAAGACTTAATTTGCAAGAGAACGTTGTGCAAAAACTGTGATTTATAAACATATTGAAAATGGAGAGAGAGAGAGAGAGAGAGAGAGTGCATGTGTCTGCGTGTGTCTGTCAGTCATTCAGTCAAATTGACTTTGATAAAGTACAAGTCATACCGATCATACGGGCGATCGATTCTGATTATTTCAGCCAAAGGTGTCATTTTTGAGAATTCACATTCATTTAATGGCGATTATTTGCTTATATTTCGCTTTTTGTTGATTAATATTCCTTGAAAGATCATTATATAACTGCTTCGAGAATTACATATGATAAAGTTGTACGTCGAAATTTTTGGAAGAGATCAATCAAAAGATGTGATCCAGTAAAAACCGGATGGAATATCGCGCGGCATTATATCACAATGAAATCGTCGAGTATTAGAAAAACGTGAACTAGTTCCTGAACTTGTAATATTTAGTCTTGCGTCGGCCATTCATGACCCAGTTCAGTGCCAGTTTGAAATTGTTTAAAGTCCATTTGATCTCAATGTTTTGTGATGGCAGCTAAGGTGCATACTTTTCAACAATCACGAATGAACCTGGTTTAAATTTAAGAATAACAAATAACGTTTTACTTAAAATCAGTATTGGCGCCTACATGACCAAGGCGACGTAGACTTTATGATGTTTTAGTCAACAACTTCTAGGGTTGCTACTATTGTTACTCAAGACTACCGGACACTCAGTTGATCATGCTACAAAGGAGACATAGTAGCTGAAAACCGGTCTGTCCGCTATAAATCCCAACATATGGCACCCTAACAACACGTGAACAGTGCACGTTTCTCCGCTCTGATGCAGGCCTGAACGGTTATGGGAGCCATGCGTGCTACAGGTAAACAAAATCATCTACTTGTTATATAAATCAAATCATTAACAGGCGTTAAGTTGAAATTTAATTAGTTTACATTAAATTAAGCGAAGCAAATGGTGTCTGTTAAATATTTACATGTGACACGTTCAGTTACCAATATGATTAAAACCAGATCTCCACTATTCTACGTGAAGATCTGACAGAGACAGCTTAAGGGTCATGTTCAGGTGACCCGTCTTATTTCCCATACTCGCTCATTGTATCAGCCAATCAGATGAAGTCTTATACATTTCCAATTTAGCGGTTGAACTGTATGACTGAAGAGCATCACAGTATGCCGAACGATTTGATTCACTTTCAAATTTCCGAAAGTTGCATTTTCATTGGGTAATTAAAAGTTCACAAGAACATGACTCATCTTTGAAGACCTCTTGATAAAAACCACTGAGCTACATTTGCGATGCTGAACCGAGTGATACTTTTCTTGGAAACCATATAAAACTTTGACTCTATGACCAACACTCATTCATAAAATCTGAAAGAAAATAGCTTGAAAACAGTTTCCCAAAATTTCCTGGAGAGTACAGATAGATGATTGGCCCCGTGAATTTGTCTTAGTGCAGCAATTTCTAATATATGTTGTACGCAGGTGTGCCAACAGTCTCTGTTAAGTATGTATTTATGAGAGAGACAGAGAGACAGACATTAACAGAACTCCTTTGTAAATTAACTATTACTAACACGTTTTAATTGATGTCATTAGCAGGCCACCCGAGTCAGCATTGCTGTAGCCATAAGTCGTAACCCATAGATCCGATCTTGAGCCTTTTGCCATCCGATGTACAGTCCTAGTTTGAACTTCTTAAGGTCCTACTCCACCAATCAGAGCTAGGTGCTTGTTTGTCTTCCCACTGTGGTAATCATCAAACAAAACACGATTACTCTCACTCTGTCAATATATGACTATGACTGTTATCAAGTTAATAAAAAAAAAAAAAAAAAAAAAAAAAAGAAAGAAAAACACCAGTCAATGCTGGACGGAAGTACTGATGGTCATGAAATGTCAAAATATCGTCAAAAGCCTCGTTATAGGTATCAGAACACTAATTATTTTACAGCCAGAGAACCATTCTACTGGTGGGGTAATATACAATATAATACTCAATATTATGAGATCAAATAGCTAGTAAATGGATTTAACTGTCTTCCATTGTATATGTTTCAGTCATCCATAGTTGACAGTAAAATATTTACTCTCATTTTGATACCCTGCATTTAATTTCCCACGGACAAAATAGCACATGGGCTCTTGGTGCGAGGCTATGTTATTAAGTGAGGAACATGGATACCCTTCTTAGCAGTAGCAGCACGAGGCTAAAACAAACTGCTGTGAAACACTATTTTTTAAGGCTGAAAAACGTTCTCAAACTCTAATGAACGGGATTCATATGTGGTTTGCATGACAATCTAATGAAGTTTTTTTTTCCTTCTCCCTTTTTATTGTATTAACATTACTTGATATGGGAAATGAATTCGAGCACTTTATATTCTCTGACAGTCATAATTAGTACCATGAAATATATGTATTTCAGACTCAGTGATGTGGAATTTGTAACAGTGTAGTTTCTCTTGGTTCTTTCCTTAATGATGTAATACACATCATAAGTACTGCCTTTTAATTGAAGCCCCCCCCCCATTCGAGTTCTTGATCAATGTTTCATTCTTGCACTGGATTTGTTTGTATTCCTCTTCAGTTATGTTTAAAACATCTAAAGTATTTGCGAAGAAATTATGGAATTATTTTCCTCTTGTTTGGGATCTTAATCGCAACCTCCTCCCATAAAAAACCATTCGTTACCATGGAGGTTGCGATATTGCAGATGACGTTCTTGTCTGCATATGGGATTTTCCCGAGAGCACCATGATTATTAGAAAACATACACCTGCACGCAAGAGATAGCAATACAACATATGCATGCAATTTATTACATTTTAAATACCAGGAAAGCACAGAAGTTTAATTTATTTCATTGGATTAAGAGAGCCGCTTATAGTGTTTATTACCGAAATGGAAAAAGTCAGTTGCCAAAGGGTTAGCGGATGAAGAGACGAAGAGGTTTGATGATTTAGAAGAACAACAAAAATAAACAGTGGTCACGAATACCCTTACCTGTATCTTGCTTATTCAAAAAATTCAAACATATCATACTCACAGACACTTGTGTCGAGAATGTATTCATCTCTGCACCAAATATCCACTTGCTAAGAATTGCACGTTTCGAATCAGTCGTTGTATAGACTTATTACGGCATTGGGATGGACTGTATGAGCTTTTCCAGTCACACTATATTTGACCTCAAGAAAACCGCTATTTAAAGACAGGAAAATTAAATTTGCCCAGGCACCCATCTCTAAACGAATAATTGTCGGCACCTTTGTTGAGAAGGAAAATTGAAGCAAACCGTGCTTCTGTATGACTCAGCCATGACTAGTTCTATATATTTAATACAGGAAATGTGAATATTTATTGCAGAAATTAATACCTCTATGACTCGAGCGTATGTGATCCTGATGTCAGCGTTTCATATGCTGAACCTTCATACTGGGACTTGAATTCCTTATGCTCGAGTAAAGATTCCTATTAAAATAAATTCTGAATATCTGAGTCTATACTTTTCCTCACTGCACGTTTTAATGGCAATAAATACAGTATTATTTGTACTGTCATTGTTTCTTCTTTGCGTTTCCTGTAAATGGTTATGGATCATGCGCTCTTTGTACTCAATTTAATCCAAATATGTGAATAATTTCTGTCAGCCAATGAAACAGTTTGCCTTATACCTCTTTGACACTAAGACAACTATGTTCAGTAAGCACAAGATGCACCCAGTTCAGTCCAAAAGCAACCATAACAGTCTTTTATCTCTTTTATTTTGGTTGGGGAGAGGGGGTTATTGTTAAGCGTCTTACGGGTACCATGCAGGTAACGTTTGCGCTTATAAAAGCAAATACGGGTCATTATTGCAAGGATGCATCCTAAGGATAACATTGCTGTATATGAGACCTGAGTTATTATTAGTTTTGCACAGTACACATTAAGTATCATCTGCCAAGTAATTACGAAATATATTTTATTTCGGAAACAGAATAGCGTCAATATTGATAAGAAAACTTGTAGCTATTATTCGATAAACGCGTCTTTAGAAATTAAGAACTGTTTTTATCAACAGTGCGTAGTATCATAATTTTTGTTTATACAAAAGGAAGTAAGGGCTGAATTATTTGTTATATTTTTCAATGTCATTATAGATTGATGATGTGCAAATCTTGGTAGCATGACATTCTGTTAGTGTATTGTACTGCTCAACAGCTTTGAATTTTTCTTCGAATATCTTAGGTCATCGAACTCTCGACTTTGGAGTTCACGTGAACGCTTAAACTTGAGTCTATTATTGCTCAGACTATCATGTCAGCTCTTAAACCCGAGTCTGCCATTATTCAGACAATCATGTCGACGTTTAAACTTGAGTCTGTTATTGCTCAGACTATCATGTCAACGCTTAAACCTGAGTCTGTCATTGCTCAGACTATCTAGTCAACGTTTAAATTTGAGTATGTAATTACTTAGACTATGTTGTCAAGGCTTAAACCCGAGTCTGTTATTGCTCAGACTATCATGTCAACGTTCAAACTTGAGTCCATTATTGCTCAGACTATTTTCTCCAGGTATAAAGTTGAGTATATTAATACTCAGACTATCTTGTCAACGTTCAAACTTGAATCCATTATTGCTCATACTATCTTGTCAACGTTTAAATTTGAGTCTGTTATAGCTCAGGCTATTTTGTCCAGGTATAAACTTGAGTCAATTATTGCTCAGATTTTCTTGTAAACTTTTAAACTTGTGTTTATTATTACTCCGAATATTTTGTCCCGGTATAAACTTGAGTCTATTATTACTGAGATTATCGTGCCAAGGTATGAACTTAAAACTATTATAGTTCAGACTGTCATGTCAGCGTGAAGTATGAGTAATATAAGACGGCAGATAAGTTTTCATTTCGGTATCATTTGTTTACGTCCTGAAATAATATTGCGAAAGCTCTATCAGACACTGCTTAAGAAATTGGAGATATTTCCAGACGCTCCCAAAAATTATTTGTATAACACTGAATAGCAAATATGCATGCATGTCCTTCAGTTCTGGCTTTAACAACGATAGATTTAAAGTCTTACATTGCAAACCAGACTCGCTTATATATATATATATATATATATATATATATATATATATATATATATATATATATATATATATATATATATATATATATATATATATATATATATATATATATATATATATATATCACAGAAACACAAACGAGACACACAGTTATATCGACAAACACTCAGGAAATGACCAACGGCAAATTAGTTTAGCTGGAAATACAACTTACATATTTATGATAAGTCTAATGATGCCATTACCTACCTGTGGGAAGTACATCTTCCAACAATGATACCGCCAGGTAAAAGAGTTGTGTTTCAGGAATTATATTGTACCGTTATTAAAAAGTGGGAAGTATGTCAAACCCCACGCGGTTAATCGTGGTGGTTCGGTTTACAGGTCAGGGTTTAGTAATATGTGTTACTAATGGCAGACGAAAATAATGTCGTCTGAAAAGTTTAATATACAATAAACGCAGCTCAGATTTTATTATAAAAGTGAACGAAACATTTTGCGGATAGAAGAGAGGAATTGAGAGCTAAGCAAAATTTCCCGTCTACGTTTTCTTTTAAAAACAAGTTCCTTTATATTGTATACGTACGAGTCGTGAAACACTTATTTGCATGACCAGCTTGGTTCGAGATGTGATGACGTTGGCTCTGTTCAGACATCTGAATCGCACGTGTCCGTTGAGCGTCACTTTGCTTTTTTTTAAAAGTTCATTAAATCATTCAGTTCTGTTCAATTTATTGTATAAAATGCATAATAGTTCTTTTCAAAAGCATACATGTAGTAAATGCTATGTGAAAGACATTACACAACAGACATAAATGAAATCTTGCTGAAATAGTTATAATTATAAGCATAAACATGATTCATTTATCAAAGAAATTCTGAGTTAACATATTCAACAAAATTTTTCTCAATTTGCAAAAGGCGATAATCAAAGAGAACCATTTAATGTCAATAGCATTATCATTTTCACTAAGTGTACTTATACATATTCAGTCATTTTACTGAAGCATCCATATAAACTAGTTGATGAAAACAGAGGTAGTCCGCATGGCAGATGAAGAGGGGCATTCAATTATAAAATGCCGCTCATCGTATGCACTCAGTCTGAACAGCTATAACGGAATCTGCTTCATAAATTTACTCATTTGGTGGTTCATCATGAAGGATTAATGATGTGACGTGGTTTTCTAACTTCAAATGGTTGCATGAAGACTTTGAATGTAATATGATCACTTTGAAGTTAACGCGAACAGCTTCAATAGAATATAACACCGAATGAAATGAAAACTTTAAATAGAATGTGCACTGTTCGAATATATTGTTGACACGTAAACAGAATTTAAACCCTTTGACTTGAATCTGAACACAAATTCGCCTCGATGTTAACTTAGTGAATCAGGCATGACCCCTGAGGTTTGATAGATGTTCTTCGTCATGTAATTGTGTTACCCTGATCGGAACATTTCAGTCTGATCCTGAAATTACATTGGAAGTGTTTGTAGGAAACCACATCAGTTTGATATGTTTGGCAATTTGTTTTTGGCCGAGTGCAACACACATATTATCACAGAAAATGCCGAGATTGTTCCGATCATGACTTTGTCTCCTTCTGCAACCATACTGTCCCATGTCCATGGAAGTAGTTCAGAAAATAGTTCTAATGGCAAAGAAATACATCCCGGGTTTCTTTCTGGACTTGGCGAAAAAGACCGAAGATATTCTGATTGCGTGTGTCCCATATAGATGTTCACGGTTCTGGATCTTCCGCACAAAATGGATGTTATACATCGCATTGAATAAATGGGTTTATATGCTGATATAGTTACTTCCAGAGCATTTGAACAGCTGGAATCTAGCAACGTGTTTTGTTCTTAATGGGCCATTTCAGTCATCGTTACACACAAGTGAAATACTATGTTGCCATTTTTTCTTCTTTTTTTTCCTTTTAAATTTAGGACAAAGAAAACAATCTCTGTATTTAAATCCGGCAAATTTAAAACAACCATTTTCTGTGTTCTTATAGGCAAACATTACATTTGGTGGTCAACTTTACCTATAAAGTGTAGGGTATAATTAATAAACTGTTTTGTTACCTTTATCATTATTGTTATTATAACTTAACTTCATGTACGAGGCCTTTCTTCATATTTATTTACTCGTTTTTGTGCAATATCTTATGACACAAGAAACTGCTGCGCCAAGCAGTCTTCAACAAACCATCCTCACCCCATTTTCCAAACAGCCTCCAACGAACCCTACCAACCCTATTTTCCAACACTTCCAACGAACCCTACCCACCCCATTTTCAAAGTAGCCAATAACTAACCATGTCCATCCCATTTTCCAAATAGCCTTCAACCAACCCTAACCACCCCATTTTGCAAAATGAATAGAGACAATTATCGACTGGAAAAGATGGTTTGGCACGCATTAAATGAATAGAATGATAACATCATGTTTAATTGACGACGTTCTAATTACTCGTAGCGAATCTCAATCATATAAACTTAACACGTGTCAAGTTCTTTTATTTAATTCATAGGTTAGATATTTGGTTTCCTTGGATATGATTTTGTCTGTCTTTTGTTTGGTGCCGATCCCTATTTAGATAGAATATGTCTCTCAAACACATACACGAATTAATGTACACCTGTACATCACACATGAACGAATTCATGTACACCTGTACAACACACATACACAAATTCAAGTACACATGTACAAAACACAAACGAATTCATGTACACATCTACAAAATATATACACGAATTCATGTAAACCTGCACAAAGCAATGTTTGCGACAATTTGCTACGTTATTGGTGTATTTACAAAAATACACACCCATTGGGCAGCTGAAATCTACATTCTTAAAGATTTTACCATGACAACAGCTATGCAAATGGACCAGATCCCACGTAATTTCTTGAGCCTGTTTCTGGTAGGAATTTAGAAGAATCCCAGCTGTAACTGCACAAGAAGGAATCAAAGTAAACATTTCAAGTCTGGGTTAATAGCTTGCTATTCTTTCTGTGTTTCATACAGTTAATCAGATTGTTCTCGCTTAATAATGGGCAGATTTACATCCACTGTTGTTCCCCAGTGCGTCATTCAAGCTGCTATATAGGGCAAGTTGAAACCATGCACAGGGAATAGTTAAATCCAATTTATCGGTAAATACATTGTCTTAGTATTCGAGTATTTAGCGAATTTCGTTATTTTCCTTTTGTCCAAAAATAAATATCTTTGACAACAAGTATGTATGTTGTATTCTTTAGTCTTTCTATTTCGCTTTTGTAGACAAAAGTACCGATCGTGCGACACTCAAATGTTTATGGAGAAAATACGTGAAATCTTCTAGTGATTTGAATGAACGATTCATTTGCGATTGTGTAAATCGTCTATGCAGTAAAAAGTAGAATGAATCTCCACAAGATGCACTTTCTCCCTCTCTCACAATATCTAAGCTCTTCTTACAGGGTCAAATGAAAGAGAAGGCTTAAAGAAAGATTCTGTCGCATTTCCGCCTTGCTGTGAAAGCACAACAAAACCTCATATACAGAGTCGAAAGAATGAAAGATACGTCTGGCATAAACGAACATGCTCTAATTTATTTCAATGCGGGCGCCCGCAAACGATTAAAAACAAACTGTGACACATGTACACACTGTAGTGATATAAACAAAAATATAAACTCAATTTATAACATAATTTATTGTATGATTAATAACAAGAAAATCTGATAACGAATGGGTTTCACGTCCTCACGCCTGTCTCAAAAGTTACACACAACATAGAAAGATACTCATCTGTTGTGTCAAATTATTAGGCCAACCCAAAGTGAGATTCATTGTCATAATAGCGGATTATGCTCTCTATTTATCCTATGTTTGTACGATCATCAGAGCTACTGAAGTGTGATATTCATAATAACATCATCATGTGTATTATTAGTAGGTAACTTGCGGGTACCAGTCTCCATCACTAATCGCCATCTATACTGGATCTCAGTGCGATATGTGCAGGTAACATACGAATAATACTAATCAGTCATTCGGGTGGACTCGGTTTTAGAACCTGCTTAAGAGACTGAGGTAGGGCTTATGTAATGTATGCTAAAAAGATCGTATTCATTACCCACTGAAAACACTGTGGCATAAATTCAGTTTAAAATACGGTGACACAGATACATTTTTTTTTAATTAAAAAAAAGACTTCTGACTCTTCTGAACATGAAACTTAAAGCCTTGTGGTATTGACATATTCCTATGGCACGAATATGGCATTATTTTTAAGTCTCCATTTCATGGTAAGCACGCATCGAAGGACAGTCGATGGACTTTTTATGTAACAGATGTATCTCCATGACAATGAAATTCATAAAAAAAAAATCAATAACATCTGGAACCCTTAATATATAGTATACCACCAAACATCAATTTTTGTTTTCTTTCATAATGTAGCATAATTTCTCCATGCTAGGCAGTGACGTTATGATCATACTTTACCAGGTAAGGTCAAGCAACCTGAACTAGAGCGTAGGTCTTGGTAAACTCTCTCTCTCTCTCTCTCTCTCTCTCTCTCTCTCTGTGAGACGAGTGATTATCAAATGTATCTGCATCTGACATTCCTTGTGTGTGTATGTGTGCGTGTGTATGTGTGTGTATATGCGCGCGTGTGTGTACGTGTGTGTATGTGTGTATGTGAGTAGTTTGAAATGATTTGACATCCTATCAGTGAACTGTGTAGCTCTCTCTCTCTCTCTCTCCCTTTCAGGTAGGCAAATTTACACGTGTACATACGTTCAGTGACTAGGGTGTTGCGGTATCTTTATGTAGATACGTAATCCAATGGTTGCTTGCTCGAAACCCACTAAGGCCAGCCCGGTTCGGATGCATCAATGTTGACCTTGGGAAAGGGCTATTAACTCTCAAGTAGAACAAAAGCAGATCTTCGTGTACTGCTTCCTGGTTATTCAGTGCCAGGCCACATCAGCCAGCTGTTTTGCTATCTGATAATTCCCATCTACTAAACACAGTATACTAGTCTGAATGTGTACATGATCTGCACAGCAGTTAATGACCTCTCATGTAAATTGAACCAATACTGCATGTCTAATATACGTACATGCCAATAATTAATTTCAAGACATTTGCCACTGGTGAGGGAGGAGATCTATAAGGTCACATTACGTAAACAATTTAAAAAAGGATATCAAATGATCAGGCGACTCTCTCTATCTGTCTCTCCGTCTCTGTCTGTCTGTCTCTTCATATATATATATATATATATATATATATATATATATATATATATATATATATATATATATATATATATATATATATATATATATATATATATATTCCAATACGTAGTTGTTGTTTGTTTTTTTTAAATAAAAAAAAACAACACATTTTGCAACCCAATAAGAGTAATGCATGTTGGACTGTTTGGATTTGAGTTAAATCATGGTTTCAACTTTCATGTACATACACCTTTCATGTACACGCACCATTCATGTACACACACCTGATGTAAACGGTCCACTGGTCAACTTGACCTTTGACCACATTGTAGTTTTGAAGTCGGAAAGAATCCGTCCGTTTTGGGCCATTGTATTTGCTTTGACGTATTAGCGCAATCGTTTATATTTTCATTGACATGAATAAGTACAAGCAAACTGTTCAGTATAAAGTTGGATCCCACATCTGAGAAAATAATTGAAAATTGTTTTCTTACCTTGCATTTCTCTGGATTCCCACTTGTCGACGAACCATATTGCCAGTCATAAGTATCCAAAAGGCTTACAAAATCACAATATATCCCCTCAACAAGTGAATCAAGCTTTTCTACATCCCCAAGAATTTGTCTGCACCTCGTAGAATTGCACATTAAAACTGTATCATTTTCCTCCTTGGTTAACACATGTAACACCGGAATGCGACAGAATTTGGTGTTCATAGCTCGAAGCTTCTCCATTCGCTTGTTTTCCTTAATCCTGACTTCACACACTTCCATAAAACTGGTTGTGTTATTAAGAAGGCACTGGCCGGATTCATTGGTTGAAGGAAACAAATTGAAATCTCTCTGATACAAAAACCAGGGGAATCTATCAACACTATCGCTGTAAGAACAATTTGTTGTTGACCAGCATCCTTGACTTAGAAGGAGCATCAAAATAAGAAAGAAATTTAAACATGCAAGACCCAATCCATTGACGTTGATTGTTGACGTAAACCACGACGTCAGCGTTCGACATGACTTCACGTATGATGACCTCCCATACTTACACGAATATACCATAGTTTGGCCACAACTGCTGTTTGAGAATGAGTAATGCTCTCACCAGAGGCATCAAACCGACTCGAACAGCCACCACACATAAATGCTAAACTTTTTTTTATCCAAATGAGAAACAAACCAATTTTCCTGAGCGAATAGTTTTTTCCCTAGAAACCCAAATCACTAGTAAAGAATCCATGATATAAATCCATGAGTTATTCCTTGTTTCGTATCAGGCCACACCAGCTAGCCGCGGACTATTCTGCTATCTGATAATTCCATCCGCGAAGCACTGTATACCTCTCTAGCAGCTGTTGCTATGCAAGCGGTCTCACCAAATGATGCTGAAGACCATTAGCTGATAGTCTTGGATACAGTTTAATTTCCCTATATCTGTAATTCCTGGCGTTTGTAATTTTTCTCATTGAACAACACATGTTGAATAGTCGAAAAGCATTTAATATAACTCGCAGCCGCCATATTATGGGATCCCCCGAAATATCTCTCATCATTAACGCATGCGCACTAAATCTTTGCAAATGGTATTCTTGAGTTTTCTTTCCTCTTATATCTCACTAATGAAAACTCGCAACATTAAGAAAACACAAAGTCCACTTAATAAATTAACTTTGGGTTATATTACAATATTTTATATCAACAAATCACATTTCCGTTTGTATTCGTATTTTCAGCATCCTTGACTAACGAATCGTGTGATACAATCACGATCTAACTCAACTGAGATAAATACATTTTGCGGAAGCTTGCCAGAACCGATACGTTTAGATGTACAACTAGAAAAAGGTAGCTGCCACGGACCGGTAAATTGAGAGCAAATTTCTGCTTCCGACTCGTTTTTATTAACAGGCGCGAAGCCCCTCCCTGTTATTTTATTTTCGAGGGGTTCGATGTGGGGAAATTGGGCAATGATTCATGGCTTTCGCAAAATCTGGACTCGATAAATCAAATACTTTCATTCTAGTCGCTGGCTATTGATTTAATTAATGGCTGGCTAAATGGAGAAAGTAATTCATTCTTATATCTTCAACAAATGATTTTTCATGAAGGATATCTCGTATTTATTTTGTAATAGGACTTGGGCATACACATTTTGAATGGCCGCCAGCTTTATGTGTACAATTGCGTAAAATAAAATCCTAAAGTGATATCAATGTGACATTATGTTCATTGATGGGCCAATTAGACAAAAATAAACCCCGACTAAAGAACATCTTTAATTTTCCAAAAATGTGTGTACCACTCTATTATGGTCAAGAACAAACAACCATAGAAGACAGGCATATGAATACAATTATAGCAAGTGACTGATAGATGTTTGTACAGGCAGAAATACAAACTGTAGATAGAAATTATGTCCATGTACAGTAAAACACTTAGTCGAAATAAATGTCAAGTTGTTGCCCCCTACTATAATATCTGTCTGTCCGTCTGTCTCTCTCTATATATAGATATATATGTTTGCAAAAGAAAAACACATCGACAGTGTGTGTGCGTGTGTTTGTGTATGTATGTATGTATGTATGTATGTGTGTGTGAGGGAGACAACATTTGCTTTAAACGAGTGAATAGCGTATATATTTAATCGAGTGGGTGGAAAGCTCATTTTTTTTTCACGAGTGGCGAGTGAAAATACTTCCTTTCTTCACCAGCAATATGAAATATATCCATTATTCACTCGTATCAAGCTCAAGCTAATTTTCTATTTAGTTTATGATTATACGTACTGACAATCAGGATGTAACGTACAACATATTAAAGTAGCAGCTATGGTTTACCGTTCATGCTCTGCTGTGATATTTTTGCACAGAAAATATAAACAGTTAATTATTCTTTTTTTCAATTCAAAGTCAAACAGCGCATTAAGAAAAATGAAGATAATCCACACCTTCCTGGATCTGAACTTGCGTTAATGGGAGGCGTCCATATTTATCTAAGAATAATTTCAATTTCATTGTTTTAATGTTATCCTTGTCTGTTGACTGAAAGTGAAAAATTACGATATTTTTTATTGCTCCATAGAAATATGTAATCATTATTTTTCTCAGATTTTCCAGTAATTCATGTCCTGGTGTAATACATATACGTTGCTGGGTAACACGAACCATTTTGCAATGCGGTATTTCTGAATAGACAGCGATGTGTGTACCACGGTATACCACAAATATATTAGAAACCAACAATTTACTTTTAAGGAGAAAATATTTATTGGACTTGTAAAAAAACAACATAAAATTCAAACAGAAAACTGTTCTTCTTAACATCTCAGTACAAAGGAATACGTGTTTCAAAACACATTGACATATGCTAATAAATAAATTTTAAAAAAATGACATTTGTAATACGAACTTTGTTCAAAAGTCTGTGTTGGCCCGAATATCTTTTACAACGTCCCATTAATCCACCACGGTGCATACATGCCACTTGTCAAACTTGTGATTAAAGGATCATAATTATAGTTATATCGTAATATTCTAAATTAAACTGAGACAAATACAACTGTTTTGTAAAACTGAAAACATGCTGTTTATATTAAATTCGTAAAAAATTACTCGTGAATTTCGTTACTTGCAGAAAACTAAAGAAGTAACGGTACAGCGAAAAAGTATCATGGGACATGTCCCGAGACATATATAGATATAGGCGCGCGCGTGCGTGCGTACGTGCGTGTGTGTGTTAATATGTGTGTGTGTGTGTGTGTTAATGTGTGTGACTCTCTAACAAACGTTTGAAAATGCATTGGCATTTGATCCTTTTTGTTTTACTGCTTCAGGTGCGTTAAGACATTTCAGTTTTGGAACGCTTGCCCTGTTTTTTGAACTTTTGTGTCTGAGGTTACAATATTTTGTTTTATTAGAGAAAGGATTCTCACCTTAGCTTAAATTTGACCTCTGTTCCACTGCGCGTTAACCCCTTCTAATATTCAGGGAGAAGTTTAGATAAACATTAATTCAAACAGACATGCAAACATGACCGACTGAATTCCGATTTATCTACAGCGTATGGCATTCTTGACGGAGTTCTATTTCAGCATATACTATCAGGATGTGAAATTTACGCTTAGTAACCACCTTCAACATTTGCATTATCTATCAATGTTAACAGTGCTATAGAGGTGCTGTTGTCGGCATGCAATTTGTCTGTATAGTTACTTGGTTAATCCAGCCAACTACTAACTTTAAAGACGCGAACAACACACGTACATACCAATAAATATGTGTGTATATTACAATTACAAACACCACTGATGCAGAGAAACCATATCACTTGGAAACATTCATAGCCTTTGTAATTTCTGAGGTGAAGTAAGGAATCACTGTACACACTTATCGTTATAATGTTGCGAGAATGCTAGGTTGGTGGTAGTAGCTGTATAATGACGTATCGCCTGGGCAAGTGTAGGTCCACCCCTCATTAGCATATAAATTAATGCAAAACTAAAACTCTCTGTTCATGGGAATAACGTTCAATAAAAAATAGTGAAAATTGCTGCATTATTGGTTGAGAAATTATAAAGTTTTGAAAATTTGAAGTTATTGAATTTTAATCAATAAATTGCATACCATCGAAGCTGCTCAGACAAGTCTGACGACAATCCTGACCACAGCCTTTGGCCTGGCTGTAATTACATACTGCTTCCTACCTAGCGACCTATACCAGTCGTCGGTGGGACATATCTAGAGACGGACAGTAGGCCTAGTGGTCAGCGGAACATAGCTAGAAACCGATAGCAGCGGTCAGTTGGACATGGCTTGCAAATGATAGCAGTAGTCAGCGGGACACGAAGCGACCGATAATAGTGGTCAGTGGGACATAGCTAAGGGCAATGTGTCCACGTTTTGAATTACATATCGAGGAATCAGCAAACTATCTAATATTACATATAGGTCTCTGCGTTTTTTACACAGCTTATTTCGTCCCTTTTTTATAAATATGTTGCATTTCGTCATTTCCCATATAGTTTAAGATAATAAAAAAGACAGTTTGGAGGTAAATGTATCAGTCGTTCGTTTATTTGTTTGGAGTTGAATGCACAGCGGGCAAGAAAAGTCATAAAGGTCATACAGGGAATAAAGTACTATGCCCTAAAGTAGCCAACAGTAGCCAACATGATTCGAACCATCGACATTATTGTTACGAGTGAGTCTGTTGCGTCTCTTGGGCGAATTGTAGATATTGGACATTATTTTGGATAATTATATTCGGGCACAAAATAGTTTTACGGAATAGACTGATAAAAAAATGATAATTTTACTTTTCAATTAGGAGGACACATACAACTTTCCTGCACTCCCAAATTTTACTGTTTCTAAGGAATTTGTCAAAGATTAAAAAGACATGATTTAATAAAAAAGACATCGTTTACTTGATATAATATTCATTCTGACACATAACGTTTTAGATATTGTTGTGGCGTGTGATAAATTATCATATTAAAACCACACCATCTTCCCTGAGCAACCAAACCATATGAAATGTCAAACTGTCACGCGTGTAATTACTCAGCAATTCTACTGTATTAAGACCTAGCTGATAATTGCATATTATAGCGAAGATCAAATAGTGCAACCAGTACGCACGATACAGAATTTATATACATTGGAATTTGTTTGCGAATCCTACACCATTCTTGGTTAAGGAATAAACGCTTTTTAAATGAACTTTTTATTGTATCAGTATCGTAGCAGTGATGACTGATTGTTTCATATTACAGATACCCAAAATAAACATTTGTAGGAGCTTCATATATGACGAAACATTTGTATGAACTTCAAATATGACGAAACATTTGTAGGAACTTCATAAATGACGAAACATTCGTAGGAGCTTCATATATGACCAAACATTCGTAGGAGCTTCAAATATGACGAAACATTTGTAGGTACTTCATATATGACAAAACATTTGTAGGAACTTCATATATGACGAAAGAAATTTATATATGACCAAACATTTGCAATAGTTGATACTTGCTGATTCCATTTAACAAATTTATGCAGGAAATCTAGCAGTCTTAGTTTTCGGAAAGTGACATAAGAATAATTATAAAGGCTGGATCTGAATGAAATTTGTACAAAAGATTACAAAGGACTTAAAACATTTAATTAGCATGCATGTATTATAATGTTTAAAAAAATGAATTCGTTCTCATGCAGATGAGAAATTACAAATATGTCACTGTGTATAAGTATTAGGGATTTTAGTACTGAAAAAAAGGAAGGCGATAATAACACGGTCATAATAAGTGTAGGATTTGTAAGAATGATGCTTGTACACGAGAGCCTGACACTAGTTTTGTTACAGGCTAGCAATAGTTAACGTTACTTTCTGAACATATTATTTTCGTGCTTGAAAAGAATCATAGCTCTCGAACCCGTCAGATTATATTTTCGTCATTCGATATAAATTTTATGTCATATTATCATATATCCAAACGTAAATTGTGGAATCCAGGGATAATTGGTTTCCTCTCTATTTCATATCAAGGTACCAATCTATAACTTCATGTATATATCGTGCAGTTTTGAATATAAAACCTTTGGGTTTGTGCACATATCTCAGTACTGAAAATCATCTTCATAATTGCTTTACTTTTGTAGTTTTTTTACTTTTTTTAATTACAGAAGTGGTCCATCCATTTGCTTGCATATTTGCCCTCTTAGTGTTGGTTTGCTTTCGAAATGTGCAAGCGTAACCTGTCATTTGTCCAATATTAGTACATTTCCCGAGTTTCACAAAATTGCACTATCGTCTCACAACACTCGAGGCTTTCTGAGATCTCAGTATAAATAGTGACGATACCTTGTGAAATTTAAAATAAATAAATAGCTTCTAATTTCATGAACGTTTGATCAATGTTAGCATACAGTTATGGCATTTCGTTTTATCTGTGGAGTCTGTGTTGAAATCTCAAAACCCATTTTTTTAGAAGATTGAACAAAATCAAAGTTTAAAATGTCGAACCAAATCTAGTGTCTAATTGTTACCGTTACGAAATATGCAGCTTACTCGTGTTTTGTTTTTTCTTCTTCGCACGTGCGAAATTTCTGGTCAAAGAAATCAGTATAAACGTTCTGTGCGCAACGAAGCAAACTCGACGTGCATAATATTTGCCGCAATATTTGCAAAATTCTTTTGATGATGAGTTGTACACGACTGGGTTACTGGTTCTAAAAAAGAGAAAATAAATTCTAACTGCCGCAACACTGATTTAAAGTTTCCTGGCATTGTTGGATTTACCGTAATTTTATATAAAAAAAAGAATTTGGAATGCATTAATGAGATGGTTCTTGAAATAAGGGACTCATTCGGTCAGAGCTGGCGTGGCAATTACTGTTTTCTTTTGAAGAACCCAACGTAGTTAGAAATCTAAAAACAGCATGGAAAAGCATGACCTAGTTGCCTCTTCCTTTGTTCGAATCCTTCCTTTATTTTTAAATCTTCCTTTCTATCTCGATCATTTGCCCAGGCGAATTTGTGACCACTTAGAAGCACATTTTTGATCAATTTGCAAAGTAGGCGGCGTAAAGATTTGTATTGAACATATTTCCTATCGCATGACAGCAGAATGTTTGCTAGATTTGGCTATGAAATCTTCGCTTGTCTAGGCTTAATATTTTGCGTGCACATTGTCTGATCCAAGTTTATAAAATATTTCTGCAATTCAACGTATATTGCATAACTTTCTTTGAATCTCGAGAAAAGCTGTAAAACAATTTCGAGAATGGATTTTTAAAAATATCTTTCTCTTCTTAAGTATTTCTGTACTTGGATGAAAATATGTTAGGTCTTGGGTTAAGCACTAAAACGCTCAGAAAACATGCTCTAAACAGAAAATATTTATGAATACAGGAATCGGGAGACGCTGGTGGTGAACCGGTGGATCGCAGACTCCACCCACCTAACAGACAAACGATAACAACATGTCATGTTATGTATATTTCATTTAAATTGTGTGATTGACCTTTGTCTATAATCAAGGGAAAGGGTTTGGACTTACCGAACTAATGTCGTTTTTGTAAGCAACATATCACATAGCTAATTCTTGTCTATGGTTTTAGATTATACGTTAAGATTATTATTGTTTGAAGATAAACATATTTATTTGGAATCGAGATCAGGACACTGGCTTTTCCCCAGAAGTCCTTGTATACATGGTATTTGCCATGTTCTTTATTAAAGTTTAGTAATAGACATGATATTATTGACAATTTAGAATGTCCTAGAAATGAACTATTGACTCTTATCCTGTTCCTCATAACGTGTAGTAGGATTTTACACAAGTGAAGAGTAGACATAAACTCTTTGTTTCTATGGAATAGGTCATTTAGATGAAATCAGTTTTTAATTTACTTAAATTATTATTCATTGGAATTACAAAGTGCCCATTA
This sequence comes from Sinohyriopsis cumingii, assembly GCA_028554795.2. NCBI lineage: Eukaryota > Metazoa > Mollusca > Bivalvia > Unionida > Unionidae > Sinohyriopsis > Sinohyriopsis cumingii. Next base: position 59,321,605 of record CM068828.1, read on the forward strand.
TTATATAACTAATTTGTGATTATTTTGAACTAATCAAAAGACATTTTTGATTATATCAAGACTGCTATCCCCTCAACACTAACCCAGGATACTGGTTTATGAGAACATTCAGTATTGGAATTCAGTTGAAACTCCACTTAAATTCATTTGGAATACTCCATAATTTTGGGCATATGATATTACTTTTTGGACAATGTGGGACCTAATTCACAATACAGTAATTTTAAAAAATCACTTTGTTTTCAAGAGAAATAAATTATTTGTTGAATTTTACAAAACGTTTTGGTTTCTCTCATTTTTTTACTTAAAACAATTGAGTCGGAACAGTCAACAAGATTAGAGATCCAATACCATAATGTGTTTCACTATGTAACATAAAAATTCAATCTGACATAATTCCAATATTTCTCATCAGAATGAAATGAAATTTTCAGTATATTCTGTTTTTGGCAATGTAATTTTATTTGAAGCTAGTGTCACAAGAAAAATGTTGATTTTAAAATTAATTGCTATGCCAATAAAGAGACAGAGCTATCCTTGATTAAGTTGTTCTTGATTAAAATCAAACACTTTTATAATATATTACTTTCTGAGAAAACAATATGGAATAAAATACATTTTTGATTTAAAAATATTATTAAAAGTATTTGGTATTGTTTTTACTCTAAACATTAATGTTTTAAAATAATTCACGTATAAAAATTAGTGAAGTCACATTATATTATAAAGATTATTTTTTAATCGTGCCCTTATTTAAAGATGGTATTACTGGAAACGGCGAGTTCATTCCTATCAATGAGTTTACAAAAGGCAAATGTTTTTGGATACCATCTTAAAAGCTATTTCTTGGAAATGGAAAGAATATGTCATGCAGATTAATGAATATGTAATGTTTGAGATACGCTTCAAAGCAATTAAAACAAATACCCAGGTATATCAGAAACATTTTATTTATAAATATAACTAGTCGTCCTGAAAATCTGCAGCTGTCTGGAGGTAACCGTTTGGTCAAATTTAATCTGAAATATGAAATAAAACATATTCATAACCATACCAAATATTGCCAATGAAATAAAATAGTTACAAAGAATTTTACCAGATAGTAACACTCTTTTGTTAAAAAACAATACCGACATTAGAATCTTCCGAGTATCTGTACTGTAAGGACAAGATAGATGCAATTCATCACATAATATTGCTTTTCCCTGTAACTAATCACTGTCTGACACATAATGATATTTTTTAACGATATTCAAATCTCATACAAACAAATAGGTTTTATTTTGACTGCGATACAAATATTAAAGAACTATTAGATGATTATAGCCATTTTATATATTTGCATGCTTTGTTGAAAAAAGGAAATCTACGCATCAGAGAGCATACGAAAACAAGATACATGAACAATTTGAAAAATATATCTTTTGTCAAAAATAAACATAAGGACATCTTATCAAGTTCATGCATCTTTAAGGTTTTGAGAATCAGATCACATTTAATTATATTTTACATAATTCAATTTGCCTCCAATATAATTTATTCTGACTAATTTGTTATGTATATATGATTTAATTATATCTGATTTAATATATATTTATTTCAATTTAATTGTTTGTCAGTTTTAATTTGTTATAATTTTTCATTACATGATCTTTTAATGTAAATGTGTTCACTAGAGATGATGCATTTTTATAGAAAATATTTGACCTTGACTTAGTTTATAAACACCAGGGTGTTGATACAAATCCTGACCTTGTTTCAAAATTTGTAGCACGCACGTAAACAAGTTCTATTTTATTTTAAAATGATTGGTTGTTATCGAGGTCAGGATGGGACTTCGTGCTTAAGATGTGTACAATTTTTATTATATTTTTTAATTTCTTAGAATAAAATGATTGGTTTTCGGCAGGGTCACACTGGCTGTACGTGACCTTTAACAAGTACTTGCTTTCTATAAGTCGCGAGAAGATGATCATGTGACCCCTTGTTTACGTTTTAGGATACGATATAACCTCTGAGACCGAAGAGATTGACAACCGCTAAGAACTAACCACCTTCAAAATGAGAGAGAGAGAGAGAGAGAGAGAGAGAGAGAGAGAGAATGATAGCTGCAAACAAATTAAATGTTTCAAGTGTGTGGAACTAGGCTAGACTATTTACATACTTATGTGTACGCTAAGCTACCATCTTGGGGTAATACACATACGTAATCTATTCAGTGAATCGCTTGAGGCCACATGATCCTTGTTTGGTTTCGACCGAATAATCGGGCTGTCAGGCTGTGTTGCCGTCTACAGACTGAAATTTATTTGGGTACCTGTGACCACACGTGCCGTTCAGACTAAATCACATTTGATATGTTCTTTGGTATCCATGTTTCAGCTGAATTAAAAACATAAATACTTTGTTCAAAACGGAGGTCATAAACAACTCAAACAAAGAATTAAAGATGAAACATCTATCTGGTCACAGCACCAAACCAATGTCTTGAGTTGCCAGCAAAACATTAATCTTATTTGATCCTGGTGAAAAGGTGGCTAGAAACAGGACCTGTTGCAGAAAATGAACCCGCAAATAAATTTCTTCTTTTCTGACGCAGGAGAAAAATGTTATTTCGAAATTAGTTAAAATATTAGTACAGAATATATTAAAAAATGAATTGTTGAAACATCGATGTAATGTTCGGTGTCATAGTTTATACGAAGATTCATTTACTTTGGTTCTTCCGGGGCAAGACAAAAATACAAATAAACTTGCTTCATATGCTTCATTATAACTTAGGTGATGCACAGAAATGAATTACTAATTAACGAACAATGCAACACGTATTTGTATTTGCACGCAGAGTCTATTTTATTTCCTTGATGCCATGCGAATTTTTTTAAAATATAGTTTTCAATGTCTGAATATATTAAATATGTGTAAGCATGTACCACACTTGGTAAGTGAAGTCACCTGCAGCCGTTTCTTGCGGTTTAAATAACTCATGTTTCTTTAACACATGCCCTTCCATGTCGCCAGATGGCGTGAGTGTACCTTGAGCTCTCTGTTTCAAAAGGCTTTATTCATAAGCACACTTTCTGAAACATGAAACCAAAAGGTATATATTATTATATGCCATCTGGAGGAGTAATGTCTGGGTGACTTCCTTTCGTCTTTTGTAGGCGATGCAAGAGTACAAGTTGCTTTTATGTGTGATAAAATAGCTGCAGGGAATTGGAAATATTATATCGTTGTGATTTCGATAACAATGAAAATAACTCATGCCGAGAGTAGTAATGCGTTAATGCACACGACAAAACAGACTGGCAACATAACTTGTATTCTGAAAACTTATGCAACGTGAAATTTATTCAAGTAATCACCTTACTAGATATGTTACTAAGACTAATCCCTTTTCTGGATATGTTACTAAGAGTAATTACCTTACTGGATATGTTACTAACAGTAATCCCTTTACTGGATATGTTACTAAGAGTAATCACTTTACTGGATATGTTACTAAGAGTAATCACCTTACTGGATATGTTACTAAGTGTAATCCCTTTACTGGATATGTTACTAAGAGCAATCACTTTACTGGACATGTTACTAAGAGTAATCACCTTACTGGATATGTTACTAAGTGTAATCCCTTTACTGGATATGTTACTAAGAGTAATCACCTTACTGGATATATCACTAAGACTAATCACTTTACTGGATATGTTGCTAAGAGTAATCACCTTACTGGATATGTTACTAAGAGTAATCACTTTACTGGATATGTTACTAAGAGTAATCACCTTACTGGATATGTTACTAAGAGTAATCACTTTACTGGATATGTTGCTAAGAGTAATCACCTTACTGGATATGTTACTAAGTGTAATCCCTTTACTGGATATGTTACTAAGAGCAATCACTTTACTGGACATGTTACTAAGAGTAATCACCTTACTGGATATGTTACTAAGTGTAATCCCTTTACTGGATATGTTACTAAGAGTAATCACCTTACTGGATATATCACTAAGACTAATCACTTTACTGGATATGTTACTAAGAGTAATCACCTTACTGGATATGTTACTAAGAGTAATCACTTTACTGGATATGTTACTAAGAGTAATCACCTTACTGGATATGTTACTAAGTGTAATCCCTTTACTGGATATGTTACTAAGATTAATCACTTTACTGGATATGTTACTAAGAGTAATCACCTTACTGGATATGTTACTAAGATTAATCACTTTACTGGATATGTTACTAAGAGTAATCCCTTTACTGGATATGTTACTAAGAGTAATCACCTTACTGGATATGTTACTAAGATTAATCACTTTACTGGATATGTTACTAAGAGTAATCACCTTACTGGATATGTTACTAAGATTAATCACTTTACTGCATATGTTACTAAGAGTAATCCCTTTACTGGATATGTTACTAAGAGTAATCACCTTACTGGATATGTTACTAAGAGTAATCACTTTACTGGATATGTTACTAAGAGTAATCACCTTACTGAATATGTTACTAAGAGTAATCACCTTACTGGATATGTTACTAAGATTAATCACTTTACTGGATATGTTACTAAGATTAATCACTTTACTGGATATGTTACTAAGAGTAATCACTTTACTGGATATGTTACTAAGAGTAATCACTTTACTGGACATGTTACTAAGAGTAAAAGGATCGCATAAGAATTTGTCATTGCAGTAAATGATACTAACCTAAGAAAAATACTTAATATGACATGGATTTTAGCGGTTTCAAAGTTTAGATAACTTTAGATTCAAAATATCGAATTCATTTGATATTGAGTTTGTTTTATGTGTGTTGGTGAAGCAAGTTTGTGCGAGTTCTGGAATTATTTAATACAAAAATGCTTTATTTTCTTTGCTGAAGCGAGGTATGGTGAGTTATGGAGTCATATTTGACAAGAACGCTATATTGTCTTAGGTGAAGTAAATTTTGGGGACTATGAAATCACATATGACAGCAGAACTTTAGTTCCTTTGTGAAGTAAGGATTCTGGTTATGAAATCATATATGACAACAAGGCTTTAGTTTGTCTGGTGAAGCAAGGTTTCGGGTTTATAAAATCATATATTACAACAACGCTTAATTTGTTTGGCAATGCAAAATTTCGGGAGTCATGGAATCATATATTACAAGAAAGCAGGCACCATGTACCTGCGATTAGAAACGACGATGCGTAAATAACAGGTGAAAAGAATTATTAAGGTTAAACAATAATATTGTGTTATTTTCTGTTGGGCGATAGAGAGAAAGATAATATAGTTAAAAGATACAGGTTAATTAATGATCATTTTAATTATCAAGGAAAATGATACCAAAAAAATCATTTAAAAGAAATCAACACCGCGTGAGATTCCGATTTCTAAGAGTTGCTTCTGGTACAGATTCAAGCGTTTCCATCCATCTGGAACCGATCGGATTATGAAAGAATTACAGTATGGTGTGCTCTTTCCAGCTGCGTTGTCAATTGCTGTGTAGCAAACGTTAATTTTAACCATAGGAATTTTGTTAGCATGAAAAGCAAGTACTAAACACAGCTTGGAAGCGAATAACAAATAGTAGCTTGACTGATTAGAGGCTTTTCCATATCAACCCATCTTTCCTTTCACTGCGATACTTCATTTTATTAATTATCGGACTGATCATCTTAAATTTGTTTTAGTTATTTAACTGAGCGTGGATCTTATTCCATTCTTTAGGCATATAGTTGATTTGTAGATGCCGTCCAATGTGAGCTTAAGCATGACATTAAAAGGAAGGATCACCATTTCATGTGGAAAGATGGATGGATGAATGACTGGATCAGTGAGTAGGTGGATTGATATATGTAGATATAAGTAGATGGATGAACTGATGGATGGATGAATTAAATGATGGATGGATGAATGCATGGATGAGTAGATGGACGGGTGGACGGATGGATGGATGAGTGGGTGGATGGTAAATAGATTAATGGATGTGATGTGATGTGATTTGGAATTTTAACGTAGCTTTGACAATTTCTCAGTCATATCGCTACGATGTCTGCAATGTGGCAGTTCATAGTGATGTTTAGCAATGGGGCATCATGCCGCAGACAGGTAGCATGATGTCCCACCTAGTCACATTATCCTGACACTAGGCCGACCAGTCCTAGCACTAGCCTCACCGCTGAACGCCAAGCAAGGCAGCTGCGAGTATTATTTTTATAACTATTTGGTATGACTCGGCCGGGGATTGAACCCACGACCTCCCGAATCTGAGGCGGACGCTCGAAGCACTACGCCACCGGATACCTGACTGAAATCATATATGCATGCATGTATGTATGTAATGCACGTATGTATGCACGTATGTATGTATGTATGTATGTATGTATGTATGTATGTATGTATGTATGCATGTATACATGCCTGCATGCATGCATGTATGGTTAGATGGATGGATGGATTATGGATGAAGGGAGGGAGGGAGGGAGGGATAAGCAGATGAACTGTTGGATGGATGGACGGAGGAAGGCAGGGATGGAGGGATAAGTAGATGGATGGATGGATGGATGTGTGGACGAATTTACACAGATCATCGCAAGTGCACATCTCCAAATATTGTATTACTGCATCTGCCTATATTTAATTTTCCTGTTGTACAAACGTATACGTGAAGAGCCGTTGACTCCGGCCAGAACAGCAACATATTGCAAATTGTGAATGGACATCTAGCCAATAATATTGATTGCTATGTCTGGGATATTACGTAACATCATTTACAAAGAAATTATGTTGGAAAATTCATATCGGATACTCCGACACCTAGATGATAGTCATCTATAAATAATACTAATTCCAAGTGTCTTATCTATCCCAAATGTGATGCATTTTTCATGAAATGTTCAGGAAATTTATTTTTGTTAGGTTGTGACAATTATTAAAATCAACACATCGATATTATATATAAAACCTCTGCAAGTGAGAATGCCTGGTAACTTTATTCTAATAATAGGCTACTACTTCTACTACTACTACTATAGGATCGCTCCGGTGTCCTAGTGGTTAAAGTGTCCGAATCGGATATGGGAGGTCGTGGGTTCGAACCCTGGCCGAGTCGTACCAAAGAGTTATAAAAATGGCGCTAAGCATTAAAAGGTTGGAGTTAGGACTGGTCAGCCTAGTGTTCAGATAATGTGCATGATGCCCCAATGAGAGACATCAATTTAAAATGTCACAATGCAGACATCGTAGTGATATGACTGGAAAATTGATAAAGCTACGTTACAAATCTAAATCACATACACATACCGTTCATTGACAGCGTAATGAGTTCCCTTGATGAAATGAAACAAGTCATAATAAACAAACACATGTAAATATTTCTTAGCAGTCTTGCATTGACAGGTTTTGCTGCATTTATTTAATATATCATTGTCCTAAAAGCTCTTTGCTTGTGATCATCAAATGAGAAACGATAGATAAATTAATAACGGCCCGTGTCATGGGAAACCTAAACAATAAATTAATAACAATCCGTGTCATGGGAAAACCTAAACAATAAATGGAAAAGAAGTGGTAATGATAAATTCATAATTTAATGTTGCTTGAATTCTCAGTTTTTAGCTTCTTTACATATGTAGTTCTACACCAATTTCTGTGTAGTGTACTACTACTACTACTACTAATAATAATAATAATAATGGTGATGATAATGATGACGACGACGACGATGATGATGATAACATATTGATAGAGGATATATGTGGGTTTTCTAAAATACATATGCAGAAATATTTTACGAGTAAAGTGAAAAGATTGTAATATCGTCACCAATACAAATGTACCACCTTAGGAGGGAAACATTTCCATACATCTACTAAAAACGACGGTTTCCTTTTTATTATATATTTTGTTAAAAGCAAAAACTTTCCATTTGCATAGATTATCTCCACTCTGTACTAGTACGTTTAACAGCTGCATTACTACATCGACAAAACGAACCTTGGTAGATACTGAATTTGATTATTATCACTAAATTTCTGATTAATATCGTTACGCAGTTTAATTATAAACTAATATTGTTTTCAATGGCTTGAATATTTGTATCAGAAAATTTAAATATGTTCAAATTCGGTCGTACATTTTTTGATTACATTGAAATACCAAAGCATATGATAAAAACTTAGCCGAGTAGTTTTATGAAATGCATGGGTGTCCCACTAATTTTAATATTTTATATAGTATTTATATCAATTGGTAAATTTATATGTAACTATTATATTTTACAGTTGTGTAAATTTGACTCATTTATACTTTAAAAATGACAAACAATTATTTTTTCTCATAATTTAGATGGAATTTCACAAAGACAATTTATGATTTTTCAATATTAGTTTTCCTGCCAACACAATTCTTCTGATCTAGCTGGAAGGGTTTTATTTGTACGTAGTGTATCTAATAGTTCAGACAGTAGTTTGTTTTGTCTGCATGCCTTTTCTGTTCTTATTTAGTGTTTCCATTTCTTAGAAAAAAGCTTTGTAAAAGCCGTGTTAAACAAGAACATCTGCCTTAGAAATAAACTTGTAAAATCCTACGAGACTACGAGAACATTTCCCTTAGAAACAAACGTGTGAAAGCCAAGGACTACGAGAACATTTCCCTTAGAAACAAACGTGTGAAAGCCAAGGACTACGAGAACATTTCCCTTAGAAATAAACGTGTGAAAGCCAAGGACTACGAGAACATTTCCCTTAGAAACAAACGTGTGAAAGCCAAGGACTACGAGAACATTTCCCTTAGAAATAAACGTGTGAAAGCCAAGGACTACGAGAACATTTCCCTTAGAAATAAACGTGTGAAAGCCAAGGACTACGAGAATATTTCCCTTAGAAATAAACGTGTGAAAGCCAAGGACTACGAGAACATTTCCCTTAGAAATAAACGTGTGAAAGCCAAGGACTACGAGAATATTTCCCTTAGAAATAAACGTGTGAAAGCCAAGGACTATAAGAACGTTTCCGTTGGATAAAAACGTAAAAAAGCCACTGACTAAAAGAACATTTCTCTTAGAATAAACACGAAAAAGCCTCGGAAAACAAGGACATTTGGCTTTGAAATAGACCGCTTAAAGCCAAGGAGTACATGAACATTTGCCTTTAGATTAAAATGCTTTTATAAACTCATCGATGGGAATAAATTCGACACTTCTTGTAATATCATATTTAAATAAGACCAATGATTTAAAATCATATTTGTTTTATGGTGTGCTTTTACTAATACTTATATAAGAATTCGATAAAATCTGTAACGTTATATTTCATAGTGGAATGAATATCACATGGTGTTCAGACTTATCTTAAAATAAATATATCTTATATCCCATTATATTTTCTCATTCGGTCAAGTAATACAATAAATTAAATAAATACCCCCACTCCACCAACCTCTAAAAATCATGAGATAGTTCTGCCGTCTGATTAGCTTAGTAATGCATGTAAAGTGCAATAAAAAATAATTTGGAAATTTCACTAAAACTGGATAAGAAAGTTTGACGTTATGACATTTTAGTTATTATATGTTACTTAGTGGAAAACATTAGAGTGTTGGAGTTGCTCAGACACGCGAATCAACAAGCTCTAAAAATTGCTGTAATTAGATAACTCTCACTTAGCCGGCAATGCCAGTGACCAGCAGGTCATTCTTAGTGGATAACAATAATGTTATCCTTTGTCTATGATGTGGGGGGTGGGGGACTTAAGCTACCCATCAATTAGTCATTCAACTCTTCCAACTATATGTCTTTTTCTTATTTTTCGTTCACAATATGATTTTGGGTCGATATAGGTATGAAGCAAAGATAAATTTTAGTCGAATTAAAAAAGATCCAAGTCTCCATTTTTGAAACTATTTGAGTCTTTTCCCGCGATTCAAAGATATTTTCGAAACATGCATTGAATTTCAGAACTAGCCTTGTAGACGTGGATCAGGCAAGGTACACACCAAATATGCAAGTACACAAGGACATGAAGATTTCATACTAACAATTTAATCTAAACAAGATGGTTCCTTTTTCATGCAAAGATAGACACGTTCATCTTGAGTCTTTATTGGTTACGGATATTTACGTTGTCTACTTTACAAATTGTTTATCCAGATTTTGTCAGTAGTCACAAAATCTCTTGGCAAATGGGCGAGAAAGAAAGGAAGATAAGAGAAGATAGGAAGGTAAGAAGGAAGATGAATATAATTCAGGATTGTCCATGATGAGGTTAGGTTTATAACTGGGCTGGGTTCCACACTGCTAAGAAGACAGTAATTGGCGTGCCTGCTCTGACTGAACTCAAAAAAGGTCTCATTAAAGCGTTCAAAATTTGTATCAAATTAACCAAATTACTGTCGAACATCCAAGTATGCCAGAAAACTTTAAATTAGAGCGGTTGCAGTCGGAATCAATGCTTTGCTTTTGTATTTGTTAGCTCCAGTAATCCAATTTTACGATTCGTCATCAAAGGTGTTATGGTACTATTTAAAAAATCAGTCTGGCACGTCTATTATATTTCTATGCGCGTAGAAGGTCTTTACCATATGTCTCTCCCAACAAGTTTCGAACATTAACTCGAACTGGAGTAAGTTAGATGAAGTTTTCTTACCGGTAAAGATCTATTGCAACCATTCTTCATGTTTTGAAAGTTTCATTTTATTTGTTACACGGGGGGAGTGAATGTCCCTCCGTATTTGGTTTTCTTTATCTAGGAGTTGACCGCCCTCGATGTTATTTCCCGGTTCGAGTAAATATAAATATAAGTGATGAAACTTATAGGTGGAATAGATAGAGATCTGAGCAGGTATATAGAACAAACCAACACGAGCCCCTGTACATGTAAACAAACAATTTAATCAATTACATACAAACACTGTGAAAATTCATTACATCAGGAATGTACTCTGCTTTTAGAAATTTAACTTTCACCGAAATACAAAAGAAAACGCAAATAGATCTAAATAAGATAGCCGATCTGTTACTGATAGATTTAGTTCATCATAGGATCGAGTGAACAATCGAAGTCAACGTCTTGTACGATTTCATAACCTGCTCGTCCTCAGTCTGTTTTTGCTTCCTCTGTCGCTGTTCAGACCCTTGGATCTCGGGATGATACTTTCTACCACCCGTCTCAGGACACTCTCAAAATACTTCTTCAGAGATTAATACGTCGCAGGGTTGCGTCACAGGATTATATGTCTCACTGCACTCTTCTCTATGCTTCTCCGTATAGGTCTCAGAATAACATCACCTCATTCGTTCCATACGTCTCTGGAGCTATTTTCTCCCTTTGCTGTCAACGTTTCTTCCTCTAATCGGTAAATTAGTTCGTCGGTTCCTTTCGACAATCGTCCCCTTTTTGGACAACAGTTTTACGGAAATTTCTTGCAAATTCCCGGAGTCGTAACCTTTGGGTCCCCTCTTGTAGGAAAAGCTTAGACTGATTAAAATTCGATGCGGGCGATATTAAAACCTATGAAATTTTGTGTTGGAACACGCCCTCTCATTTAACGTACCAATCAGAATCAAATATCTCTGCCGCCTTTTTCCAGAGGCGCCAAAATCAGGGTCAACTTGACCCTGGTAGTTTGAGTAACAGAGTTTCTGCGTTCTCTCAATTGTGACAACTTTACCACGAAAATGAAGTTTACCTTGTCCTAAATTGTCCGCCTGGCTGCTGTATAAACAAATGTTTAATTAGGAACAGAATTCTCCCTCTAAAGGACATTACCGTACACGGTAGTATGGCGATATGATACGCGCCTGTCTCCATAAATCTAATTAATGGTTGTCTGGTCTCAACTAATGTATTCTTGTTAGATCGACATAAAATTTGCCACTTCACATTATTTTATGCATTTATTTATTATTGTAGTTGAAATTTTGGGATATTCTGGATTCATACGTAATGCATTTCTTCCTTATAAAGAATATATAATGTTACTGTTTACTTATTTATTCAATTTTGATATCGAAAACGAGATAGGCAACGACAAATACGTCTACATTGTTATGCATATTTAAAATTTACGTTATGTGCTTAAACAGTATCTATGATTGCAACGTGTGAAGATAATGTTTACATAGCATTTGAGTTCAAAATCAGTCCTGTTTACAATTGGATTAGGTTTCTCCGTTTGTAATTGTCAAAGTCAATTATATAGGTCAAGTAAAAATCTGTATAAATAGGGACTTGACAAACAAATAACTCATTCATGTTCTATATCACTATGTTGGAATCCATGATCAGAGTTTGAGCTGTGTTGTTAACATCATATATATATATATATATATATATATATATATATATATATATATATATATATATATATATATATATATATATATATATATATATATATATATATATATATATAATTCGAGAGGACTTATTTACTTAAAATATTCATTGGAATTATTAAAGTGCTCACTGACGTTTTGAATTAATACATTACTCTGGATCCTTTAGCTCATCCAAATAAATTATGGATTGCATAATTATGGTTCATCATATCATTCAAGACTATTTGAATTCATTTGGAACATTGTGTTTTGCATTTTTTTGGGATGTGATAGGACATTTATAATTATTTGGAATTTGATTTACAATATTATCACTTTTAAAAAGTTTCATTTTTTTATAGGGAAATAAGATGACTGTTGATTTTTTTAAAAAATGTTTTACTTTCTGTTTTGTTACATAATTTAAGACCTATGATAACAGCAGAAATTGGCGGTGTGTTCAAAAGGTAGGAACGCAATCCACGCGAGTTTATGACTTGCGCATACTGGGATTTTGACTGAAATTTGGTGCTGAGAAGTTGTAAGCTTTTAAGTATCGTCTTTAGTTTGTCAAAAGATTCCTGACATTTGTCTGACCAATCAAACATGGATTTCTTAGACAACACAGTTCTCATAGATTCGGCAATTACGGGTAAATTATAACAAAATTTCCGGTAATATACACTTATTTCCAAACTTCGCATCAGTTGCTTTTACTAAGAGTCACTGTGAATTCAGGGTTAACCTTGACCTTAATTTCTATAGGTTTCACTGGATATTGTCCCATCATTCGAATTCCAAAGATTTGTCAACCAAAATCACTACAGGCAGATTGTATTCCATCGTTTACATAATCACAGTGTTGGATAGGTACAATACAATTGATTGCATAATTAATTGAGATATCTCTATCAAAATAATCATTTAACATATTTATACGACAAAGTTGTTTCTGTGTCAGCTAAAAGAATAGTTTCTTGATAAACATGATTGTCAGAGTGTGTTTTTCCCCATAGAGCTTGGAACTGCACACGCAGGATACAGATTAGGGATTTCACTCTCAATGTGATCAACCGTTTGATCCTAACAAGAACTGTCAGTTACAAGTGGAATAACCACGACCTTATCACCAGCAAGGTGAAAAAGCCACTGCTCCAATAATTATGGGACCGAAAATTAAATCTGATGCCGAGATCACACAATGAAGAGAACATTAACAAAACTGCACTCTACTCCCCAAATAAGAACACATTTACCGGAAAAAGACTTCTCAGACAAAAGCAAAGTACCAGATAACAATAGATTCTAAGAAGCTATTGGGTCTCTTAGTATTTAATCGATATAGGCTTGGCTGAAGCACCAGTAAGAGCCTTCATCATCATATAACCTTCTGCATGAATGGGTCATACGTTTCCAAAACAGAATCAAACTCGGGTCTGTTTTACCCAACCAACGTATTACTTTCAGTATAAGACCATGACCTTTGCCTCTTTGACATAGGATCCTTTGGAATAGCTCTCTTTTGATCATGTTTCTTATTTTGCAACCCGTTTCAATCGGAAATGACGTGCCCTTTATGTTTCCAATAAGAGCGCATATCAAGGAAGATATAACGATATCTTATCAGAAAAATTAGATGGTCGATTTCAGAATGTTGTGCCGGATTGAGATTTGGAAGCATTCGCATGAGACTGATATGAATTTTGTACCCCCTCCCACAAAAATTATGAGAGGAAGGCAAATGAAACTTTATGAGTCAAGGAATAATCATCAGTTCTGTGACCTGCATTTTCCAAAGTTTCCACCTTATGCTCATCAAGATAGGCATTGGCATCACTATGGATGCAATGTCTGAACTCTTCAATTACTGAACTGACCAAGTAATTGTAATCTTTATCAATCGACTTGGTTAAACATCGTCTGTCAAATACTTGTCCTTTTTCACATGCAAATTCTACGTGGGTCAGTCCAGTTCATTTTTCTACAATTCTTAAACCTTTGTCGACATGAAAAAGCTCATGATCCTTCAAGATGTATTTCTTAATGACATTGCAAAAGATTGCTGGCTTCACTTAAGATTTCACAAACGTGTGAAATAAAATCTTTTCCAGAGGCAATGAAAATTCCAAAAAAAGGTTACATTTTATGGCCATTTTAATATCTCTGATATGTATTAACGAAAATCAGATCCCCAATTTATGTTATGATTATAGGTCTTAAATTATATTGCAGAAAGAAAGTAAAACCAACAATTTTAAATAAAACCAACAGGCATTTTATTTCCTATAACTCAAAATAAAAGTTCAGTAGATACGTACAACAGTGTGAATTAAATTCCTAATAATCCTATATATCGTATCACATATCCAAAAACATAGAATGTTCCGAATGAATTCCAATAGTTAAGCATGCAATATAATATAAATATACTTATTACGTACTGTTTTAGGTTATGGACTTTGTGAGAGACTTGTGAAGTGTACTGTAGCAACTTTCTAGAGTTTAGATGAAATGGAAAATTAAAGGTACTTTGCACCGACTTGTGCTTCTATTGGTCGACTCTTTGTGGCCCAGGTGTACACGGGGAAGGTCAGCAAATCAATACATGTATCTATGATAACACACGAAACTTGTTATTTACCTCTTATCAAAATCACATGAGAAGATTTTCTTACCTGAAAAATGCAGTTTTGATGGATATGGAACGGGTGCCGAAAACATGATCATTATGTCGCATAGAGAACATTATATTCAGATCATGTACGGGTAAACGCTCAAACCAGTTGTTCTAAATGCTACACGTACTGCATACCGAGTCGGTTTCTTCCTTTCCGACTAGCCCCGGAACTAATATGCAACAAAGGTAACAATCATCGTCAGTTGAGACAACGTCAGTGTCTTTTCTGTCTAGACAATACGAATTGAGAGAGAGAGAGAGAGAGAGAGAGAGAGAGCACTCGTTGTTCGGCTGATTTCATGATGCAGCAAAACGTTTGGGCAGATTCTTCATGTTGCAACGAATTTGACGAATTGGGTAGAACCAATTGATAATGGAATGAATAGATTTTGGTATTTGTTTCGATTCTACGAAATTTCATGATTATGGGCTGGATTTATATGTGACAATTCCACATGAAATACACCGGATTGAAGAAGCGATGGAGAAGCGTGTTGACACCTGCAGATGTGTTTCTGTTCCTGTCATTGAATGTTTGAAATCATAATGTGGGAAAAATATGAAGTCTTTCAATTGAAATTATCAAAAGGACGCTATGGAATGTAATGCTTATTTCATTTTGACTGCAGTAAGGAGGATGTAATTTCACTAATATTCGAAATTACAGTACAATTTCGAAATGTGTAATCAAGATTGAGAACCTGACATAGCTCATGTAATTCGGATTTGCAGAACTAAAAAGTTACATTTTGAGGAAATTCAGGCTGTAAAACTGTAAGTATATTTTTTTGCCATTCTTATTACCAGCTAAAGAAGATAGTTTATGCCTTGTCACTTGTATGTTACTTGTAAGGACCCTTACTTACGTCTGCGTCCATTGTTTATTTAAAATAGAAAGTAGTTCCTTTATGCACGTGAATGCAATATGAAGCTGTGCAATATCGTAAAATATTGAACGATTCTGAAAATGTAAAGTTAAAGGAGAAAAAATGAGCATATAATAATTAATAATACAATGACTTCAAATTGCTTGTTTATAAAAATATTGTAAAGAAATGATGTAATCACATGAAAAGCATCCATAAAAAAGGAATAAAGTATGGATATTTTTCTGATCTTCTGTTACATTAACTAATTTTATGTTATATGTATATGTAACCTGAAAATAGTTAATTCCTCATTTAGACATTTAAAAAAAGAAGTTACAGTTATCGGCATAGCAAAGGGATCAAAAGTGAATCATCAAACACTCAGAAAATCTACTATTTGATAACTGGAGGTGGTGGGGGACCCACCGGGGTTGATTCCATAGTATACACAAGATATACAAACTGTAGGGATATACTATGGAAAGAATGCCTATAATAATCAAATTTCAAAATTTTGATAGACCAAATAATGTTTATTACTGATTAGTGGATTCCTATGAAAATAAACATGCTTAATAAAGTACAAAGACCGAAATCCTGCTAACATAACAACTTATGGTAAGCTATGAACACTAGTGAAGTTACCAGGACCCATCCGAATGCTTTTGACAGAGTAATTATAGATTTCGTTTGGGTGTAGGGATATACCATATTAATAATAGCAAAATGTGCCGAAATAAAAAGGAAGGGGGAAGCAAGTCCAAGACTTACGCATAAAACACTGACAGACGACAACAGAATGAATATAACAAGGCATTGGGAGTAACAACAAAACGATTCATGGGTACCTATGTATGAATCGTATTTAAATATATGAAACAAAACAAGATGTGGGGAATAGACGATAATAGAAAGGTAATAACACGTATTAAAGTAAATAAAAGAAAACAAAATAAGGACTGAAAGAGAACTAGAAAGCATATATCTAACATTAAATGAAATATGGGCTATGTGGTCCTGAATACATACAGCATATAAACAATGAGTGAAGTTCACATGCCTGCACAACAATGCATGGTTAACAATACAAATGATAAAGCATGTAGCGTCCTGTCCACTTTGCAGAAGGGATTTATACTAAATACAAACCATTTTGCAAGGCATCAAAACATATCCAGTAAGAACACCTATACTAGACCGTTTACAAACCACAAAGGAAACATATAATAGACCTAATACAGAATGAGGTTAGGAACCGCTAATGAAACCTTTAATAGACCTAATAAAGAATGAGTTTAGGAACCGCTAATCAAACCTTTAATAGACCTAATAAAGAATGAGTTTAGGAACCGCTAATCAAACCTTTAATAGACCTAATAAAGAATGAGTTTAGGAACCGCTAATGAAACCTTTAATAGACCTAATAAAGAATGAGTTTAGGAACCACTAATCAAACCTTTAATAGACCTAATAATGAATGAGTTTAGGAACCACTAATCAAACCTTTAATAGACCTAATAAAGAAAGAGTTTAGGAACCACAAATCAAATCTTTAATAGACCTAATAAAGAAAGAGTTTAGGAACCACAAATCAAATCTTTAATAGACCTAATAAAGAAAGAGTTTAGGAACCACAAATCAAACCTTTAATAGACCTAATAAAGAATGAATTTAGGAACCACTAATCAAACCTTTAATAGACCTAATAAGAAATGAGTTTAGGAACCACTAATCAAACCTTTAGTAGACCTAATAAAGAATGAGTTTAGGAACCACAAATCAAATCTTTAATAGACCTAATAAAGAATGAGTTTAATAAAGTATAATGATAACTCACTACTCTACGAGACGAGAAGGGACGAGACGAGGCAAGACAAGACAAGACAAGACAAAACAAGTCAAAACAAGACAAGACAAGACAAGACAACAATGTTGTCAACTAAATCATAAGTGTAAATAAACAATACAGTTTAAAGGCTAAATAATTTTGGTGTCTTTCACAAGGGAAATACTGTCGGAGTGCATTGCAACCAAGGACTGCGGCACGAAAAAGCTAAATCTGGCAAGTAGAGTACAAACTTAGCATCCTCCAGACTTGTTCTTTCGCTTTCGTAGATAAAAGTTTAGAACAACAAAGAATAAAGTGATACAAAATTACCTAACTTAGAATCCCCTTTAGAAAAGCACATGTCATATTCACCGTTACTAAGCATGTTGCGCTATGCATATTTTAACATTCATGATTAATGACAATATTTTCATCCAACAGAACTGAACAAAGTTATTCTTATACAGCATGTAACTGGCCAATTATAAATTTTCACTTATTGCGTACTATACGTGATAGTTGGCTATACCACATCTCCCCACCTTCTGTGAAGCCTATTCGCATTACCTAGAAAGGTTATGTCCCTTATGTAATATATGAGGACGATGTGATGCCCATGCCCTTAATAAGGCTGTTGGTTGACAGGATCACGCCAGAGTTTACTAAAGCAAGAGCACATTATAACAACAACTTAATAAAACAGGGATACAAATGGAGAAGACATAAAGACGGTTACTAACAACTGTGAATTTATCGTTTTTATTAGACATCGAAACACCAATCATTCGACAACAAAAGTATTACCGACAATATTCTACAATACATTTTTAATTATGGTATTTATTGCCAATCATAATGTAACATGAAGACTGAAATAAGACAGATCAAATGTCTTAATATAGGTCTACCCAAACCAGTCCAAAAGCAAACTTCAAGACCGCACCGGCGGCCTAGTGGTTAGAGCGTCCGCCTCGGATGCGGGAGGTCGTGGGTTCGATCCACGGCTTAGTCATACCAAAGGCTTATAAAAATGGTACTAACAGCTGCCTCGCTTGGCGCGCAGCATTAAGAGGTTAGTGTCAGGACTGGTCGGCCTGATGTCAGGATAATGTGACTGGGTGGGATATCATACTACATGTCCGCGGCATGATGCCCCAGCAAAGTCTGTCTATTCCAACACCACATTTTCATCATGAAAGCACCCCCTCCCTTTGTACCCTCTATAACGTGTATCTCACAGCACATGGCCATTCAGCTTTTAACATAATTCGATTTTGTTCCCAGATTCAACTGGCGTATTTATGGTTAGCCCAGTGCGTGGCGAAATGGTTATACACTTAATACGTACTTTTGTTTGAAAGAAAACGATGCCTTAATAAACCACCAATCTGCGGTTTTGTATCAAACATACGTAAATAAAGGCATTCATGAAATACTGCTTATAAAAGCTGCACCAATTGCCATGCATTAATTTATGAAATTTCATCGGCATAAAATTGATACCGTGCTAATTGCCAGTCAGGTTGTTTTTATATCCCTGCAGC
This sequence comes from Sinohyriopsis cumingii, assembly GCA_028554795.2. Classification (NCBI taxonomy): domain Eukaryota; kingdom Metazoa; phylum Mollusca; class Bivalvia; order Unionida; family Unionidae; genus Sinohyriopsis; species Sinohyriopsis cumingii. The sequence goes on from CM068828.1 coordinate 59,340,844, forward strand.
CTTAATGATACAACTTTACAGTGTGTCTCGAATCACACCAAGGTTTGAATGTTTCCTGTGATTTAAAGTGGACAACTCCTGTAAATGATTTAGTGAAATCAGTTTCATTTAGACCTTTTATCTCATAAAAATCCTGTCTCTTTAGTAGAGACTACTATTTCTCTTTTGTATTTAACTTATATACATCCATTGTAAACATATGCTATTGTAGTTTGTGTTGGTTAAATCTTGTTTGAGTCTGATAAATTAAAATAATGAAGCGAAAACAGTAACTAGGTTTTCCTATGCGTGCAAGTAGATAATCTTCATTCAAAAGAAACAGAGCCGAAACCACTACGTGTACAACGGAAAAAATCAAAATAATTTTTAGACATTTGACGCAATAACCAAAGGTTAATCTCCCTGCTATCTAATGTAACTTCTTTCCAAAAGCGCCGAAAGTACTACTAGATACAACTTGTGCCGTTGAGCATGTTACGCAGGGACTAAAGTACTACTAGATACAACTTGTGCCTTGATATCGGCTACAAAAAGCGTCCGTATAAATACTAGATACAACTTGTGCCGTGGAATGAGCTACGCAAAGCTTCTAAAGTATTACTAGATACAACTTGTGTCTTGGAATCGGCTACCCAAAGCGTCCAACGAACTACTAGATACAACATCCACAAAGCGTCTGAAGTTCTCCTAAACAAACCCACGTCGTGGAATTGGCGTCAAGACATAGACCAAATATGCCTTTGCAGATGTTCTGATGATCCTACCATAAAATAATGAAATATTTCAGCAGAATCTTCATCGGGTATATAAATTGCATAAATCGAAAAAGGTCACAGTCAAGTAACCATATTATAAACAGATACCAATAGATTCAACGATAATATGCAAACCCGGCTTCGACAAGGATTCAGCAATTAACGCGCTGACTTTTTAAAGTAGAACTTGTGGATAATCCTTTCTGTGATTATGGACTATCGAAGACTGGGAACGCTATTTTTTTCACTGCCCAAAATATGACTCATTCCTTTTGCTTCCTTAACTTTATCATTTAGGACTACATCTAATAAAGACTAACTATAATCATATTTGTTTGAACGTAACATCGGCACCATCACTGCCGATACGTTGCTCTTTGATGTGTGTGTGTGTGTGTGTGTGTGTATACGAAACTCATGGATTGTCCTCTTTGAAATTAATGTGACAAATATACTCAAACTAGGACTATTTCACCATATTTGTATTCGATCGAATGTGGCCCAGCAATCGGGGTCGTTATTATCTATTCATTTTCTATTGAAAATTATAAGTATAAAAGAAAAACACAAATATTTGATCTGATTAACTAGATCGTGTTAAGGACTTTGAGTGTTTTAATTACTACACATTTACCTTACGAGTAATTGGGCAGAGTCATGTAAGGATCATCCTAAGATTAGATTTAAAGCTGGCGCCTAATACGCAAATGAAGATCACGTAATCATGTTTACTAAATCGTTCTTCATTGGTATTAATTTTTATGAATGAGGACGGTCTTTTTAGAACTTTACCCCACCCCTCGTAGAATGTGCCAGTTCTTGAAACATGCTGGAATAAAAGATTATTTTAAGACGGAGGGCCATATAATATGTCGGTGTGATGTATGTAATCTCGATGTATCTTTTTCTAAAACCAAAAAATGTGCATTGTCAGTCATATATAAACAAAGAACAAATGTAAGCTGAATCAGTTGCTTAAGAAGCGATTCAACCAATCAATCCACTAACCAATTAATCGGGTCGCTATGATACAAATTGACTTATCGATCCCCAACGAGGAGAGACAACTAATGAAATGCTGCCTCTTTAGATCATCGATAGAAGAAGTTCTTGACTTGTAAAATAATTTATATATTTTAGAATAAAACATAGTATTCATTTAAATTTGATATCTCACATTTACATACATACATACATACATACATACATACATACATACATACATACATACATACATACATACACAGGGCCGACATGGGGGAGGGGGGTCAACAGGGGATATATCTCCGTAGTTCGGGAGCGTAAGGAGGTCCCGGGCCGAACAACACTTTTTAATTTTAGAAAAGAAATATTTTGTTTTAACAAGAACAAGGAAAGGCTCTGGTGTTTCTTACTCCAGGGCCCGTGATCTCTCTCTACAGCCCTGCATACATACATACATACATGCATACATACATTCATCCATCCTTTCCATCCATCCACGCACGCACACGCACACACACACACACACACACATACATACATACATACATACATACATACATACATACAACGTATCCAGAATACTATGCTACAAAAGATTTTTGACATATGACCTGGTTAAATCTAGTCAAACTTCCAGTTATAGAACTTGAAACTGAAATCTGAACTGGACATCGAATTATACCTCAGAACTGGACTGTAGGATGTGTACCGCGACTTTTAATCCTAATTATGATAATCTTCTCATAAGATTGTGATAAAGACCGGACATCGCTCTGAATCAGCAATGATGTATTTTGTGTGACTGGGACCTAAGGGAATATAAATGCATTGACCTTTGAGACCCAAACATTTACGCATTTCAAACCTGCAAGATATGGTGCATTTTATTCACTGCTACAAAAATAAAAAGTCCACACGTATTATTAGTAATCTTGGAATGCATTTTTTATTAGAAAGGAATCACAGATTTATAAGTGCCCTGTAAGGATACACAACTATATTTTTTGAATTATTACATCACGTTATATGTATTTATTATATGTACTCATGAATTTAGGATAACTCATCAATATATGTTGTGGATTATAGGCCTTGAATTAATGAAAGAATATTCTTGTCTTCGCATTGCCTTGTAATGAGTGTTTTCATTGTTCGAAATTAATTTTTATCCCAGGAAGATAACATACATAAACACACACACGCACAGAGAGAGAGAGAGAGAGAGAGATACACACACACTCACATAAATACCATATGATCAGAATGTTTCTATATCTACTTTCAAAAATGTATCCCATAGCTCATGTTTTATAAAAACTATTTTCAGTCATGCACAGTCACATAATGGGTTAGAACGGATAGATTCTACAGTAATAACGGTACATATAACCACGGTTTGTACCAGTGTCACTCTGTATTGATAGGACTGTTAGTATCTGTATTTCATTCAAAACATTAAAGCAGAAAATATAATGCAAAACTATATATGACTTAAGCTTTATTGGTAGTACTGCCGCATACGTAACACTAAAAAATTACGGGAAAATGTAAAACTATGTAATAATAGGAATATCGTTCTGATTTTCGGATTGGTAAGTAATGTTACAGCCTTTACTAATCTTTAAATGTAATTGGGTCTTGAATGTGCTTGGGGATGTCAACTTGTACCAATAAATGTTAAAATAATCAATGATGCAAAAGTAAACTGTAAGGCATGTACTAAGTTTGAGATAAAACATGATTCCACAGATAGACGAACACTTATTCTGGCTTCAACTTACAATATCATGTTGCAAACTGTAGGTCAGATGGATGCAAATTGTACGTCAGATGGATGTGAATTGTACGTCTGAGGGATGCAAATTGTACGTCAGAGGGATTCAAATTGTATGTCAGATGGATGCAAATTGTACGTCGGATGGATGCAAATTGTAGGTCAGATGGATGCAAATTGTAGGTCAGATGAATGCAAATTGTAGGTCAGATGGATGCAAATTGTACGTCAGATGGAAGCAACTTGTAGGTCAAATGGATACAAATTGTACGTCAGATGGATGCAACCTGTAGGTCAGATGGATGCAAATTGTACGTCAGATGGATGCAAATTGTACGTCCGATGGAAGCAACTTTTAGGTCAGATGGATGCAAATTGTACGTCAGATGGATGCAAATTGTACGCCAGATGTATGGTAGCAGTGCATTGATATTATGGGCTGAACTTCTGGATTTATAGAGTTCAAGCATGTTTACAATATCCAGCAGGGTTTGGGGCTTAAGACCATAAAGTAAAACTTTAAATATAAAAATGTCTCGTAGCAGAAATGTTGACCACGCCGATGCATATGTCGGTAGTGGAATGAAATGTATGTCAGTGTCGCCAATGCTGTATCAGGCTAGACCGCCTTTGTTACGGTAAACGATTTTGATATGGCTTCACATACCTAAATTTGCACTACAGTGCGTGTTTTCCACAGTTGTAAATTTGCACTACAGTGCGTGAATCCACAGTTGTAAATTTGCACTACAGTGCGTTTTCCACAGTTGTAAATTTGCACTACAGTGCGTTTTCCACAGTTGTAAATTTGCACTACAGTGTGTTTTCCACAGTTGTAAATTTGCACTACAGTGCGTGAATCCACAGTTGTAAATTTGCACTACAGTGCGTGTTTCCGCAGTTGTAAATTTGCACTACAGTGTGTTTTCCACAGTTGTAAATTTGCACTACAGTGCGTTTTCCACAGTTGTAAATTTGCACTACAGTGGGTGTTTTCCACAGTTGTAAATTTGCACTACAGTGCGTGTTTTCCACAGTTGTAAATTTGCACTACAGTGCGTGTTTCCACAGTTGCAAATTTGCACTACAGTGCGTGTTTTCCACAGTTGTAAATTTGCACTACAGTGCGTTTTCCGCAGTTGTAAATTTGCACTACAGTGCGTGTTTTCCACAGTTGTAAATTTGCACTACAGTGCGTGTTTCCACAGTTGTAATTTTGCACTACAGTGCGTGTTTCCACAGTTGTAAATTTGCACTACAGTACGTTTTCCACAGTTGTAAGTTTGCACTATAGTGCGTGTTTCCACAGTCGCAAATTCGTACTACAGTGCGTGTTTCCACAGTTAGAAATTCGCAGTACGGTGCGTGTTTTCACATTATGCAAATTTGATTTTGTAATACCTCTGTTCTGGAGATGATGCAGAATTACATACAATACAAAAGTACTTACGAGTGAAGCAACTATATATGGAAAGTGCCGCGTGTCGATGGGATGTTTACTGTTATTTTCTCTCGTTTGAATGGAATGTTTACTGTTATTTTCTCTCATTTGAATGGGATGTTTACTGTTATTGACTCGAAGTTGAATGGGATGTTTACTGTTATTGTCTTCCATTTGAATGGGATGGTTACTGTTATTGTCTTCCATATGAATGGGATGTTATGCGTTATTGTCTCTCAGCTGAATATCACGTTTACTGTTATTGTTTACCAGTTGAATGGGATGTTTACTGTTATTGTCTCTCAGTTGAATGGGATGTTCACTGATATTGTATCTCAGTTGAATGGGATTTTACTGTTATTGTCTCTCAGTTGAATGGACAGTTTAATGTTATTGTCTCCCAGTTGAATAGGATGTTTACTGTTATTGTCTCTCAGTTCTGCTTCTATTTGTGTACATCTTCACTTCTTCGATTTTTCATTATTCTTCTGATGTGCATATATGGAAATGTTGGTGACTCCTGATATACTGTCAATCCACTCGTATTTGTTCACTTTATTTCTCTAGTTCTGTTTAATATTGACTGCTGCATCCCCTGGGAGACTGTTACATTCCCTAGGATCTAGCAATCTTTTATCCAGACTATATTTTGTTTTTAGAATATGGTGGCCTTCAAAATTATCAAGTAAAGAATCGAATGAATACAATTTAATATATCTTCAGGTGTCATTCATTTTTATTTGCTGTCTGAAAAGCAATGTAAAGTACGAACAACTGTATGTTGCGAAGCTCTTATCTGAATGTATGTATCAAATGACAACTGTATTTGTTAGCAGTAGTTAGACAATCTTGCAAGTATCCTATGAGAACTGTATTTGTAAGCAGTAGTTAGACAGTCATGCATGTATCCTATGAGTTTGTAAGCAGTAGTTAAACAATCTTGCATGTATCCTATGAGTTTGTAAGCAGTAGTTAAACAATCTTGCATGTATCCTATGAGAACTCTATTTGTTAGCAGTAGTTAGACAATCTTGCATGTATCCTATGAGAACTGTATTTGTAAGCAGTAGTTAGACAATCTTCCATGTATCCTATGAGAACTGTATTTGTAAGCAGTAGTTGGACAATCTTGCATGTATCCTATGAGAACTGTATTTGTTAGCAGTAGTTAGATAATCTTGCATGTATCCTATGAGAACTGTATTTGTTAGCAGTAGTTAGATAATCTTGCATGTATCCTATGAGAACTGTATTTGTTAGCAGTAGTTAGACAATCTTGCATGTATCCTATGAGAACTGTATTTGTTAGCAGTAGTTAGACAATCTTGCATGTATCCTATGAGAACTGTATTTGTAAGCAGTAGTTGGACAATCTTCCATGTATCCTATGAGTTTGTAAGCAGTAGTTAAACAATCTTGCAAATCAAATATTGTATTGAATTAAGAGAGTCTGTTCAAAGTCCATGATAAGTACAGCGGTAACAACAAGTACTTCTGCTACTATTCCTACTATAATTGCTTCAACTACAATAAAAGCACTGACAACAACAACAATAATAATAATAATAATAATAATAATAATAATAATAATAATAATAAAAATAACCCTCAACGCTCAGTCGTATTTTTTTTAGCATTTCTTTATTATAAAGAAAAGCAAAAATTAAATATATGTTAAAACTATTGCATATTTCTTCTAAAAACATTCCATCTGTCTTTTTAAGAATCGTTTGATCTAGTTAGCAGGCATAGCAGAAATAAGGAAAGATTTTGTTTTGGTTTTAAACGTAATTTATCAGCACCTGAGAAGACCTAGGGAAGAACCATTGACCCACGAGGAGTTACTAGTTACCTTTCCTACATAACCATGTTGATTGTGCCAAGACTAGAACCCACGAGAACAGAGGTGATATGTTATTGTTGATGTTGAAGAACCCTGGAAAACACAGTACGAACCACCGATCCAAAGGAAGCTACTGGCAAACTTTCCCAAATACCTACATTAGCCGAGCCCGAGACTCGAACCCACGCAGGCAGCGGTGAGATGTAGGTGACATGTATAGACAAGAACCTTAGACCACTAAGCCACTTGACCGCCGCCACCGAAATGAATGAAGCCGTAAGGTAGCAAAACAGATAAATGTGAATTAAAGGTTAAGCCAACCTTATTGTTTAAAAAAGTTTAGTTTTTACTTTATGTTTTAAAAATGGCAATTACTGAAAAATCGGATCAAAATTTAACACGTACACGTCTATTTTGCAAGACAGAAAACACATAGTTACGGCCATATCACACACTTGAAACAAATATCCTGACCATGTTGTGAATGGTCTCGTGAGATCTTGATCTGTTTTTACCCAAATTATCACGATCCCTGGTGCTTCGTAACCACTCATGGGGATAATTAAATATTGTCCAAAAATTGTATTTAGAAAGTAAAAAGACATTTTAAAAAAACAACAACACATAAGACCCCAAGAATTCCAAACGTCATCAATAAGTATGTGTAAACAGCGCAGTCAAACATCCTTACAAGACTCGTTGTAACTGGAAATCAGACAAGTACATACATGTACGCTGCTGCAACTTTGCCAAATGTGGCCTCAACTTCACAGCGTATAATTGTTAGGTAACATTGTAATCATCATATCATACTGTCATCTTCATAGCCTTAAACCAATAGCTATATTTAGGAAGAAAAAGGGGAGGCTACGGGTCTTACCAGTTGTAGTGGATGGTGGGTGGGAGCCATTTGGCTTCTTTGTCCTTCGCCCCCACCCTCCTATGTGAAAGCATGAAAAACCACTAAGAATGAATCCCTAAATGTTCCCAAACCAGCTAGCTTCCGTGGCAAAAGATGACTATCAGTGAATTCAAATACGACATCAAATATTTACATGTATAGTGAAGCCAGATGAATGCTAGATCTCATTAGAGAAAACTGAACCCATTACAGCAAGACCTTTCAGAACTTACATATAAGATAACTGCTTTCATTTAGTTGCTCCTAGCGTTTTTTTATTCGTGTCTGATTTCATAGACAGTTGTTTCTAATGCATAGGCTTCCAGTGCTACTAGTGTGTGGTCGCGCGCGCGCACACGCGCGCGAGTGCGTGTGTAATTTAGCTACGATGTCTGGAGTGTAGAAGTTTATAGTGATGTCTAGAACTGGGGCATCAAGCCGCAGACATTTAGCATCATGTCCCACCAAGTCACAATATACTGACACCAGGCCGACCATTCCTAACACTAACAATCTCTTAATGCTGAGTGTGTCTTTGGTATGACTCTCCCGGGATTCGAACCCGCGACCTCCCACATTTAATCAGTCTGTGGTAATATACGGTATTAACATTCGGTTACTACAAATGGCCTAACAGTTACAGGTTACCTAAGGTCAGCTCAAGGCTCTCACTCAGTTGTAACCCCATATGCCTTATGATAACATTAGCGTGATAAACTAGTGTGCGTGTGTTCTCACTGTTGTGATATTTAGCAAAACATAACACACTTGGCCACTGGTGCGGTAGCTTGTCATTATGTAAAATATCGTTAAGATATGAAATTGTAAAGTAGTGAAGAAAAATAAAACGAATAATCTAAAAAACATAATTTGCAACGGTGTGATGTAGATGAATATGACATAAATTTTCTACACATATACATAGCTATAGGTATTGGGAACTAACATTAATTAACATTCCGCCATTGGTTACCATGGGTGGGCTACTTAAGGGGGAACGGGAAATCCTATCAAAGCCTCTCCAAAGATATAGTGTCGGGCATACATTCTGATATTGGTAGAGGTGTTGGAACTCAAATGAGATTACATTGTTAGAAGTGGCTACATTAAAAGATACCATATTGATACAAGGGGTTAAAAAAAATGGCACACAAACTATCTCTCACGCCGTGCGAAGTTACAGTTTACTTCAATCTGAACAAAATAATGGTCGATGCGTTCTCGCAGATCTGGAAGTAGATTCTAAGTATGCTCCTCTAAACTTCCATTTTCAGAATTTCGCTTAATCAGTTTTTTTCTTCTTCTATCATTCATTGCTTAAAACATATATGTCGTTGATGATCAAATTGTTCGTTTTGTAAACAGCAGATTGCCTAGTGGAGTGATCCCTCCAATTATTTACTTACTATCTCACAGTTACATACTATCTAAATCTAACACTATACCATTAGTACACCGTTTCGAGTGGTCAAATAACAGATATGTATCACCCCGAACCTATTTATCTACTATTCAGCACTCACAACACATAATCAAGAAGCTACTGGAGCAAACAATATCCCATAATTAATATCCATTATGCTCTGAGAGCCATCATTATCTAGAAATATGAATAAGCACAAACACACAAATATGCACTTATTCAAGAGGCAAAATTATATGAAAAGAGGAAAGTAATCACAAAAACACATACTCTATCACACACGAGCAAGGGTAAGGGCGTTTACACACACTATACCCACACAGATACTTACAAACTATCACCAAAGAGGAGGGTAAGTGGTTCAGAAATTCGTAAACAAAATATTACAAAGCTAACTTTTGTCCTTAGTTGCAGATTATACTTAATGATGATGATTATCCATTTCGTAAACATATTTACATGGATTTGAATTCAGGACCTTGTTTTTGTCCCTGGAGGTTTACCTGATTTTCTCAGGTTGTTTCCTAAACTTTAAGTAAACAGATCTGACATTGTTTATGAATCTGATGGCAATATCCATTGGAAATTACATAGATCCAGAGAACCTTGTTGTGTCTTAAGCCAGTTGACAGTCTGTTTACAAGGAAGACCAAGCAAACAATTATTCATCCGATGGGTAAAATTTCTTCCAGTGTCTTTGAACACGTTAGCTCCTAGCATATTTGAAATGAAGGATAAACTGGAATAATTTATATTGATCTGAATAGCAGTTAATTGTTCTTGAAAGTCAAAGCTCCCAAAATGAACAGCACCAATCCAGCATCCCATTCCAGAGTAGCTCCATTAAAAAATCCAGCAAAATAGGTGTTGAATAGTTCAAATTGGGTCTTGTTTGTGTGTATTCTTAAATACCTCTCATGGCGTTGTAGATATGATAAATGGAGTATTTGGAAGTACTCAAAAAGTGGATGTTGAATAGTAATGAAAACGTGCTTGGTGGATACAAACGTATGTGCTAGCATATCAAAACGCTGGTGCGCGATAGTTCTTTGTGTGTTACATTGTAATATAAGAGTGGGTACTAGCTAACAGGGTGCGCGTTGGGTAGTATTTAAAAACCGGGTGTTGGAAAGTAATCAAATGGTGTCTTGGGGTGTGTTGGATTGTACCCAAAAACAGTTGCTAGATAGTGTGTTGCGTGTTGGACTGTAATAAAAAAGCGGCTGAAGGATTTGTTTGCGCTGGATATGAATGAAGCGGTCGGTGTTGGCTAATACCTATAAATGTTAAATTATCATTCCCGTTTCTTCCCATAAACGTTCGACTCCTTTGTTGCTATAAACTTACGATCATTAATTTTCCCATGATCATTTTTCCGTTTGCCCCATCAATTTTTGTCATTTAGTCTTTACAATCTTCATCTCATAACATTTCACCTTTCCACTTCAGTCTGGGTTGACTGAAAAGTACGCCGTGGTTTCGTTTTCAGTGTGGTTTTTCTTCTATCAAATCCTTAACTTTTCTAATAAAAAATCCTATTCCAACAGCAAACTGTATCTTTTCATCTTTTCGTTGTTTTGAAGATTTCCTTAAAAGCATCGTGTATTTTATCTTCTTCTTTTCTCAAGAAGTATTTATGTGGATTTTTGCAGCCTCTCATATCATCAATATCTGCCTGCTTATGATCCCTCTACTCGACTTAGACCCTACCGTATGGAAATCGTTTTCTCGCTTGCTTGTATACTGTGCATATTTTGTTAAACATTCTTTGAAATGATTCAGATTATCTTTGTCCTATTTAATGTTTCCACGATACACTGATATGTGTTGTATCAATTGGACGTTCAGAATCGTAGTAGATAAACAAAATTATTTGTCAGAAATAAGAAGTAAAACCACCAAGGGAATACAAAATGCTTGAGAAATTGATTTTAGGTGTCGTGAATACGCCAACCGGACAGCTATTTGAAACAGGTACTTTTTCCAACGATTTGTAACGTTACTTCAACTCATTCAAACAGATCAAAGATTGCAGATTTATGCCAGATTTTGCCCTTTCCATGGTTGACGTCGTAAACTGTACATCACAGAACTCTGCTAAAGCTGCTTTTAACATTGAGTCACCAGATTTCAGTGTGTTGCCTTAAGTCGTATATGTTTCCTTGTGTTGCTTTAAATCAAATATGGTTCCGTGTGTTAAGCTCTTGGTCTAATATTTTTCCATCTGTTTCTTTAGAATATTTTTTTTCTTGTATTGTGTCAGGTCAGATATATTTCTGTGCTTAATTTTACGTCGAATATTTGTCTATGTGTTGAATATGTTATCACACTACGGTCTTAATCTAAGTAAAGGAAAAGAGCAAGAACCAATACGTCTTGAAATATTCAACAACTAATTTATTTCCCTTGAATAAAGAATGAAACTTTAAAATAATCTTACGGTATTGGGATTTAAGTCCCAAATAGTCATAAAAGTTCTCTTCCACATCCAAACCTATCAAGTTCAAATCGAATTCCAATGGTGTCATTTAATGTGCTGTTGTGCATGTAGTCTCTAATGTATTTATGTGCCAATGGCCTGGATTGTGGATATGTGCTAACAGTATTTTCATATATCACAATAATATAATCCAAATATCCTTGTCTGAATTCACCAGAATTCCAAATAAATGTTTAAGTCCAAGAATATTATTAAACACGTTGTAATTCCAGTGAATAATAATTTGACAAAATAAATAAATCTAACCAAATCAAATTTTGAACACAACAATAAGACTGATTCTGCTTCAGATGTTAAGGCAAGAATGAATAATTCTTAGGTAACGAAGATAATATAGCCCTCTACTTGACTTAGGCCGATATTGGCATTTTCTGAAAATACTGTCAAACTATTATGAAATTTCCATTTCTGGAGATTTCTAAGGTCAGAATCATGACTGTACTTCAACACAAATTGAAGTAAACACACACACACACATATATGTTAAGAATATTTAATCCGCGATGATAGAGAAAATATTAGCTATGTGTTATGTTGCTTACAAAATAAATGTCACTGGTCATGTATACCATTAACTTGATTTGTGCACAAATGTCGAATACAAAATATATATGTACATAAGATATAATCATTAAGAAAAGCCAACGAATAATACAAATTAAATATACATAACACTTTAATCCTCCGTAAATATGAAGGTCTATAGCACTCATTACTTTTAATATTTTTCCATCTATCCATTCATCCTCCCGCCAGTCCATCCGTCCGTCCATCCATTCATCCATCCATCCATCTAACAATGCATCCATGCATCCATGCATCCATCCATCCATCCATCCATACATACATACATACATACATACATTACATACATACATACATACATACATACATACATACATACATACATACATACATACATACATACATAATTTATTATTGACATCTCAACAATTCAAGTTTGACCGGACTGTGAAGATTCCTTTAAAATCTCCTGGTGCAGTGTTTTGGGTGCTGTACATAATTATTGAAAAGTCTTTACTCTTACTCTGTACGGTTTATATTAATAGATAAATATAAAATACGTTACTCTATTTATCTCTCTCACACACATAAAAAAGACACGCACTGTTATACACAAAGAAAAGTACACATTTGTGATCACGCTTAAAATAATTACGGTATTTTTCAAACTTTAAAATAGTGCGTGAATATAAAATATAACTCACTAAGAGACACAAAGTTCGCTTGTAGTATTAAAAAATAATGTTAATGTTAAGTATTTTCCCATTCTTTTGTAGAATATAACTATACTTGTGTAAATTATAACATTTGCCATTTATTGAACCATGACGAGACTTATAAATTAGATATTTTGCCAACAAAATAAAAACAGAATTAATTATATCAGCAAACTAGTCATTTCCAAAGAAAGCATCCCTTTTGAAATCATAATATTTGGTACATAATTCGTAATGCATACAGTAAAGGAATCCCAAAACTCTGGACAGTCATGAAATAGGTTTTCGATAGTTTCAATTTCATGCTTACAAATGGTCCGTGTATCGTCATCAATGAAACTTATTGTTTTCAAACATTGATTTGGTACTATAATTCTGGGCATGAATTTAGACTGATAGACAATTAAACTTGTTCGTATCACTGGTCCACCTATTTGCTAAAGTCACTTACCTTATATGTCTTAATCTTGTCTCATGTTTTCCGTAAATTATATTTTTTTTCTACTTTTTGCCAAATATTTATAAACATATTTTAAACTTTTAATTTTAGTTGTTAAGAGTAATCTTTTCCTGGATTTATTTATGTTAGCGTGTTTCCTTTTTAAATACAATTATTTATTTTTCTTAGAGAGAACGAGGAAGATAGAATTTCGTTCATTCTGGGTGAGACGCTGAACCTTTAAATTGTTGCCCGTAACAAAATAGTCCCACACGCAAGTTCAATTATTACTCCACAGATCCATAACCACTAACCTCTTAAAAAAGATTTGTTTACAGATTACAATTCAAAGATCAATTCTCCTTCCAAATGAATGAAACTTTTGATGAAGACAACAAAATTTGTAAACAATGACGACCCGATGTGATGTCACAAAGATGACTCAGGTAAGGCTAGTCGATGATAATATTTACAATGTTTCCACCTAAAGTGCGTCAGTTCTACTAAAATGGAAGCAGTATTGTATAAAAAAAGTATAATTTGTTGGATATACATGTGGAATGAGTATTATTGGATGTAGAAAATATTGTACTAAATCTAAACTAAAAGTGTTGATCAGTATACTTATTTGTAGGTTTAATGTATTTAAGTCCGATAAATCAACACACACACACACACACACACACACACACCGATCTGTCTGCGTTGATACTAATGGACGATATGTAGGTCTGGTGTCTCCTGTTCATTAAAATGTGCAATTTTGCTGCGTGGAAATCTTACCGGAACAAACCGGCTACACTTTAGACATATACCAGTAATTGGTAACAGCCACATCTAGCGCGAAATTCAAAACGGCCACAGGACAGAGGATTGTGCTATTCCACGTTGATTTAAAGTCATCAAACATAGGATTTGCTCCGGAAATATAATGAACATGTCACCAAAAGCACTCTTCAGTCGACGGTAGTTCTACAGCCGCGTGAAATACCGGTAAGTGTATAAAATGTACACCGATGTGTGGAGCCAAAATTGACTGCATACTTTTGTATTAATTAATGAATAGGTGATATCGTTCCCTCAACCTTCAATCAATAACATCAAGGGTGAGGGGCTGATTTATTGTCCTAAATGTATTTTCGACCATATAATTGCATTATTTTATTTGGAAGAACGCAAAGATTAGACAATCTACTGCCATTTATACACGTTTGACGTCGTTCAACCCTCTATAATTTGCGCGATCCCCTTAAATTTAGTAGTAACCATCCCCTGTGGGGTAAATTGAGAATCTTCCAACAGACGTAACATTTTTTCCCCAGCAGCCCCAGGGCAATCGACTGTAAAGGTCGCAGTCCAAATTGTGTTAGTAATATTTTTAAAAAAAACATAGTTCCAGAGGCCGGGGCACGGAAACTTCCCACGGTCGTAACCAATCAGTAATGGGAATACTGGGCAAGAATTGCACGGGCTTATTTGGACCAATCAGAGTCAAATAAAGTGATGTGTAAACCACACACTCTATATATAAATGGTACAAACTATTTGATAGAGGAAACATATGACTAATAGTAAATAGTAAACGGAAAAAGAAAAGTTACTCTCAAGACTGTTAAAGAAAAGGAAGACTAACAGTAAATGGAAAAAGAAGTTTCATAGCCAAAGGATAAAAATGAATACGAGTAAAATGGAAATGAGGAGTAATATTTATGAAATTAACAAACAATTATCTCAACATGCCACCTTTCTCATTATCGTGAGTATTTGATAATAAAAATTTGCTTCATCATGGAGAACGAAGGAGTTGCATAAATGTATTAGATTTGATCGCAACCTCAGTACAATTATGGTCAATTAAAGTAAAATTTTACAAATGTAACAAAATAAAAAATTGCACAAAAAAGTCAAGAAGATAAATACTTACAAATAAATATAAACGAGAAAAGTAGATGACATATATACATTCTTTAACATGTTTAACTCTTATATTATATCATCTACTATTTCTCGTTTACATTTATTTGGAAGTATTTATCTTCCTGAGTCTTTTGTCATCTTTTTCCTCTGACAGCATTGACAGTAACTCATCTTTTCTATTTACTATTAGTCTTATTTTTCCTTTGACAATATTGACAGTAACTCTTCTTTTCCATTTACTATTAGTTTTCTGTTTCCTTTGAGTTTAAATCTTCTATTTACATTTTACTATTGCTCTTCGTTTGTCTTTGAAGAATGTAAAAACCTCTTTATATTTGTCCAGAAAGTAATTCTGTATTAGAGCTTAGAATGATATGGTTTTAGATGAAAACATCGATCAATGTATTTACTTAAAGAGAGTTAATCCGCTCAGTAATAATTTCCTGCTTCAATTTGTGAGATGTACGCATCCTAGATCCATTACAACTTTATGTATCAGTTCTTAAGAGTGCATTGTGATTGTCTTAAATCTTTAACATCAGCAGATTATGCAAATGTTTAATATTATTAAAGTGATATATATATATATATATATATATATATATATATATATATATATATATATATATATATATATATATATATATATATATATATATATCTATATCTTTGCCGAGGGTGTATGGTAAACACAATGAACATGTAAACAATGTCCAGAAAATCATTCATTTCATGCATTCGTGCATCGGTGAAGAGGATATTCGGGAATTATTTGTATCTATTCGCCCAATATGTTTCATGATGTTTGATTGATTGCATTTTATCCTAGGTAAAGTATAAAAATAAGAATGATAAGAAACGATCCCAAAGGGTAAATTTCTTGGCTAGTTCAGTTTAAAGTTAAGGTTTTGCTTTGAGCCAAACGAAGTTCGAACTAAAAGATCATCAGTGATGACACCGCTAGTAGAGACACAATCCTAAAAGATGAACTGAGTATTCTACAACAATAGTTCGATAGTGTAATGACGTCAAAGCTCCAAACCATGTACAAGGTCCATTATGGTTTACCAAAAGTGAGAGACGTAGTTAAACAGTTGAATCTTAGCCAAGTGTAATGAATCCGGTAGCAATGATATAAATATTGAACCGGACGTTCACAGTGGTTTCTATCTCTATTCAAATTACAGACCGTGTTGCCAGGTTTAATCAATGTCTACTTTCAAATGGCTTGTAGAATCAATGGGATATGGTCCTGTTCTTTGCACAGTGCTTTGTAGTTTTGCTTGTTGTCTTTCGAAAGACGTTTCGGCATTGAACAGAGATCCTCCTTTTGGATCAGTGTCAAGCACACTGATGCAAGACTTAGTGAGTTGGCAGACGTCAGTGTTTGCTGTAGTTAATACATCCTTTGAATTACTATTCACATTTGAGATAACAACACTGAGAAAAATATAAAAGTTGATACTGTCATCAAAAAATCATGCAAATATGCCACAAAATTCAGGTGCGGTTTTCTCATGCGAGATAAAAGAATTATTGTGAAATTACTCCCATGGAAACGTTCTTGCATGTTGTATTACTATAGTATAATAGACCAACAGTAGCAGCAAAACCAATAACAGTAGCGGCAACAACAGCACTAGTACTACTACTATTACGACTGCTACTACTACTACAACTAATACCACTACCAAAAAGAAGACGGAGAAGTTAACGTGACTATATAGTTTGCAGATAACTCCCAAAACAACCACGTGTACCAATCTTTTTTTTAGGAATGATTGATATTCCTTTGAATAGGAAAAATGACGATAAATATACACCAGCTGAAGAGCTTTCTTGACAAGTATGATATGCCTTTATGTGCCCGATTCCCACAAGGACCGCCACTTGAAAGATGAATAATGTCCTCAGTTAACAGTCGTTCAAGATAAATACTGTACATGAAATTTACATCGTTACCTCTCTGACAGTAAAAGCATTGTCTGGTACCCTGATCACATGTACTGTCGTTACTATCGTCTGATGATGGTTAAGTATATCATGGTAAGATCTACTTGACTCAGTTGGGAGACGCTCAAGCTTTCAGAGAAAGGAAAAACAAAACAAAACAAACAACAGATACGTTCCGATTGCGGTAATGATGTTGCTAATGTTGAATTAGGCCTGAACATCAATCTTAAGTTAAATTTAGACGTAGATCGGTCAGTTTTAAGTCAGATTTGTATTTGAGGAACTCGGGACTCAATTTCACCAGCAGAATTTAAGTTTTCACTTAAATTTAAGTTTAGAGTCCAGCTATTTGATTGACTGAACTTTGAGCATGACTTTAAATTTAAGAATCAAGCGTCTTAAGTCAAAACTTAACAACAGACCTCTATTATTGAAACTAGAACCATATTTTGTTTATTCTAGGCTTATATTTAGGCCCAGTGTAAAAAATATCTCGGGCAAATCGGGGCCAGAACACTGATTTAAGGCACATTAATATTCATTACTCTGTTCAAACCGAGCTCTCTCTCTCTCTCTCTCTCTCTCTCTCTCTCGTGTGTGTGTGTGTGTGTGTGTGTGTGTGTGTGTGTGTGTGTAATGAGCTGACAATGAACAAGGTAAAGCTTACATTTAACTAGCCTAAACGTTTTAGAATTGTACAAACATCGGATTTCAAACCAGTTAAAATAAAAGCGCCAAAACAAGAAATTTTGTAAATTTCAACAATTTATTTGCCTCGATTACAAAGTACAAGTTTGAAAAGAACTTTAGTATTTTGAATTAAATCATAAATAGTCTCAAAAGTTCTATCACAAATCCAAACATATAATGTTCCTACTTATTTCCAGTGGTGTTCCAAATACATTCCAATATTGATGTGTTGGTGTGCCTGTAAGCTCAACTGTGCTAATGTGCCAATGGATGGAATGTGGAGATCTGTTAACAGTTTTTATATGTATAATAATAATATAATCCAAAATAGTCTTGTCTGAATTCACTATAAATCCAAATTAATTTTTATTCCAAAACTAATTCTGAGAACTTTGTAATTCCAGTGAATATTATTCTAAATAAATAAAAACATCCAAACTAAAACCTGAACACAACAATGAGACTGGTTCCGACTTTGGATGATAAAGCAAGAATGAATCATTGTTAAGCAAACAATTTTATATACCTCGCCACTTGACTTAGTTCGCAATTATCATTTTCTTTAAAAACTCTGTCAACTTAATGGAAAATGTATTGTCTGGAACTTTCTAAGGTCAGAAGCAAGACTGTGTCCTTAACTTAAACTGAAGTAAATGTTTATAATTAATAAATGTTGGATATTTAATCTTTAATAATAAACAAATATTAATTTTGTATAATGTTGTTTGAAAAATATGTGCCGCTGGTCCAATACGCCATTAAATTTATTTTGGATGAAGCTCAGTTACAAAATACATATGTATGTTTTATTTATATCACATACAAATTCATATATTTGCCCTTTTGAACGGATTTACTACACGTAGCTGTGTATTGACCGAGTAAATGAACTCCTCACATTCCCGAGTGTGTCTGCTACAACATGTATTTATATGCCTTTTGTGGCTATTTACAATCATCTTTACATATTGATAAGTTGATTGTTGTCTTTTTTAGTTTCTATTTTTATTTATATTGATTAAATCTGTATAATGCATACTTATCATTTAATCATGAAAGATGGTTTTAGTGATAAAAGTAGAGCACTACAATCACATAGTTATCTACGCCATTCACATAAACGCTCAGCCTTTCGCGTACCGGCGCATGAAAATTAATGTGGAATAAAAACTTTACAAAATGACGAACCAACAAGAGGTAATTAAATTATTTTAATATATTTACTGTTGATCTAAGTCATTATTCTGCTTCAGTAACAGTACAACTGACCATAAAACTCTCTCTCTCTCTCTCTCTCTCTCTCTCTCTCTCTCTCTGTTGTCGGCTTGACTTTAAATCTCTCTCTCTCCCTTTCTCTCTTGTCGGATTGACTTTAAAGTTCTCTCTTTCTGGTCGGTTTGACGTTAAAACTCTCTCTCTCTCCTTTGGTCGGTTTGACTTAAATTATACCATCATTCATAAGACCAGTGACATCGGTGGATGATACAAACGAAAATACTCTTCTCTCATCATTTCATAGATTTTAGCCCGTAACTTGTTACGATGGAGAGAGAGAGAGAGAGAGAGAGAGAGAGAGCCGCCTTTGAACATTTTCAAATTTAACTAATATTAATCGATTTTTGGAACATTATCATATGTTTAAGCAACAACAACAATAACAAAACATTAAATACACCACGTAACCTAGAAATTTACCGTATAATGTCGACATGGTTTGCAAATTTGTATCATTAATAAACACGGTTGATAAATCTCAAGGAAAGTGCACACATATTACCGATTTAGAACACGAGTATAGTAATCCAGGACGTATAAACTGATTTAGACAATAAAACATCCCTTTTTTCTCATGGGAGCTATTGTCTTGGATCAAATAGATGGATTCATCAGTTTTTCAGTAAGTGAATTTCGGTCCATTCTTGCATTCTTGGATATAACATTGATCACCACATTGAAGAGCGTTAAGCTCAGTCTGTTGTCTGGTAAACTACTAACAAACACACACACACACACACACATACACATATACGTACACACGTACGTACACACATAAATAGTACATGTACTTTATTCTATCAAAATGAATCCGTATGTCAATGTAAATTCATTCATAAGAAAACTGTTTAGGGATTTCTCCTACAAAATTAAGTAAACAAAATGTACGAGATTCGCTCTCTATATTGAGCGAAATGTACATTATTTGGGAAAATGTTTAATACCAGTTAAAAAAGAGTTCAAGGGGAATGCAGATAAGTAAAAATGACTTGGATATCATCCTGTTTCAAGTTACATTTCATAACTGGATAATTTATAATTAGCAAACACTTCGAATCTGTACACATCATCTGATTGTCATGTGCTCCCTATGGAACCCTGGAGAAGGACGGACCATTAAAAGGTTATTACCTCCTAGCCCCCATTCAGCAAAGCCGACGGTCTAGGTGTATAAAATATAGAAATAATAAGGTGAAAGGTATAACAGTTTCATAAGCTATATCACGGTAATCAATAATTACAGGACAATTTTGCAATGCAATTGCTTCCAATCAATACAAGACCTATTCAAATTGCCAGTTATTTCATCAAGCGAAATTAAAGGTGAGGGTGTTTCCTTCCCGTGTCCCTTCTAGTTACTCATCTATAACTTCCGCCTTGTATTCCTTTGTCGGTACTTTCGGTACCCTTGTTTCAGTTCTCCCAGCCCTCCCTGTTGATACTTCCAGTACCCTTGCTTCCGTTCTCTCCGCCGTGCTTGTCGGTACTTTCGGTACCTTCGTTTCCGTCGCTGTCCCTGTGCCTTCGCACTAATTCTGTTCTCCCCGCCCTCCAAGTCTTATCCTCTCTCCAATCTTCGGGTGGCGCCCTATCCCACCCGGAGAATTCCTGTGATTAGAAGGAACGTACAATTTTATCTCCTTGTTCAACACAGGAGAATTAACACACTCACAGATCTTCCATCAGCATAATGGCAATTAAATCATTAGGTCAACTCATTCACTCACATCTAAATATTTCACACACGCTTGTGGCATAATAAAGGCTATAACAACAACAATAATATCACGACTTTTGATAGATACATACACGCATATCCCTAGTTCATTATATACTAAAATATCAACATCAACAATATTTCTACGTATTTCCTACCATACAAATTATAAAAACACATACAAATATAGAAATGCCTAATTATACGTCGACACGGCCAACACTACCTAACACTGCACAATGCACAACTATATATTCAAATACAAATAGGTACGAGGTCTAAAACTATTCACCATTAAATTCAGTTAGGCACCACGTTGCAACATCATAGCAGATTACACCATTCACTTCGATCCTATCCTAACAACTACATACATTAATATTGAATATTACTAATTTGCTATACGCTACATTATGACATGTTGATAATTCAGCTATGCATAGATGATTAATGTTCTACTAAATTAAATGCACATAATAACGTATAAATCTTACAACATCTAGTCAGGAACGTGAGACAGATTCGTGCGAAGATATTTTACATCAGAAAACTTCGTTCCAAATCTCGTCCGAAGTTCCAAGAACTCCTTTCCTGTTCTTCTACGAGTGTCCAGCTTCCTCTCGGAGTGAAGCGGCTGCGTGGGAAACCCGACCGAAAAGGATACGAGGATACACAACTAAAAAATACATTTAAACTGACTGTTATACAGAAATAGAGATGTGAACAATAATCGCAAATCACAGCTTGAGAAGCAGGTAAGAGAAACATACAATATTTACTAGTGGAATTATATTCTTAACTACACAGGAGGAAAGACAATTTAGAGTTTAGGAAAATGCTGATCATTTTCCTCAATCCAATTTCGTGAAACTGAACTGGAAATTTTCAAACGCAGATTGTAGAGTACAAGAAATGGCAACTTGTAATGAGAACACAAAAATGCTATAATGCAGAAACAGTTTAAAGTGATTAAAATCACAAAAGCTCAACCAGCTTGATATCCAAAAGTGTTGGAATGCACTTTCAGAGAATGCATTTCAAAACAGACAGAAAAAAGATGTAACAAGTATTTCTATTTCTATAACTATGCCACTATCAAAAATCCCTCTTTTCAGAGAAAATAATGGTAAAGGAAATTATTTTCTGTAATTTTCAAAAGGGTTTGAAAAACACGAGAAAACATATTTGTTTGAATTAGCTAAAGGAAAAGTATCAGCATTATCTGTTATTATTGGTGGTATGCTAGGCTATTATTTTAGGAATGCAGGACAAATTGCTTTTTATTTGTTTAGCATCATATTACACAATGTGAACAAACGAATAAGTGGCATGAGCACAGAGCAATCTTATTCAATAACTAAATCGTAACACCTACCAAAATCAAAGTAAAGAAAAATAATTGCTTACATATGTATTGTTTATTACCTTAGAATTGATGATAGAATTGAAACCAAGTTTTAACGAGTCCTTGCATTTCTGTAAATCCCATCATGACATCGTCGTCACCAACTGCATAGTCCAATTACATGTTTAAATATGTTATGCATTGTTGGAAGTTTACCATGTTTACGTTTGTTTCGTAACTCTATTCTCTTAAAATTAGCCTCCATAAACTTTGTAACAGTTCCGAAGTTCTCGAAACAGACTGTGTAATGGATGTTGTATTCTGTACTTGTGCATTAAAATCCCAAGTAAATAATTTCCCATGTTGCTAAATAATCTGTTTATCATTTGTTCAATAAAAAATATAGTTCATCGCCAATTAAACCTTTTCCTTATAGTATTCCAGTCATAATGTGGCGGAGTTCTAAAATTATAGCTAAAAATTGATTTAATTCATATTTGCGATATTGTTATTGTTATTTGATTTGAAGTCTTATTAGCAAAATATATTTACGGACAGATAATAGCTTCCATGTATGAAAATAAGCACGAAATTAGTATTTTGCAAATACGTTTTTTGGCATGTTTTGTCTTTGAAATGCATTAAGAAAATTCGCTAGCCATATCTGGCCTTCCACAATGTTTAGTTTAGGAAATTCTGTCTACATTTCATATCTTGTGATCTGTATCTTTTTAATCAGTCATCACTCAAATTGTAGAGTGTATTTATCAAAAATGTAAAACGAATTGCATGTAAAATACTGACATTCAAGTAGCAATTTGTTTCAAGTTTTATTCATTCATTATGTTTTACTGTAATTTTCTTCAATCTAGAATCAATTAATCTGCGACAAAGTGTTTGAAATTGTTAACCATTACACAATTAAGATATTGTTTTTCTTCAATAGCCAAACTGATCCTCTACTCACTCTATTTACCCATTATCATGTAGTGATCGGTTGATTTTCGACCATATATAAGTGTGCTTTCCTGTACCTTTTTTTAATTATAAACTAAACTTTATATAATGTAAATTCCTTTTCTCGTTCATTGTGCAATGCACTGTTAATTCACAGGTGTCATCTTTTAAAAATGTAAAGTTTAAAGACTGTTTGATGTTGCTATCTATGAATTGTTCTTAGAGCATTTATTTAAAGGAAATTGTGTTATCAGCAATGTTGTTAAACAATTTATCTTATCCGTTCAACTTCACTGGTAGATACATTGTTATAGTCTTCAAAATCTTTTCACTTTGAATTCGTCATCTTTTGTCGTATATAGACATCTCTTGTTCGTAAATAATTTAAATAATTTATCTTATCCTTTCAATTTCACCGGTAGTATCTCTCTATGGATTGTTCTTTTAACATTCATTTTAAGAAAATAATATTATCTGCTGGCGCCCAGTTGTTAAACAATTTATCTTATCCTTTCAATTTAACTGGTAGACACATTTTGTCTACCATCCTTATGGTCTTCAAAATCTTTTCAATTTGAATATGACATCTTTTGTCGTAGAAACATATCTCTTGTTCGTAAAACATACCCTAAGTGCGCTCTCCTTTCAGGTCTTTTAGCTTATAAACTATCGTAGTACCTATATTTACTTCTCTGATTTTGAACGTTTTCTATGTATATTTAGGAAATTATCCGAAGGCAAATATTGTTTTGTACTTCGAAATTCAGACTTTCACGAATCTGAATTTAGGAATTCAAACGTTAGGGTTGTCAAAAAACCAGATAGATTGAATTCGTTTAATTGGTGACTTCAGTTGGAGTCGCGTCAATTAATGAGTGTTATTCTATTGCTCAGTTACCAATGGTATAACCAATTTCTGATTTTATTTTAAATGGGAAGATTTCACCTAAGAATCTTTAGTGATCAATTAAATGTTTCCACTACATATGCTGTTTTTTCTGAGTAGTTTAAGAGTACTCAGTGTTTCCTTTTCAGAGTGTAATTCTTTTTCCTCACCAACCTCATTCTAGGCTTTCTCTGTTTGCAAATGTCGCTGAAACCTCGTAAATATCATATCCCTTTTGAGCTGTCACTTTGTCCCCCCCCCCCCCGATATGTTTTGAATACGTCTATGGGTGCCAAAATTTATTTGTATTGGTTATATGTATTTTTCATATTCATGGATATCAGCAATGTCTGCCTGATACTGGTCATCCATGTGACTTTTTCAATATAAATATTTTTTTACTTGCTGCTGTAATGTGTAGGTAGATGGCTCCGTTTATGATTATTTCTATTATAAGTATTTTATTTTCATTTTGCTCCTTTTAACTTGCTCCCACATTTTATTCATATTTGTGTAAGCACCTGTACTCATTATCATACTAATGACATCTTCCATGAATTCCATCTCTTTCTTTGTTTTTCGTGATTTTTATCTCTATCTTTGTTTCCATGAAGTCTAGGTATGTCATTGTTTTCCATTAATTATTTCTCTGTTTTTGTTAAATCGTGCCAGCAAAAATACAAATGCCACAGTTAGTCAAAGCAAGCCACAATGTGTGACTAATTCATTTTTAGTTAACACATCTAATTAGGTTGCATGTGTCAAAGAAGATTTTTACTAACAATAATTATAAAATAAATGTAAACTCAGATATGTGATCAGTCGATTATGGTACATGTGAAGACACGTGAGTGAAGACACGTGATCAGTCGATTATGGTATATATGTACATATAAATACAATTGATGTATTGACTCTAACATCAGTGACCACAGTTACCGCTTGTACGATTCGGGACTAAGCCCACAAGAGATAATCAATATCATAAGCAAGTAATATGCGCAATACGCATGCGTATACATCACTGTATCAATCAAGACTACATATGTAAGATGCGTGGGCGCTCGCACATAGGGGCAAGGTCACCCCCCCCCCCACATCTGTAAACCTCAATAACTGACCACTACATGTTTACCCCCCCCCCCATCCCCAGAAAATAAGTATGCGTGAGCCTTGCTACAATGTATATGGTAAACAAAATGTGGGACTTAAAATACAAAATGGTGGAAATTAAATACAATATGCGTAATTAATTCCATATGATCAAACGAAACGACCGGTATGTTGACTATAATTCAAATACTAGCAACACTGTCACACACCATATAGAATATGTCATGTGAGGTCTAAGAAAATGAAAATCAAGCATAGTAAAGTAAATTGCAAATATTTTCACAGATACAAGCAAAGATAAACGTATACCGTGTATAAATAATATTGAGGAAACAAAACCATTTAAGCATGGAGGTGATAACACATACAAGATGAACAATAATTACTTATTTTATCTGAACTAAACATTTAATTACCATATTCTTTAGAAACAAAACAAAAGGTTAACTTACGAGTCTGATAACAAAACAAAAGGTTAACAAATGATTCTGACAACACAAGGTTAACTAAGGAGTCTTACAACACAAAGTTAATTAAGGAGTCTGAAATCACAAGGTTAACTAGGGAGTCTGACAACACATGGTTAACTAAGGTGTCTGACAAAACAAGTTTAACTAAGTAGTCTGACAACACAATATTAATTTAAGAGTCTGACAACACAAGGTTAACTACGGAGTCTTTCAACACAAGGTTAACTAAGGAGTCTGACAAAACAATGTTAACCAAGGAGTCTGGCAGCACAATGTTAACTAAGGAGTCTGACAACACAAAGTTAACTAAGGAGTCTGATAACGAATAGTTTAGTCAATTTGACAAAATGTTCGTTTGACATAAAAACTGACTTGATATCTTTATTTTAGAAACACGGAATAACATTTAAAGTCTCGGGAAAGATTTCAAAACACCTAAAACATTTTGTATGTTTAATTTCAGATGCGATTAAGTCAATCAGCATATATCCCAAAATGTTGTCAAATAAACTGGCTCCCTCCAGGACTTATAAATCGTGTGTAAACAATATTACAAATTGAAAAGAATACGTTTATATACATATCAATAAACTCAGAGATTATTGTTTTAGAACCCTTGAACAATTAGAAAATATTTTGATCTAACTATATATATATATATATATACATATATATATATATATATATATATATATATATATATATATATATATATATATATATATATATATATATATATATATATATATATATATATATATTTAATCATTTTAAACAACCATTCAATAATAACGTGGTCGATGATATTGCTGGCGATATAATTAATAAGGACTTGCCAAATATTAAAACTGTATAAAGGTTTGTTTGAAATATGACGTTTAAAACCACTTAAATATGTGAGTTCTCTATACACATTGTAGTAACATAAAGTTGTGAGCTTATTTAAAAACCATTTCAATTTGAGTGGTCACAGTCATCGGGAAGCTTGCATTTACAGTTTAGCCAACTGTTGATCCAACCCACAAGAAAACAACGCTTATAACTGAAATATATTCATAGTTCAGCTGTAAATAATTGGATTGGTGAGGAAAACGTCATGGACCGCTTCGGTGGTCTAAGCGGTGAGAGCGTCCGACTCGGTTGCGGGTTTTAACCCCCAGCTGAATCATATCGAAGACTTTTCAAAAAAACGTCACTAGCAGCTGCATCGCTAGGCGCTCAGCATTAAGAGGTTATAGTTAGGACTGGTTGGCCTGATGTCAGGATATTTTGACTGGATGGGAGATGATGGTACATGTTTGCGGCATGATGCCCCGGTGCTAGACATTAATACAAACTACCACAGTGTAGATATCGAAGCGATATGACTGAAAAATTCTTAAAGGTACGTTAAAAAAACCAAATCACCCAGAACACGTCCTTTTCCAAACTGTTAGCTATTGGACTCTCTGCATTATATTTAGATCTGGCCCGGCTACTGATAAAGTATGTGATCATATGTTTGTTTCTTGTTGACTCGTTTGTCAGTCACAAGACATCTATTAGAAAAAACATGCTGGCTGACTCTCTCTTCTTGGAGCAGTTTCTAAATCTCCTGGACTATGGAAACTCGATAGGTGGCAATCTGATTATTCTTCGAGGTTTCAACTTTCACTTTGACTGTCCCGGAAACTCAGATACATGAAAACTCATAGATTCCATTAATGTTTTCAACCTCAAACAGTCAGTTAACCAACCCACCCATAAACATGGTCACATTTTAGACTGGATTCTTCATAGACCTGATGATAACATTCTACGGTCATCCCTGGTATCCCATGACCTTGCATCAGATCACCTCTGCATTATATGCCATCTTGACGTATCAGTCCCTAACCCTCCACCTTTATCTGCTACTAAGAAATACCTCCGTATGATAAATAGAACCAAACTAATGCACGACATCCAAGCTAACCTAACAACTTGCTTACCTCCTACCGCAGAACAACTCGATAACTGTCTGCGTTCATTACTTGACAAACATGCCCCAGCTACCAAGTGCAGAGTATCAATTCAAAAGTGTTCTCCATGGTATAGGAGTGTTAGGGACCAGCTTCGCACTGCTAAAAGAGACCGCCGTAAAGCTGAGAGGCTCTGGCTTTCCACCAGATTCACTATTCATAAGCAAATCTATGAAGTCGCTAAGAAGAATGTCACAAATATAGTCCATGCATCGAAATCAGCCCACTACACTACTAAGATCATGGAAAGTTCCAGCTGCAAAGAGCTCTTCGAAATTACTAACAAGCTAATGTCAAGGAACAAATCAACACCACTTCCAACTAATTTCTCTCCAGTCGACATTCCGGACATGTTTGTAAATTTCTTCCGTGACAAAGTACAAAACATTTGAGATAAGCTTGACACCACAATTTCAACTGACTCGTCGTCACCATACAGTTAGGATACAGAATTTGAGTGGCAACCATTAGCAGCATTTGAACCTGTTTCTATGGATTTCTTACGTACAATCATGATGAAGAATGCACCAAAGTCATGTGAACTAGATCCAATTCCAACATCACTGCTGTTTGAGTGCTTAGATCCAGTATTGCCTTCACTAACTGATGTTATTAATACCTCTCTCTCATCCGGGGAATTCCCATTATTTTTAAAAACTGCCATTGTAAAGCCTCTGCTGAAGAAACCAACATTAGACCATAACGATTTAAAGAACTACCGCCCAGTTTCTAATCTCCCATTCATATAAAAAATATCTTAGAAAAGGTTGTTCTATCCCAGCTTTTATCTCATCTGAATTCAAACAGTTTTTTGAGCTATCTACAGTCTGCATGTCACTCTTGCCACAGTACTGAAACTACAGTTCCAAAAGTAGTTAGTGACCTTCTCTCTGCCTTGGATAGCGGAAAGATTACAGTCCTCACCCTCCTTGATTTGTCTGCAGCATTTGACAGAATAGGCCATGGTATATTACTTCACCGTCTTCAGCATGTATTTGGCATTCATGATACAGCCTTACTGTGGTTCAAGTCCTTCATGGTCAACAGAACACAAATTGGGTCTGCAAATGGAATACACTCCAGTCCAGTTGATCTATGTTGTGGTGTTCAACAGGGGTCTGTTCTTGGACCTGGTTTCTTCATTCTATACACTCAGCCGATCTCAAGGGTCTTATATCATCATCCAGTCTCACCAATTGTACGCTGACGACACCAAAATATACAAATCTAGCCACTCAACTGAAGTTGATGCTACCATCCAAGGTGTAGAGAGGTGTCTTTCTGATGTGACATCACGGATGACATGTAACAAGCTGCATATGAATGATGATACAACTGAGACCATTCTGATAAAAACACAAAGACTTTCTCTTTCACATCCTTTACCTTACATAATACATATCACCAATACCAACATTAAATGCACACAGTCAGTACGAAACCTAGGTGTTAGTCTGGACAGTACTCTCATATTGCACCAACATGTCATGAACATATGCAAGGCTGCATATCTAGAGCTGAGACGCATCAGCTCCATTCGCAAATATCTTTTAGTTGATGCCACTAAAACACTTGCGTGTTCATTAGTACTTTCAAGACTGGACTATTTTAACACAATTATGTCTGGTTCATCTCAATACCTACTCCAGAAACTTCAAAAAGTCATGCTTAGACTACCACGATCAATCCACATCTCCCCGCTGCTCTGTACCCTACAATGGCTATCCATTCGATCCAGAATCAAACACAAAATTTGTTATCTGTGCTACGTTTCACTGACGGACTCCGTTACAACATACCTATCAGACCTCACCCATGTGTACACACCCGCAAGATACCTACGATCCTCTTCTGACAATCGTATACTCATTATTCCCACTATGAAAACAAAGTCATATGGACAGCGTTCGTTTGCATACCATCGCCCAGCAACGTGGAATGAATTGCCCACTGAACTTAGACATAAAGACACAGTGATCACATTCAAGAGGGCTCTCAAAACTCACTTATTTCGACTGCAAGAACAAACTTAAAGACCTAATAATATTTCCTACCTGAAATATTCTCAGCATGTTTTTAACTTTTTAATGTTTATCTAATTGCATGTTGTTTGTTTTTGTAATAATATTAATATGGTTCTTATCTTATAGGTGTTGTCTAATGTTGTAAAACGCTTAGAGCTTTTAAAGATTAGGCGCTATACAAAGTCCTCATTATTATTATTATTATTATTTGGTTCTACACATGAGATCATTGGACAAGATGTTGAAATTCAAAACAGATACATAGAGCAACTCAGGCTAACATATGGGATTGGTGAGTATTGGTCAATGTTGGTCAGTATTGACCTAAACAATGGAATGTAAGAGGATTGATACAACGTTGGTGCCAATCAGGTTGAAGTAGATGCGGAGGGAATGTAGTAGTCAGTGTCAAATGGTCCCCTGCTGGAACTGAATTTCATTGTTTACAGGACTCAAAAAGTCCTGACGCCTGAAATTAGGTTACATACTGTAAGAACGGCTTTGGGAAAGCGAAAAACCTTCCTTTAAATGTGGTCGACAAAAAATTTAAAAATATAAAATCTTTTTTTGCTAAATCTTTGTTCAAACGTTAATATTTATTGATTTTAAAATGTGATTTATTAAGCAGTTCATCATTGCATAGTTGCATCAAGATCATTAATAAAGTCAATTTAGAAAGTGTATGTATATTGCATTTCTTTTGGGAGAAATTTAGAGCCATGAAATATATTGTATATTTCCCCATGTTTTGCGAATACATTTAAACATTAGTAATTCATTAGCAGCGGAGGAAGTATATCATTGAAATGATTATAAGGATGCAGTAAACGAAGACTTTAACGTACCAGAATTTTGAGTTCTGACCCATGTATTAAAGTTATGGATTGTATTGTAAATGTTATATGATAAGACCTGAACTTCTTTCTCTCTCCCTCCGTCTCTCTCTCTCTCTCTTTCTCTCTCTCTCTCTCTCTCTCTCTCTCTCTCTCTCTCTCTCTCTCCCTCCCTCCCTCCCTCCCTCCCTCCCTCCCTCTCTCTCTCTCTCTATTACAAACATTCATAGCAGGGACTAGTGGAATGTTTTGGAAGAAGTCATGCATTCTTTTGGGATATTTTTGATGATGATGATGATGTTCGTCCATTGATGTCGATGAGGATCACTGATTGTCATCGATTCACTGAGGGTGGGGCCGGAGAGGGCCGATCAGTCCGATCCGTGCCCGGAAGAGTCTGTTGCAGTGGGGATATGGATGTACAGGTTGTTGACTGCGAGTTGCGAAACTGCTGTTCCTGGATTTGCGGAGATCACGTTTCTCAGCTGCGTCCACCAGTCTTTTATGCAAAGTTCCGTACCGGCATTGACTTGACTGCGCCAAGAAGATCGATGAGCAGCGACAATCTCCCAGATGTCAGGAAAATGCCTAAGTTCTTCAGAGAGGCATTGAGGATGTCCTTGTACCTCTTTTGTGACCACCGTGAGATCTTCTTGTCTTGCTGTCGCTCTCCATAGAAAACCTTCTTAGGTAGGCGTTGTACCGGCATGCAGACAACATGGTCAGCCCATTGGAGCTGTTCCTTACACAGCATGGTGTGGATGCTTGTCATACCGCCCTGAGTGAGCACCTCTGTGTTCGGTACCTTGTCCTGCCATCTGATTTTCAGTAGTTTTCTTAGGAGCATATATGGAAATGGTTTAGACTTTTAACATGGCGGCTATACACTGTCCAGGTCCCACAATCATAGAGGAGGATGGGGAGAACAACCGCGGTGTAGACTATGAGTTTGGTGACAAGCTTGATGCCTGTCCTATCCTAGATATTTGAGCGGAGTCTGCCAAATGCTAAATTGGCTTTGGCTATCCTAGTGTTGACCTCATCGTCTATGTGGACTGCTTGTGAGAGGATGATTCCTACGTATGTGAACATGATTACAGTTTTGAGATTTTGGCCATTGACAGTGATGGATAGTTCCAGGTAATCTTCTCTAGGAGCTGGTGGTTGATGCAGTCCGAAGTTGCTGAACGCTGTGGAAGACAAGTCCTTGCTCTGTTACATGCTTTCCTCCGTGCTAGAGTTGAGGGCACAGTCATCTGCAAACAGGAGGTCGCGAATGTTCTCAACTTGGATTTTGGTTTTGGTTTGGAGCCTCCTCAGGTTGAGCAATTTCCCATTCAGACGGCATCGGGGACCTACTCCCACATCATTATCCTTAAAAGCATCCATACATTGCGGAGGACATGAGGCTGAAGAGAGTGCGTGATAAGACGCAACCTTATTTCACACCATTCGTAACTGCAAAGGATTCGGAATAGTTTCCCTGGTCATGGTCTCTGGCAGGCATGCCATCATGACAATGCCTCACTATTTAAATGAAGACTTCTGGAAATCCATATTTGGCCATGATCTTCCAAAGGGCTTCCTGACTGACTTTGTCGAATGCCTTAGTCAGGACTACGAAGGTGGTGTGTAGCTAGACATTTTGTTCAAGACATTTGTCTTGCATCTGCTTTGCAGTACAGATCATGGCGCCTCTCTCCTTTCTGAAGTCACACTGACTTTCTAGTAGGCCATGATCAACGAGCTCTGTGAGTCTGTTCAGCAGTAGCCTGGCGAGGACCTTGCCTGCAATGCAGAGTAAAGAGTTTCCGCTATGGCTGTCGCAGGATTGGCGATTGCCTTTGGGTTTCTAAATGTGAATGATGGATGCATGTTTGAATTCATGGGGTATGCGTTTCTGCTTCCACATACCACATAACATCTCTGTTAGTCTTTCGACTAGCTTAGACCCACCAGACTTGTAGATCTCAGCTGGGATGGAGTCTGCTCCTAGAGACTTCCCACTAGGCAGGATTTCAATGGCTTTATGAGTTTCAAGCACTGTTGGAGGGTCAGCCAATCGCTCGTTGATCTCCACCTGGGTAGACGGGTAATCGCTTCATCATTTATGGAAGAGGGCATATTGAGGACACCATCAAAGTGTTCCGCCAAACAATCCAGTTATGAGAGTGCTGCCACAGGAGCTCATGTGTGGGGTTGTGCCTACTGTTATTGGGCCACAAACATCACGAAAACCACTATATAAATTCTTCATATTATGACTGTTGGCAAAAGGCTGAATATCATCCGTCTTTCGGCTCAGACATGTATCCTGCATCTCGCGCAGTTTCTTCTACACAGCTTGGCGGATTGTGCTGAAGGCATATTTCTTAGCAGCGGACTTAGGGTCGATGTTGTACGCACGATAGTGACGATACTTCTCCTCTAGCTGGGACTCTATTTCTTCAGTTCTCGTCAAACCAGTCCTGGTGCTTTCTCGCAGTGATGCCAAAGGCTTCAAATGCAGTAGATTTCACCAGCTGTTTGAAGGCCGTCCAGAATTTCTCCACGTCGTTGGTATCAGAGTCTGTGGTTTTTAGCTGGCTTGTCAGAGCTTCAGACAGAACATGCTCGGTGTTGCAGACTTTCAGCCTGGAGACGCTGAGTCGCTTTGGGACTTTAATTCCCTGTGGACGTCTAGGAGGTTGAAGTCTAAGATTCATCTATGAAATCAGAAGCATGTGTTCTGTCGAGCAGTCAGCACTACACATGGCCTTGATCACACGGACATCCAGCCTGTCATTCCTACGGACTAAAATGTATTCGATTAGATGCCAATCATTATATCGTGGGTGCATCCAAGTTGTTTTATTAAGGTTAGGCAGATTAAAGGCGGTGCTTGTGATCAGGAGATCATATGATGCGTACATCCTCAAGAGCAGATGTCATTTTCTGTTGCCGTTGCCAAATTCATATCTACCAATAACTCCCTCCCACGAGATGTGGTCCGAGCCGACTTTGGAGTTAAAATCACCAAGAATGATCATCTTGTCTTGACTTTAGTACTGACGCAATCATAGCAACTAAAGCCTAGTAGAACGTGTCTTTGGCTTTCTCCGAGTTTTTCATGGATGGTGCATAAGTACTAATGAGTGTGGCTTTCATTTTTACATGTAAGAATAACTTCAGCATTATTAGCCGGTCATTAACTCCCTTTGGTAGGATGGAGAGCTTATTCACTATAATCGACTTGACAGCAAAACCAACTCCAGACTCACGACGTTTATTGATGTCACGTTCACTCCAGAAGAAGGTGTAGCCAGCTTCAACTTCAGTCAACTGGTCCTCGTCGGCCAAGCGAGTTTCAGTCAGGGCTGCTATCTCTATCTTGTAGCGAGCAAGTTCTTTTGCAATCAAGGCAGTTTATCTCTCCGGTCTGTCAGCCTCTGAACGATTAAATAGCTGCGCATGTTCCACATACCAAGAGTAAGTGGAACCTTTCGGGTTTTCTTTGTTTTTCGACCGCAAGAATGGGGTTCTCTCATTCCGTGGTAAGCTGGTCGGGGTAGTTGAAGCAGGATTTGTTTAGGGCACCTTTTCTGGGCCCTTCCTCGGGCTACGGAGGTATGCAGCGCTATCCTAAAGAGGTCTGCTTAGTCGCTAAGACGGCTGCCGACATCCATTTCTGCTTTAGGGCACTGAAAGACGACCCAATGTCCTTAGCTGCCTGCGTGTAGGTCTGCCACTACGGATAAACCAAGTTGAGGGTAACCGACGGGTTTCAAACCCTCGGTGAGTTTAGGGATTGTCTCCCATTACATGTGAAGACTGGGCCCTGCGGACTGCGCGGAGGAATCACCAGCTCAGACTTAATGCATTAGGTTATGCAGTGTGTTGGCAGGGTTTGTGTAAATGATCGGTATCAGAGTGAGTTCTCCTGCACCTCGAGTTCTTACCAATAACCATGTTCTATCCTTTATTGTTGGTTTGTGTGTGTGTGAGAGAGAGAGAGAGAGAGAGAGAGAGAGAGAGAGAGAGAGAGAGAGAGAGAGAGAGATTAAGCGCATAGCCGTGTGTTTAGGGGCGTTGGTGCATGAGCGGTAGGCGATAGTTGCCCTCCCTTACTCACCACATGGGTTTGATTCCTGATTTACACGAATTAAAACTCTCTAACCTGTCCAGTTATGTTGATATCAATATAATCGATATATATGGTAGCTCTTAATTTCAAAGCAAAACCTTTGCCATCAATCAGCAATCTTTATTTAATGTATTTTGAAAACTGACCTTGTGTATATATCAAGCAGCCCATTGGTGGGATTCTTGCAGCTCCTTCCTCTTCAGTGTTTATGTATTACTCTTGGTCATGTTAGTAGTCCGAGGTTTCTAATAATCTTGCCACTCCATTTTTTGATATTTCGACATTTATGTTGGTGTGTAGGGCCAGAGTCCCTTGCCTATCGAATATTTGAAATTCGACGACTCCATAATGTAGCCGCTTACTAGCTGGGCTAGCAAACTTGAACGACGTTTTATCGAGATATACCTGGATGAAATCGACAGGACTATGATTTATTTTCCTCAAAATACGTGAGCATAGCATTCGTCATGTCTTTGATCCGCTGACAGACGAGACGAAAGTACACCGTTGATGAAATTTGACCTGAATCTGGTCATTAGCAATCATAGTCACATAAATACACAAATTTCATAACTTACATGTCAATGACATCAGAGGTCAAAAACAAAAAGGAAAAAGAAAAAAGAAAAAAATTTTTTTGTAGCTGGATGAATATATTTTGAGTCGTTTGTTATTAAGTATATGTATTTTTTCTCTCTTGTAAAATGTGTGTCTCCCATTTTGTATTTTGTTTAGTTTGTTTAGTTATGCTGATGTTTTGTTACGCTCTTTTATTTGCAAACTTTATGATCCTGGCTACCTCGCGTGAGCCATGAGATCATAGGCACAACGTCTCCTACTTCAAAGGACATAACCATGTGTGTGTGTGTGTGTGTGTGTGTCAGCGTGTGTGTGTGTCTCTGTGTGTGTTTATTTCTTTCAGATTATTTATTTTAGTAAATCTTTGATTTTCATATAGATTTAATTTGATTTTATTATGGACAGAACATGTAATTTTTATCTTGTCCATCTTTATCTTAGAAAATGCCTAGTTCTTTTACATTGCTTTTTTCTATTTTCAGAAGGAAGACGAGGATGGTTCTCGTTCCAATTCCTGGATTAAAGGCATCTCCATTTTGGTATGGTTGATCTGTTAACCTGAAGATGTTCCAACTGCTTCATACCCTTTGTGTAGACATTTAAAAGAAAATTTGTCTGATATAAAAAAAAAAAAAACTTGTACAATCATCAATATATTGGAACATGTATGTCTCCTCTTCTATGTTTGTATGTTATACCATTAATGCTTTTGTTATTTCTTAGTCTAATACTTAAAACTTCTAATGCGATCACATATAGCATCATGTATTAGGCCCATGCTTGCTTTTATGATCGTTCTATCTTAAATGCTTTTGTAAAGGCTCCATTCACGTATATTTTAGAAAGTATGTTATTATTCAGTATTTCAAACGAGTAGCAATACATTTTATCAATAACAAGTTTATTTAAAATCTTCTTTACATGTATATCTTCAAACACCTTTTCTTGGTCTACCATTACACGTGTTCTCCACTCATTTCACTATAGCCTAATACACATGTCATTGATAGAGTATTATTTACTATTAGTATTCCTCATTCTCCAGAAGATTGCGTATTTATAATTTGTCACAGACATTCTTTTATTCTGTTGATAATATTGTATGATATTGTACAATCGGTATTTAATAAGGACATGGGTCTCCACTGTTGCGAAATATAATGTTCTCCTTTTTATATGATTATTATTTCCTTCTCTCACTGATTGTGTGTTTTCGTTAGTAAGAAATATATTGTTGTATAGAATTGCGGGTATTGGAATCGGATCTAAATAAAATTGCTTAAGGAAATTTGATGATAAAGCATCTCTACCTGTGGATCTTGTACTCGAAATCCATTTCATTTGCTTTTAAAGATAGTACATTTTCTGTTTAGGGTCATCTTTATTTCTGTTATTATATATTATCTATAGTTCTTTTCTTTTGTTGTTCTATTTCTCCTTCTGCTCGCTGTTTCGTTGTGATATTAGCCTGGTTACACTTCAACTTGGATTGACCATCGCGTTGTTTTATTCTGCCCTGTATTCTACTTTCTTCCTCTTTCTGGTTTTTGCTTTTCTTTCGTCATTGCTTCGAGCTTGCATCTTCCTTCTTTCTCGATTGGTTTCCTTTCTTCGTTTACTTGCTAGATTGTACGTACTTTTTGCTCTTGTTTGGTTCTGGCAGTATGTTTTTAAAACATGACTTTAGTTGATTGTTTGCTCATTTTGTTTTATCATGTTTCACCCTCTCTCTCTCTCTCTCTCTCTCTCTCTCTCTCTCTCTCTCTCTCTCTCTCTCGATTGACTCTATTTCTGGAATCGTTCTCTCTGGGATCTGTTTCATCTACCTATCCCGAAAGTTGGAAAAAAGTTGTTTTCACTGTTATGGTGCCATTACAATTTATATTTCTATATGTTATTTGAGATTTTTTTTCTCTCGGCATTATAAATCGTGATTCGTTATGTTTTTGTACAGGTACAGGCGAGACACGTTCCTCTACGATTCCTTGACCTGTAATGAACATCGAACCAATATCTACTGCATGTTGTCTTGAATGTCTAAGATCCCTTTCTTAATTTATTTGTTCCTTCTCTATTCCTGTCTTCTTCGTTTTGGTTTGGAATGGGTTTGTTCGGTTGTGCGAAACTCTGGCTTTGATAGTTGTTCGATGGTTGTTGAGTACTTCACTCAAACGGGGTATGCCCTATTGGGCCAGATTTAAAGCACGAACGACGATGAATACACAGTGGGTATAGCATCTGTACCTTGAAACCCATACAATAGAAAGAGGTCAGGATCATCGTTTCCTCCATCTTTGGAATCAGGAAAAACCGTATCCCATTCATTATCTCGGATTATGATTTGTATATTTCTACTGTGTGGTTATAAATACCAGTAATAAATTTTAGTTCAGTTTTGTCAATCAATATCTTCGTTAAACCCCGGTATATAGGGGCAGTGTTGATTCGATTTTCAAAACTTTGCTCGTTAGTACCATCGGTCCCATAGAAATAGTTCTTTGTTTTGCTTGAGAATAAGAAGGAATTGACCTTGCCCTAGGTTTTATAGACCCTGAATTCTAGACATGCCTGGGTTTTTTGTTGGCAATTTAAGATATCCGCCCCATTCAATTGCTCGTGTCTAGGAGTAACACTTACATTGTACTCCTTATATTATGTCCGCAACTAACAATGAAATAGGAATATTTTTCTCTCTGCATCTATACTTTTCATAGTGTATGTACTTAATCTATGGCGTATAGTCTGGGCGGTTGTATTTGCATCAGCCATCATAGCTAGTCTAAATAAGGTAAATGTGGTTGAAATGAAGCAATGGGTAGATGACGTTGCATAGGAAGTGAATAATATGGAAGTAAACAATATGCAATGAATAATAAATTGATACCTGGATGTAAGATATATGTTGGATGAAAATGAGTATTAGGTTTTTCGTCTTTTATACGTAACATACTGTTCAGAAAGCATTTCTTCCCTCTCAAACCTACGCCCATCACTCTCTCTGCATATATTTCTTCTCCCCGTGGCTCGCTATGCTGTCTTTGTTCGCCTTTGTGAGTGGTATTTTATACAAAAGAACTTATAGATTCAACTTGATCCAGTAAGTTGCTTGCTTTGGAGGCATTATATGGATCCCATTTTTGTTTGCGACCACTTCCGGAACCTCTGTCTATGATCATTTGAGATGAACCCATGTAGTATAAAATTGTAAAAGAATTTTAATTAATCTGTGTCACCCCACCCCAACACCTCGATCTCGTTGTATGTATTTTCTTTTTCAACAATCAAAACGAATTTTGAATGAATTTTTTAGATATGTGTTCCTCTTTCGTTTTGATGGGTACGTACTTTCTAGATTCCTGTTTTCAGGTTTCCATTCGTTCCGTCTACTGGCCTAAATTGCATTTTTGACAAAGGCTTGCACTCCCATTCTCAGGCATTACACCTTGCAGCTGGTTTACGTGCTTGTTTTAGAATTGATGCCCCTTCTGTAGCAGCCAAGACTAGAATTAATAACGATAAACAGAATGCTCTCTTATATACCCAGCTGCTCGAATGCTATTGGCTGGATAAGCTGAACGTTTTATTGGACAATGGAACACTGTTATCCATAATTAACTTGTAGTGTGTTGGCTTTTCTCTATGATAACACGTTATGTATATCTATAATGTGTAATTGACCTTGGTCAGTAACTGAGGTTTTTATAAACAACAAAGCTAATATTTATTTATGATTTCAGATTAGTTATTTTGATCATTATTAATTGGAGGTAAACATTTTACAGATATTGAATTGAATGTCTAGCTTTATTTAGAAATTAAGAATGTTCTAAAAGCAAGTTGTTTATGAATCTGATGGGGAAATGACCATCGTCCTGATTCTGTTATTGTGTCTTAGCCTTTCTTATAAATATTGTTTACTTCATAATTACCTATTCTATCTTAACATCAGTTTTCAGAGGAATCGTTTTAGTTACTTTTCAGTTGAGACGATTTAAGTTATTTATTTAAATTATTCATTGGAATTATAAAGTACTCCTTGACTCTAGGACTAAATTACATTCTTCGAATTATTCTGAATTCATTCAAGCACATTTTATTATCGTGATACATCAAAACTGTTAGCACGTTGCACGTTGCCACATTCCAGGCTAATGGTACATCAGGACATTTAATATCGGAATTCATTTGGAACACCACTGGAATTCATTGGGTATGCTGTATAATTTTGGACATGTGATATAGCTTTTAGGACTACTTTGGATTTAATTCACAATGCTGTAAGTTTTTTTTAAATATAAA
Organism: Sinohyriopsis cumingii; assembly: GCA_028554795.2. Lineage (NCBI taxonomy): Eukaryota > Metazoa > Mollusca > Bivalvia > Unionida > Unionidae > Sinohyriopsis > Sinohyriopsis cumingii. The sequence continues at coordinate 59,380,326 of CM068828.1, forward strand.
TATTCACTTCGTATTCAAGGGAAATACATTATTTGTTGAATTTTGCACAGCTTGTTGGTTTTCCCTCTTTTCTGTTGTTTAATTTGTAGCAATACCAAGAACACAAAATAAATGTGGATAATCCTTGTAAGCTGATGTGCTAACATTAAGAAACAGTTTGAGTCCCTTTATAAGAATTGCGAGAATTAATCAAAAGGAGTAATATTTCTCTAAACTCATTATATATGTATCAGTAAACAATGTCTCTCTCATGGACACACACAATTCGTGTGTAGAATTCTCTCAGTAAGACTGACTGATTTTCTAAAATAAATTGGATATGACATGGAAGATCAGCTATATTGATTGTGTGTATTTATCATGGAACTAAGCACAAAAGTTCCCGATATAATATTACCGAGTCTGAGTCTTCCTTAACTTAAAGTTCGCAGATACTTAAACCAGCAGGTACCAGTATCATCAACACGGTGAAATTATATTCTTGTCAAATCTAGCATAGGTTCGTGATCAAATTTTGCATCCTTTGTCCCGTGTATTATACAGATACTGATCTTGGTCAAACTGCTCTCTGATTATGTCTGTCAACTACGCCGTTGATGGTGGTTTAGTTTCGTATTTGGCATTCGATTTTGAAAGAAAAAGTATTTAACCTGGGTTTCCTCACTTGTTATAATGGCTTTTTTAAGACAGACATTGTATATCTTAGATATAGTTGAAAGAACTTTTAATTCTCTTTATCTTTTGTATGATTGATGTGTGTAATATGGGTTGTATGGTATGCAGCTTGACCTTACTTCATTTGTGCACTGTTCACTTCAGAGGTTAACTGCAAAAACAAAGAACCCATATCCTTTCTTACATTTTACAAATATGGTAATTAATTCACTGCACTTTCCGAAGCTGGTATTGAGTATGTCTGGCAAAATTTGTTTCCCTATTTTAATAACTGCAAAAGATAGTGAACTTTACACTAATTCAGGCTGATCTTTTGAGCACAAGTGATCAGTCATTTTAGTTAGCTGTGTGATTAGATCATGTATAATTACAGTTAGTACAATATCAAAAGAATCTTAATTGACGTATAACAATATTCTCTCTAGTGTGCATGTTGCAAATTGAAATAATTTCTCCTTACGCCCGCCACTCCCTCACTGCCGCTATCTACGGGCGCCCATGTCAGTGATAACGATTATTGCAGCATGAACTTAATATCGACCATGTTTTGCTTGTCAATATGCATATGTTCATTATTGTCGGAAAAATTAAAGTCATTCATTTGAAAAGAAATTGAATAATACATCCAGGTCAGCTTTATTCGGGAAAGCGACATCCTGCTGCGATTGAGGTTTAGTTGACATATTGTTGCCTTAAAGCCGCAAGAAGAAGACCCCACTGAACTAAAAGTAAGAGAATAGTGCACGTAGGTGAAATTTGCAATGTTACATGCATACACACTACGCATAAGCACGTACAGCGTGGCATATTTATACTGTTAATTGCATCCATATTCGATGATACTACAACGGCCAAACTTCACATTTTTGTTCTTCTTGTTGCTGTTATTATCTTTTTGTTGTTTTTATGTTGTTCATTTTGCGAGACACGACTTAACTTGATGCGAAGCTATGGCCAGAAAATGTATGTTCGACAATGCAGCCATAGTTTAATATATTGCAGTAATAAACTTAATAGATGCAGTTATTTCTAAAAGTAATATATAAAGAATCAAACTATATCCTATGTTACATCGTGTATCTGAAATGAACTTAAACTAGATTCTACCAGTTACTAAACTAACTGACAGTGAAACTTGTGTCCCAGTACATAGGGAAAAGTGGAGGTGTATACCCTACCCATTTCACCACTACATGTTTGCCACAGCACCCTCCCACTGACTTCTCCGCGGAACTAATTCTGCGGGTGTCCCTGCAGTGACGTCTGTTTAGTAACAAGAAGGAAGTCTGTTTGGTAAAATGAAGGAAGCCTGCTTAGTAACACAAAGGAAGCCTGTAACGTTGTAGGGATAATTTGCTGATGCTTCATGCTTCATGTACACCCTTATTTTCTTATAAATGATTCGTAGTAAGAGCACTTGGAATAATGTAAATACGTGTCATGTATGATTATGACTTTAAACCGATTCTGGACACAAAGAAACTGAGTGTCTGTTGTTTAACCATAACGCAGCGACCTGTTCGAGGTTAAATTCAAAGAGAATTCTACGACTAGGTAGATACGTCTTTGTTTGCACTCAATAGGTGACGTCACAACCGGCTTGGAGCAAGTTCGGGCTTCGGTAAACGAAAATCCGACTGTCGCAGGTAAGTCCTAATTTACCCCATGGCAGTTTTCAAAGAGACCAGACTGTATCCAATCGGAACCGAGTGATTCAAAACTAGGGCGGAGTCTCAATAAGCAATTTGTTCACACTAAGTCCATTTTTCTGTTAGTACATGTTTAAACATTGCTAGAGGCGGATCATAGAGAAGTTGGGATACATTAGATTGCACTCCGAGTGCCGAACTTGTGCGCTCGTTAAAAGGCAGGAAGTAATTCTAGTGAAATTCTAAGTTTGGATTGCGAATCAAGGATTCTTGAGGTAACCTATCTTCGCTCGAATTTGTCTCACTTTCATAACTCGGTGTTGTAAGATTGATACGTTATTATGTTCATTTATTTTATTAGAAATGAAATCTTCCATGTATAGATGAATTGTCAACTCATCGTAACGTAGCCTATACTGAATCTGTATCATGCAAGATTAACGTATGTCATGTCGACTGTTGATATTGTGTAATTTAAAAAGTTGAGTCGTAATGCATAACTGAATTTATTAGTGAATTGTTTTAGAACTTGTATTTTATTAGTATTTGAATATGTAGCTTGTGAATTATTCAGAGTCAGTAATTGTTGGGCTTGGGCACATATTATTATGTATTTGCAGATTTGTATGTGTCTTGTATAGTTCGTAGGATAAGAAATATATATGATTGTTGTTAATGATGATAGTCTGCTATATCGAGAAGTTAGCAATTAGGCATATGTATGCATATATCAAAAGTCGTTGATAATATGTTATTGTTATATCACAAGTATTATATAACAAAGCTTGTATGTATTATGCAGATGTAAGTGCCTGAGTTGACGTGATAATTTATTTGCCATAATTCTGATGAAAGATCTTTGAAAGTGTAATTAATTCTGCTGAGATTAGAGCAATGAGACAAGATTTGAAGTCCCTTCTAATTCATTAGGAATCTTTCCGGGTGGGTGTGAGAAGTGACACCCGAGGGTCGGAGAGAGGGATGACCCGTTAAGAACACGTGGGAGGTTTGTGGTGACGTAAGCAGTTGTGGAGAGGTGCAGTGCCGGAAGGAACGCGTGGAAGAAAGTACCGGAAATGTCAGAAGGACCAGCAGAAAAGCATGTAGTTCAGGGTACCGGAAATACCAAAAGAGAAACAAGAGGCGGTTAGATAAGTACCAGAATCAGAACCGAAGGGGAACACTCACTTAAGACTTTAATTTCATATGATAATACTAATTGGCAGCTGTGAATAGGTCATTGTTTGTATTTGTTCGAAAGAAATTGCAGTAGAGAAATTTGTTGATGAAATAGTGAATAAGTTTGATATATTTTAATAAATTGTTATACCTTTTAACTTGAGCTTTTTTTCTGCACATAGACCGTTGTCTACCTTCTCCGGTGTTAGAAACAGTTACATGAGGGAAGTATTTTTAGCAACACGAAGGAAACATATTTATTGTCATGAAGTAGTATGGATATTAACCGAACTCAATAATAAATGGACACTCGTTTGCGCACAAGCAAAAATTATCACGTTAAGAAGGGAACAGACTAGCCGAGAACCGGGCGAATGGCTACCCTATCATGAACCGAAAATTGATTGGGCAGTCGCTAACAATGCATAGCAAAAACAAACCACCATTGATCTGCAATATCTCCACGTATATTAGTATAATGCTTTCAAAGCCGAGATCAATTTTCACTCTGGTTAAGCACGTGTCTATGCCATTGAAGCTAACGTATGGAAAGACCGAAATAATATTTATCAAACTATAATATTACACGTTATGGATATTGTTTCAGATGAAATTATTTGAAAACTTTGTTCATTTTTAGAAATATTTCTAGTCTGTAAATATTCTACTTATCCTTACTAGCAAACGATGATTTCTTTTAACAAATCCTTTTCAAAAATGACACTTGCTTTGCAAGGTCTCATGATCTGTGTACATCCATGACTGGTACAATACTGACGAATCCTAATGAAATCTCTTTACAATCAATGAGAATCCGTTCCGGCACTTCACAAAGAAAAGGAACAATCGCCATCATAAGTATTGTATGACATTATGCGCATCCATACGGAAGCTAGTAAAGAATAGCGAATTTTTAAGTAATTTATTTTTCTCCGAGAATACTTGCCCAGTCACAGTACATTGGAAATATTAGCCTGCTACCTTGCGAATCAGCCTTACTGAAAACAAACGTCGTCTTTTTCTATTTCAATATACATAGAGCAATAACCCTTGCCTTTAATCAACCCTTGGCACCGACAGGTGTCGTTAGTTTTTAGCTGAACGAACTGCTAACGATGATGTTCGAACGGCGGGGTGTTTGGGACGGTTTTTAAATAATGTGATTGGGTAAGTATTCTCTGAGAAACGTAATGTATTTGCTGTCTCCTTCGAATATGTTCCCCAATCACATTACATAAGGTGAATAAGAAATAGGAGGAGGGGATGCTGAACATCCGAATTCTATTTCGGGTATCCTTCTAGGGAAAATAATTGGATTCCCAATGTAAATGATAATCCTTTCTCCTAATTACAAAAACAATACAGCATGGGGTCACTTGACCTGTGACCCTGACATACGGTTAAGAATATGAATATTGAAATGTGCTTACCTACGAAATTTCACTGGCGAATCCAGCGAAGCTAATAGGCTGTGATAATTGATCTTGTTGGCCGTCTGTACCGCCGCCACGGGATCAACCAGATTCGATGTTTGCATCTGCTTGCGACACTAAATCTCATAGATGAATTCTCGATACAGTTGACTCCGCCTGCCAGCCAACAGATTCTATTATATCTCAGATCGACATATTACGTTCGAACGCGAAGCTCACAGAGACGCATCGAAGTTTCTGAGTAGCAATCTTCGTTAGGCGACTCTGATCCAGTGAGACGTCAGAAAACACAAATACTACAACCATCTTCAATAACGACACCAGGGCTGGAGGGGTGATATCCTGTGTTCCGGCTCACGCCAGAAGGAAAAGGCGTTTGCATGTTCCGCGACTTGTCTCTGTGGGTGTCAAGTAGTACTTGAGAGCGGGAACAGGATCTTGTATGGCTGATGTTCCAGACCTGTCTGTGGAAGAGAGCGAGTGAGTGACGATTTTTTGGTTACCGACAGATGGTAACCTATTTTGGGCTACAAAGCATGGTTGTATCAAAAGAACCACCGAACCCTCCGATCTGTTCGCGTCGACATAAAGACATGCAGCTTGCTTACCCGCATACAGAAGCTAAAGCCACCAGAAAGCATGAATTGGATGATAGTAAATTTAGCAAAGTGTGGACTAGAGGTTCGAATGGATTCGAATCGAGCCATGTTAAAATCCAGGAATCGTTCCATTTGGAATTGAAGTGATGGACTTTGGTCGACTGAGTCCCAAAAGGACTAAAGATCCATTTGGTCTATATCATGCCAAAAAGCATGTCTGCCATGATGCCGGAATGTGTTCAACATCACGGGGCTGTAGCCTTCGATAGAGATTAGAGCGAACTGTTTCTCCTCAAAGAGCCAGAGAAAAAATCGGCCAGTTAAGGGATTGAAGCACGCAGATGGACGATGTTGTTGGCATGGCATCAGTCCCTGAAAACACGTCACTTTCCCTCGTGAGCCTTGAGAGTGCAGGTCCTTCGTGCTCTCGAGATTCACTCCACATTCGAAGGTTTGAATTGTTTGTCACGCAAGGCTGTCCTGATAGCAGCCGAGCGCGTAGAAGAAGAGGACAGTCCCGGCAGGGTAGGACCCCTCATGACCATTGTTGCTGAAGAAGATCAGTATTAGCCGGAACATTCCTGGGCTGATCTATAGCTAGATCGAGCAGAGAGACGACTCGGGATTTGTCCCATCTGAGAGAGGCTATCAGAATCATCTTGCCATTCTGACCCCGTTATTTCAATGAGGAATGGACTATAGCTATGAACGTGCATTTATGCATTTAGTAACCATTTCTCCTGAAACGACAGAAGAGAACGAAGTATATTTAAGCAAACCAGTATGTGACTAATTAGCTAAAAGTACAGATTAGCAAATCAGATTGTTACTAACTTGCTCTCAAGGTAGCCCACATTTCCTCTGACGACGTCCTACAGACGCTGAATATCACAGACTGTGTATACTTAGTATAAACGAAAAATTGTAGAATTCCATGCTTAGAAGTTGCATAAATAGCATTTTTAATGATGTTCTGCTGAAACGGCACAAGAAGAGAATGCAAAGCATAAAATAGCAAGTAAAGAAATTACTAACTCGCTAAAATAAATTAAAATATTCCCTGTTAAAAACAGAGGAATCGAAAAAGTCAGTGTTGCATTCGAAACTTACAGACTACGCTTTGAACTTCCACATTTAAAGTGATTAATTGATCGTTCTACTGAAAGTACACAAGAAGGGAAGGACAAATTATAAATTAGCAATGTAGCCTGTTAAGAAGTCGCTAAAACCAACTCCGTTACAAATGGAGCAAGCGAAACAACTCACAGTCGCGATAACTCGTAATGGCCTTGCAGCGGTCAAAGATAGCGTGGCTGACATGGTCTTAAAATTAGAAAGTCCCTAAAGGTGACGAATCGCTCAAATTTGGCAGAAATATTAAAAAGAAGGTATACAAAGTGCAAAATAATGATTAATCTACACAATAAGTCCAAATGGAACATTGTATGAGTCAAATTTAACAAAAATGGCTTGGATTAATGGATAATAGACTGGACGATGTTATTCTGTCCAGAAGCGAAGCAAAAAGGTACAGACACCTGGCGGTGCAAAGAGTTGGTAATTAGCAAGAGTTATTGTCCATTGGCTATTGAAATAGACAGATAAAGACGATTTTCGTCTTTTAGAAGTGTTTAATTCGCGAGGTAGCTGGCTAATATTCCAAAAGTGATGTCATTGGGGAACGCATTCGAAAGAAAAATAACAGCAACTAAAGGTGCCCTCACTATGTTTCCGCGGGGTGCCTCTTTGGTTTTCAATTACAACTTTTAGGACCTTCGTTTGGCTCTCTTGACGAATTCCGATAGAATGTGTTTGAAATGACTTTATGAGATATTGCATGAATATGCGCAGTCGCAAAATTCGTGATCGTGAGGGTCGTTTTAGGCAGAAGAAATAATGATTAAATATAAAATGATATAATATTATAATATAATACATTGCATATCATTGAAAAAAGATCGATGTGCCTGGCTTTTCTTTGGAAAAAAGATAAAAGTGCGAACAATGATGCATAAATGAATATTACTGGATAAATGCTGCTGCTGTTCGTAAAGGCTGTGGTCTAATTATGAGTACGTGATGTAGACTTGGTGCGAGGGCTAAATACGCGCTGTGTAATACGTGCAGTGGTAATACTCTTTGATGGAAGATTGGTACAACGCCAACAAAACATCTCCCAAAAACGCAGATTAAATACAGCTTTTTCCTAATTATTTTATTTTATAATTAAAGATATAATATTTTCATATATACATGACAACTAAGATTACCGGAGTTTTTTCGCCTAGTTGGATAACTCGATGATGTTACGCTGAACATGTACATGTACAAATTATACCACTACCGACGACGTGGTGACACGTAGGTGAACTTTGGAATATTATTATCGATAAAGTCGAAGAACACATGATAAAAGAACTATCGTGGAATGCAAAATTACTGTTGAAACCATTGTATAATGACTGGTTCGGCTAGGACGCGTAAGACAATCTTTGATGTAGAACGTGACAGTCTTTGTTATAGCACATGAAATGACATGCAAAAAATAGTACACGTTCATCTACAGGGATGAATTGTGGAGATAGGCTGAACTTTAACCTGTTGTGGAACGACACAGGCTTAACCGTGATTAAACAGATCGTCTCTGAGTAAAAACCCTCATTAAATTTACCTGTAGATTTATATAAATATGTCAAAAATGTTAATGATGAATTTTGTTATGACTGTGCTCCCTATGTTTTTACAGCATGGCAATCTGAATAACCGACTAAACAACACAGATGGATCAGGCTATAAGTCCGTATCTGAGGATAAGTGGACATTATATCATTTACGATGGACAAATGGGCGTCGAATTGCGCAACGAATCATCTCTTGCCTGACAAAATAATCTTATCAGGTTCAAATTTATTATATAAGGTAACATTAACGACTAATGAATTATCCGGTTTAAAATGGAAACAATACACGAGGAGCAGCAACGAGAACATCGCGTCGTTGTACTATCCAAACATTGATTGCCTGTGTGCTGACTGGTATTGACAAGTCGTTGTACTAACCAAACATTGATTGTCTGTGTGCTGACTGATATTGATAAATCAGGCATAGGTGGTTGTCACGGTTGTGTGTAGCATCTACGAGATCAATAACCCATACCCCAATAATTTGCTGCCAGTGTCTGATGATGTAATAGCTAGCGTAATCCAACGTGTTATCGAGCATTTTACCGATGCGCTTCATGCAAATAGATTAATTTTACATCAATGTGAAAAATCCAGCAATCAGAGGAACAGTGTCATCGTGATGGTGGAAAACTCGCAGACATTGCCGCGTTGGAAAGTATGATCAAATGTCCAATCGTCATCAAGACGTTAAAGAGAAATATTCTGTATGGTGTCACATTTTGTACAGCCCCAAAAAATGATTGAAAACCTACTCCTAATGCATTTTTCAAAGATGTACAATGATCCTGTTTAGAATATGGGCAAGGATATCTTTAGAACACTTAATGTTGCGTGGATACAGTTATCAGGTCGCGGATATAATTATTAGTTATATGGTCGCATGTTTTCCAAACACTTTTATCAGGCATGGTTGGTTTAAACTTTACCATGACCAATTCGGACATCCTACACTGAACGTACACGTGTAGACACCGGTGGTCCTCTACCGAATGTAGATCTGAAAGAATGTACCGAGATCAACAGTTCTGAGTTTGCCAAAAATCTCCATCCGGTTATCTCTGCGTGGTTTCTGCTTCATTTTAACCTATTGTAAGACAAACGTGGTTGGGTTCCAATTATGTTTATACGCTGTATTTTGGTCTGACAAATGAAACAAGTCTTATTGTGACTGAAGCCATTATCGCATACAAGCCACCAGACTAACTTTGACTTCCTGAACCAATTCCGGATGCAACGCATGATGAAAGTTAACACTCCAAAGACACCGGACGAAAGATTTTCAGTATTTAGTTTGCCACGGGGTCACCATAGGATTGTACTAGTTTGCGTCACAGATTAATTATTGATAAGGTCGATTATTGGATTTTCTCGTGTATGATTGTGTGATACAAAGGTATGTTTATGTCTAGCATACTTTGTGAATTTACCAGGAACAGACGGACCTGTCGGGCATATTATAAGCTACAACGAAGATGATCAGCCTCAATCTTCCATGTTAGCAAATGTGACTATCAATTCGTTATCGACGATTAATAGATTCCCCACTAAAAGTGCTTAGAGTAGCAAATTACTCGCTTTACATCAGTCCAAAACATATACCGTTGTTGGAAAGCATTGCCGTCTTTCTGGAGCCAGTATGATGGTGTTGTTAATTTTATTCAGATAATCCAAATACGTGCAACGACTATTTTTATTACCAGATCCATCAGTATAAAACATATACCGGTGTTGGAAAGCATTCCCGTCTTTATCGCGCCAGTATGATGGTGCTTTTAATTTTATTCGGATAATCCATATACGTACAGATTCATCATACAGTCATTGGAGAGTAAGAACGAGAATTTACTTGAACGGCAAGAATACGCAGACTATTACCGCTGTGACAGATTACCATAATAATATAAATCTCGCATAAATGCCAGAAGCACCATCGCCTGACCACCCATTTGCACGTCATAAACTTTATTATTAAAAATGGCAGTGGAAGAACTAGTAAAACCATATATTCTATTAATTTGTTTCCGGACAACGTGGGTGATCAGGAGTTAATCGTTCTAATACCAACACAGTCTTCACGCGAAAATGAAAATCAACCGGAAAAAAACTTTTGAAACTTTCCTCACGGAGGTTATACAGAAGAACGTTCATATGAATACGTGTATGGATCAAGGTCAACCGCCTCCTATCAAGGTCGAATCCCCACATGACTGGATTCGTAATAACGCCGATTATTACGAAATCTAGCATTACCACTGAGCCGAAGACGAAACACTAAGACAATTAATATCACCTATACGTTTACGATCAGATAACGTTCTGTGTGTACAAAAGCGTAAATGTATCACATATACCCCATGAAAACTTTCCAATATCTATGGATCCACGATAAATCAAGTGTTCTTTCAGTTAATCATGCGTGTGATTGTCTTCATTGCGAATTATTCAAATTTAATCAAGTACAAGTTTCAACAATGCCAGTTCCGTTGTTGTGCCATCCACGGGCTAGCCGCAAAATATATATACCATTAACCGTCCAGGGTACTAATGCATCTGGTTTCCTTGTGATAAACGACATTGTGTGCGTCAACGCGGACGCGGTCAAACGTTGGAATCAGGCGATTGGTGCAACGGCTAAGCAATCAGGGTGCAAGGTGCACACATATTAACGATATAGCATCCAAACACGTTTGGGTTATTGATGATCGGATCAAATGGTCAGATGAAACATATTTCGCTGTGTCACGAGTAAAATCTATGTTACAGTTGTCCAGGATGGTTATTAACCCTGAGGTGAACAACGAAGTAGTCGCAAGTATATCTCTGCTCAAGTTCCATAGCGTAATGATATCAATACAACTCGGAAACAATCGCATTTTCGTGTGATAATCGCACAATAATAATAATAATAATAATAATAATAATTAATAATAATAATAATGATAATAATATAAATAATAATAATGAGGACTTTGTATAGCGCCTAATCTTTAGAAGCTCTAAGCGCTTTACAACATTAAAAAAACACCTATAACAATAAAAAAAATATATGCAATGATATGATTACAAAAACAAACACCATGAAATTAGGAAACATAAAAAACATGCTGAAAATGTTTAAAGGTAGGAAACATTATAAGGTCTTTAAGTTTGTCCAAGAAGTCGAAAGAAGTGAGTTTTAAGAGCACTCTTGAATGGGATCACTGTGTTGTCGTTGTGTCTCAGTTCAGTGGGCAATTCATTCCACGTTGCTGTGCTCTGGTGTGCAAAAGAACATTGTCCATATGACTTCGTTTTCATAGTGGTATGATGAGTATACGATTGTCAGAAGAGGAGCGTAAGTATCTTGCTGGTGTATACACATGGGTGAGGTCAGATAGGTATGTTGGCCGGAGTCCGTCAGTGAAACGTAGCACAGAGAACAAATTTTGTGTTTGATTCTGGATCGAATGGATAGCCAGTGTAGGATATAGAGGAGCGGGGAGGTGTGCACTGATCGTGGTAGTCTAAGCATGACTTTTTGAAGTTTCTGGAGTAGAAATTGAGATGAACCAGACGTAACTGAGTTAAAATAGTCCAGTCTTGAAAGTACTAATGAACACACAAGTGTTTTAGTGGCATCATCTGAAAGATATTTGCGAATGGAGCTGATGCGTCTCAGCTCTAGATATGCAGCCTTGCATATGTTCATGACATATCTTGGTGCAATGTGAGAGTACTGTCCAGAGTAACACCTAGGTTTCGTACTGACTGTGTGCATTTAATGTTGGTGTTGGTGATATTTATTATTTGACGTAAATGATGTGACTGCTGAGAAAGTCTTTGTGTTTTTATCAGAATGCCATCAATTGTATTGTCATTCATCTGCAGCTTGTTACATGTCATCCATGATTTCACATCAGAAAGGCACCTCTCTACTCTTTGGATGGTAGCATCAACTTCAGTTGGGTGGCTAGATTTGTATATTTTGGTGGTGTCGTCAGCGTACAATTGGTGAGACTGGATGATGATATAAGACACTTGAGATCGGCTGAGTGTATAGAATTAAGAGAACAGGTCCAAGAACAGACCCATATGGAACACCACAACATAGGTTAACTGGGGTGGAGTGTGTTCCATTTGCAGACCCAATTTGTGTCCTGTTGACCAAGTAGGACGTGAACCACAGTAAGGCTGTATCATGAATGCCAACTACATGATGCAGACGGTGAAGTAATATATCATGTTCTATTGTGTCAAATGCTGCAGACAAATCAAGGAGGGTGAGGACCGTAATCTGTTCGCTATCCAAAGCAGAGAGAAGGTCATTAACTACTTTTAGAAGAGTAGTTTCAGTACTGTGGCAAAGGCGATATGCAGATTGTACATTGCTAAAAAGACTGTTTGAATTCAGATGAGATAAAAGCTGGGATAAAACAACCGTTTTTAAGTTTTTTTTATATGAATGGGAGATTAGAATCTGGGCGGTAGTTCTTTAAATCGTTATGGTTTGTTCAGCATAGGCTTTACGATGGCAGTTTTGAAAAATGATGGAAATTTCCCGGATGAGAGAGAGAGGGGTATTAATAACATCAGTTAGTGAAGACAATACTGTCTCTAAGCACTCAAGCAGTAGTGATTTTGGAATTGAATCAATTTCACATGACTTTGGTGCCCTCTTCATCACGATTGTACGTAAGAAATCCGTAGAGACAAGTTCTTATGATGCTAATGGTTGCTGGAGAAATTCTGTATCCCAACTGTATGGTGACAACGAGTCATTTGAAATTGTGTTGTTAAACTGATCTCTAATGGGTTGTACTGTGTCACGGAAGAACTTTGCAAACATGTCCGGAATGTTGACTGGAGAGATAGTTGGAAGTGGTTACATTTGATCCTTGACATTAGTTTGCTAGTAATCTCGAAGAGCTCTTTGCAGCTGAAACTTTCCATGATCTTAATACTGTAGTGGGCTGATTTCGCTGCATGTACTATGTTTGTGACGTTCTTCTTAGCGGCTTCATAGATTTGCTTATGAATAATGAGTTTGGTGGAAAGCCAAAGCCTCTCAGCTTTAAGGCGGTCTCTTTTAGCAGTGCGAAGCTGGTCCCTAACACTGCTATACCATGGAGAACACTTTTGAATTGATACTCTGCACTTGGTGGCTAGGGAATGTTTGTCGAGAAATGAACGCAGGCAGTTGTCGATTTGTTCTCCTGTAGGAGGTAAGCAAGTTGTTAGGTTTGTTTGAATGTCATGCATTAGTTTGGTTCTATTTATCATACGGAGGTTTCTCTTGGTTGCAAGTAAAGGTGGAGAGTTAGGGACTGATACGTCAAGATGGCATATAATGCAGAGGTGATATGATGTAAGTTCGTGGGATACCAAGGAGGACCGTAGAATATTATCATCAGGTCTATGACGAATCCAGTCTAAACTGTGAGCATGTGTATGGGTTGGTTGGTTAACTGAATGTTTGAGGTTGAAAACAATAATGGAATCTAGGAGTTTTTATGTGTTTAGGTTTCCGGGACAGTTGATGGGTTAGTTGAATGTCCAAGAATAATCAGCTTTCCACCTATCGAATTTCCATACTCCATGAGATTCGGAATCTGCTCCAAAAACAGAGAATCAATCAGCTTGTTTTTGCTACTAGGAGGAGGGCGGTAGGCAGAAGAAATGAACTGACCTTTGTTCCAGTGTGAGTGTGGTTTGCACTAGTTTAAACGATGTGTGGTAGAACTTGAAAGTTGTGGTGTGGTTAAGACGTTTCATCATGGAGTTCTTTGTGATGACAGCAATTCCACGTTCGCGAGAGTGGCGGGGAACGACTTGATGGAGTAATCGGTGGGTGTTAGTCTCTGCGCACTTGGGCTCATCATCTAATGTTTTTTTTTGGCCATGTTTCTGTCAGAATATTCTGATTGTTGATAAAATTAACTATTTATGTGCGCTTTTCCTGTGGTCTACTGATTGGGCATTGAATAATGCAATACGCAGAGGTATCTCTTGGATAGTTGACACAAAGGTTGACGATTTAATAGGATTTGAATTAGGTTATCATACTTAACTGTCGAATTTTTAAATTGTTGAGCCGGAAATGGCATAAGGGAGATAACTGGAATTCTTCTTCCTGTTCTACGACGGCCAGCTTTGAAACAACGTTTCTTTTTTCGCTTCTGCTTACATTTAAGTACTGATGAATGTAGTTCTAGTTCGTTTTGTCTAGAGCACCATATAATGTGCAGAGCCAAGGAATGGTCATTTAAAGCAATTAATGAGGGTCCATCATTGCTGAAATGGGTTGTTTTGCGAGTATCACGTGATGGCGGTTTGTTGAACAACAAGGAAAGTTATAGCAGTGGAGCAAGACAGCTGAGAAAAAGTCTACTTGTTCTCGTTTCCAAAATAAGGAGTTGAAGAAACACATACGAACTGAACAGCCAATGCATGATGAGCACAATAACGTAGACGAAGACAGACAACAAGCACATATATCATAATAAACGGCAGACACACACACACACACACACACACAAAACGGAACAGCTGCTTCAAGCCGGTTAAGCGATGGCCAAGAAAACAGAAACGTCATTGTGATTTATCTGTCTGCTATATTCTTGCATTGGCGCGTAAGCAAAGCAATAACTGTCGTCAGATTAGCTTCCTAATGGAGTTATACCGCGACAGATTTGTCATCTCTTAGTGATTCCTTCTAAAGAACGAGGTCATCAGCGCGGAAACGTCTTAGTGACATACCTTGAATATAATCTTGGTCGTGGTACTTGTGACCTACGCTGTTAGTATCCCACGTGACGGTAACTGTGTATAAGCTGGTATTACCATCAAGTCCTCACGAAAAACGAACGTTTAGGTCCAGTTGTGAGGTAATATATTGCTGGTGTGTTCATCCGACGGATTACACGTGAGATTATATGCGTCGTCAGAATCCACATATTATCAGTAATTCTCCGAACTCAACCCCAAGATCTCCAGGTGCGAACAAAAAAAATGCGTTATATCTATACGTTTATTTTGATCAACCGCTCGAACAGGTGCAACACGTACAAGTGTTACTCAATTACTTTTATTCCTTCAAGGGGATTTAACCCAATCGTGTGTGTAATTTCATTATTGTTTTGCTGATACAACTGCGACAAGTCGTATTACCGATTCGCATGTCACTTTAACATTTCCTGCGCGTATTGATGCGCAAAAAATTGTACGGTTGATAAACTATGAAATATCGGCGACGAATTTGTTCGTGTTATTATTCCATTAGACGAAAATGCCCGGAAATGATCTTTGCCGGGATCCAGCTGCATACGTTTTGGCCATCGTAGTCACGTTTGAATGCGCCAGCAATACTTGTTGAATCTTTGAAAGTTTACGGTTCAGCTTGTTTGTATCAGCTGGCGATGTCAACAACTGTCAACGCGAAGTTGTATTTGGATGCACATACCGGGTCTTGTGGAGATAAAATATCAGCCAGATGAACATGGTTGGGTACCCTAACACAAACTATCCTTGCGGAAGTCTTTTCGGTGCTGGTAAATAAATCTGCCATTATACCTGCTATGCCAACAACAACTTTTTTATCAACATTAAATACATTTGCTAATATGCTAACAGATGGGGTGCTTTACCACTAACCACATAGACTGTAATACACAGATTTCATGTTTCTTGTCCATCAATTCGTCCATTCTCCGCCAAGCATAATGTTCCACTGATAATCCATCTCGCTGCCCGTTTGAGCACCTAATTCATGCATGATTTTTGAATGATGTGTCTATCTTGAAATGATTTGGAATACTTATAAACAAAATCATGTCGATAACACGCACTATCAATTTCGTTTATCCAAATTTCCCGCACGCTGTTCATTATTTTCATTCAATCATATGTCAAATTGTGTTCAAGGTCCACATTAGCTATATCGTGGAAGATATTTATCGTAGGGATAATTTACCCAAAATAATTAAGGAAAATATGGTCATAAAATAAGCAAAAGAAGAGAGAGAGAGAACCAACAAATTTTGTAAAATTCAACAAAGAATTTATTTCACTAAAATAAAAAAATTAAAATGTGATGAGAACTTACGGTATTGCTAATTAAATTCCAAATAATCCTAGAACTTCTAACGCAAGCCTTAATGATCACAATAAACTTTATTGATATATCAAAAATAAATCCAAATTTGGTCATGTTGATGTGCCTGTGACGGCCTGTGTCGTAGTGATGTTCCAAACTTCTTTTGTTTAATCCCAATAATACAACCCGAGAATATATTCTTTTTTTGAATATCACTATAAATACAATTCTCTGCTAACAAAAAAGCTATTTTGTTTGAGTACTTTGTATATACAGTGAAGAATAATTTATATTACATAATATAAATAAATAAATTCCAGCCCAAATAAATACTGGATACAACAATAAAACACCTGATTCTGATCGGAATTTACAGCACAAACGATTAATTTTCTACTAAACAAAATTACATAGTCCTCAACTTGACTTCAGGTCACAATTATCATTGCCTAAAATAACTATTACCTAATGGAAAATTTCTTTCTGGAAAGTTCCAAATGTTTGCAAGATAAAATCTTAGTTACAATTAGAAGGTCTGTTACAAAGGTTATAATATAAGATGTGGTAAACAACAATTCAACCTGGAATTTCATGGAGAAATTCCAATGTTTTGGACTAAGGTTAAATAAACCTGTTGTTTACAAAACCAAAATTAATAATTCGGGTCAGGTAGAAAATGAAATTGATTTTTAACAAGGTTAAGTCCAAAATACAATTATCCAGAGCATATAATGAATAAAAGAACTTACAATGTAAATGAAACATACCTTAATATATATATATATATATATATATATATATATATATATATATATATATATATATATATATATATATATATATATATATATATATATATATATATATATATATATCAGCTCCATTCGCAAATATCTTTCAGTTGATGCCACTAAAACACTTGTGTGTTCATTAGTACTTTCAAGACTGGACTATTGTAACTGAAGTCTGTCTGGTTCATTTCAATATCTACTCAAGAAACTTCAAAAAGTTCATAACACAGCTGCTCGGATCATACTTAGAGTACCACGATCAGAACACACCTCCCCGCTGCTCTGTACCAT
Source organism: Sinohyriopsis cumingii (assembly GCA_028554795.2). Taxonomy (NCBI): domain Eukaryota; kingdom Metazoa; phylum Mollusca; class Bivalvia; order Unionida; family Unionidae; genus Sinohyriopsis; species Sinohyriopsis cumingii. The sequence continues at coordinate 59,397,698 of CM068828.1, forward strand.
ATAATGGCTATCCATTCGATTCAGAATTAAACACAAAATTTGTTCTCTGTGCTACGTTTCAATGACAGACTCCAGTCCAACATAGCTATCCGACCTCACCCGTGTGTACACACCAGCAAGATACTTAACACTCCTCTTCTGACAATCGTATACTCATTATTCCCACTATGAAAGCAAAGTCATATGGACAGCGTTCTTTTGCATACCAGGGCCCAGCAACATGGAATGAATTGCCCACTGAACTTAGACACAAATACATAGTGATCCCATTCAAGAGTGCTCTTAAAACTAACTTCTTTCGACTGCAAGAACAAACTTAGAGACCTAACAATGTTTCCTACCTTAAATATTTTCAGCATGTTTTTTATGTTTTCTAATTTTATGTTCTTTTGTTTTTGTATTCATTTCATTATATATGTTTTTAATGTTATAGGTGTTGTCTAATATTGTTAAGCGCTTAGAGCTTCTAAAGATTAGGCGCTATACAAAGTCCTCATTGTTATTATTATTATCATTATTATTATTATTATTATTATTATATATATATATATATATATATATATATATATATATATATATATATATATATATATATATATATATATATATATATATATATATATATATATATATATCTGATTTAAGATATATTTATTTCAATTTAATTGTTTGTCAGTTTTTAAAGAAATTATTTTTCATTACATGCTATTGGAATGTAAATTTATTCATTAGAAATGATACTTTTTACAGAAAATAATTAGACCTTTGCTGTTCGTTTTGTAAACAACCAGATGTTGATCTAGATCTTGACCTTGATTCAAAATTAGTAGCAACCACGTAGATAAGTTCTATTTTTATTTTAAAATGATTGGTTGTTGTCGATGTGATGATGGGATTACGTGTTTAAGATGCAAACACTTGTTTTTTTTATTTCTTAGATTAAAATGATTGGTTTTCGTCAGGGCCACACTGGGTGTACGTGGTCTTTATCAGGTACACAATTTCTACAAGGTTCTGGAACATGATCACGTGACCCTTTTTCTGCGTTTAAGAATACGACGTAACCTTTGTGTTGGGGAGATATTGTCAGTAGAAGCTGGGCTTTTTCTTACACTGGAAGTTGTATGTTGTTCTGTTTGGAGTTATTTAAAATTACTTGGATTGGAGTTATTTAAAATAACTTGGATTGGAGTTATCTCAAATTACCTGGATTGAAAGGGGTTAATTCGTTTTTCCTGGAAAATACCTGTGCTCATGTGAAATTGTTGAACAAAGACAGTTTTTATAAAAATTTAGTCAGATAACCGGAGTGATATTTCGTGTTTCTACAAGGAACTTTTGACTTCAATCTATAGATTACTGCATACGTCATCGTCTTCCATCTTGAATTCTTTGTCGGGGTTCGAACTTGAAATCAGTAGAACATTTTGTTATTAGGACTTCAAAAATATAATTCATGGATTATTCTTGGGTTATTCTTGAATTTGATTCTTAAAACGTAAGTTCATATTTTTTCATTTTTACAGAATTTTTCCAGGAAAATAAATTATTATATTTTTTTAAGTTTGTTGTTTTCACTCTTTCTTGTCTTACTGATTATTCGAGCCTAAACACGCAACATAAGAACTGGGCGCTCATCCTAAGGATAATTTTGAGTTTTGGATAGAATATTTGAGAAAACTTTGTTTTCTGAAATTAGAATTCCTCTTGTTTTTGAAATCTTAGTGAAATCGGCAAGCTTTTTCTAAAATGTCATCAAATGTGGAAAGCTTTCTTTCAAATCCTACCCAGGAACAATTAGATCTCTTCAAAATAGATGAGTTATTCAACGAGCCAGAAAATACGATCTTTCTGAGGTAATGGCTTCCTTAACGAAACAGGAAATAAGAAATATTTTGGTTCAGTACTTGGTAGAAAAGAATGTTTTGGATAAAATTGCTTTTGTTTGCGAGAGGTAAATCTGTATCAGACTCTGACATAAAAGTGGAGGAATTAGAACTAAAATACAAGATGGAATTGGAGTTGAGGAAGCTGGAACTGAAGAAAGAGAAAAACAAATGCATTTACAAGCAGAAGAAAAAGAGAAAGAAAGGCAAATGCAATTACAAGAAAAACAAATGCAGTTACAATATGAGAGAGAGAGGGGTGAAGAGAGAAAGACAAACAAATGCAAATGCAGTTGCAAGACAAAACAGATGCAAATACAGTTACAAGAAAAACAAATAGATACGGAAGAAAGAGAGGGAGGGAATATCAATGTAAAATGAAGGAAATGGAGCTGGCAATTGAAAAGTATATTCACACTTCAAATCCAAATTTAAGTTTGGACCTTGCACAGAATATTAGATTAGTGCCCCTTTTCAGAGAAAAAGAAGTAGACAAATATTTTACTCGTTTTGAAAACGTTGCTTAAAAGTTGAGGTGGCCAAGGGAGCATTGGACTCAATTATTACAATGTGTACTCACTGGTAAGGCTAGTGATATCTACAATTCACTGTCAGTTCACCAAAGTGGTAACTATGATGTAGTCAAAGATTGCTTCTTAAGGGGTTATGATGTAGTCCCTGTAGCTTATCGGTAAAAATTCAATAACTATAGAAAAGAAGATGGACAAACTCATGTCGAATTTGTTAGAGAAAAAGAGCATTTATTTGATAGATGGTGCTTAGCCAAGAAAGTTGAAAGAGATTATGAAAGTCTCAAACAACTTGTATTACTTGCAGATTTCAAAAACTGTGTCCATAGTGACATTATGTTTTATCATGACGGGCATCATATTGAAACCTTGGAAAATGCTGCTCGTGCTGCCAAGAGTATTCTTTAACTCATAAAGTTCCTTTTGTAAATAAGACTTCTACTCAGCAGTCTTCTGGCAGAAAAGTATTTCAACCTAAAACAAGCCCTTCTAAAATTCAAACTGGCACAACTTCTAAAAACCAAACTTCAGAGAAGCTTGATTCCAGATCATTGTCTCTTGCTACTTGTACCTATTGCAAGAGAAAAGGACACTTATTTCTGATTGCTACAAATTGAAAAATAGGCATCAGAATCAAGACATACCTGTTCCAAATGCTATTATTTCTAAGAGGTTGAGGTCACGGTCATGTATTGAAAGCAATATATTTGTTGGGTCTAATAAACCCCAGTCTGATTTTATTATGAAGAATTATGAACCAATCATATCGAAGGGTTCTATATCACTCCTGGGTGATTCAGCCAATCATATCCCTATTAAAATTTAGGTGACACAGGAGCTTCTCAGAGTCTTTTATTGTGAGATACTTTGCCTTTTTCTGAGAAGCCTTCTTCTAATGAGAGTGTTCGTATTTAGGGAGTAGAGTGCGGCTTTATTAATGTTCCTCTCCATTGTGTAAATTTATCATGAGACTTAGTCTCAGGACCCGTGACGGTCGGAACGGTCTCTGATTTACCCGTTGAAGGCATCCATTTATTACTTGCTTGGATCAGAAAACAGATCCAACTGAAAATTAATTCCCCGATTTATTTCCACCTTGTGCAGTTACTAGAGCTATGGCAAAGAAAGCTCTTGAGAATGATGTAAATAAGGAAAGTATTCCTTTAGCTGTCACATGTACTGGTCAGGTGTTTGAAGAGGTAACATTCACACATTCACTCCTTGTTTGGATTAATCAGAAGGTATTGATCACATTGATCCTGTTTTAATGACTCATTCTCTTTATTCTAATCAAGATGATAAACGACAATCACTTGTCGTCGAACAGGAAATAGATCATGAAATCTCCTGTTTGTTTCAAAAGGCCATTAGTGAAACTGAAGCCACTGAGGTTCCTGTCTGTTATTTCATTAAAAATGGAATTCTTATGAGTAAATGGAGACGTTCTGAGGTACCTGCTGATGACGAATGGTCAGTGAACTATCAAATTGTAGTTACAGACAGGACGCACTTAGTCTGGTCCATGAAACACCATTGTCTGGTCATTTAGCGATCAATAAAACTTATCACAAGATTTTATCTCACTTTTATTGTATGAAATGCAAAAGTGATGTTAGTAAATACTGTAGATCTGGTCATACCTGTCAAATGATAGGAAAACCAAGTCAGAAAATTCCCAAGGCTCATATACAACCTATTCCTGCCTTTGACGAACCATTTAGCTGAATTATGGTAGATTGTGATGATCCCTTACCTAGGACCAAGTCAGGTAACCAATACATGTTGACGACTATGTGTACGTCAACAACGTTTCCAGAGGCAATTCCCTTGAGGAATATAAAATCTAAAATAATAGTAAAAGCTTTGATAAAGTCTTTTACACAATTTGACATTTCTAAATCTGTCCAGTCGGGTCAAGGGTCAAATTTTTGGTCTGTAACTTTTCAGCCTTTTATGCTTTAATTTGGCATTCAGCAGTTGAAGTCAGAAGCGAAATTACGGTTTGACAGAACATCAATGGAGAGAACTTTTGAGTTTGGCAGTAATGAGGTTCTGTCTCTCTATCTCATTCTTCAAATTTTTCTTCACTTTAGATAATATTTCCGGATTTTCCTACAAGGACAAACAAAATTTTCCATGACGTTGAAATTGTAAATTCTAAACCTGTCAAACAACATCCGTACAGGATGAACCCTCTCAAACAGGAATACTTGAAGAAAGAAATTTAATATTTGCTGGTTAATGATTGTATAGAGCCCAGTAAAAGTGACTGGAGTTCACCATGCATACTAGTTACAAAACCAGATTAAACTTTCCATTGATGTACTGATTATAGAATAGTTAATAATGTGAGAAAAACAGGTTCATTCCCATTACCAATAATCGGTGACAGTATTGATAAGATCGAGAATGCCAAGTATGTTACCAAATTTGACCTTATGAAAGGATATTGCCAAATCCCACTAACGGAAAGAGCAAAGAAAATTTCGGCATTCGTGACTCCAGATGGACTTTACCAATATAAAGTAATGCCGTTTAGGATGAAAGGGTCGCCAAGTATATTTCAACGTCCCATGAATATGATTATCTCTGGTCTAGACAATTGTGATGCTTACATCGATGATGTCATCATCACAACGACACCTGGAAAGAACATTTAGCAACAATTCGGTAATTTTTTGACAGACTCAAATATGCATGTTTGACAATTAATTTATCTAAAAGTGAGTTCTGCCGTGCTAGTGTAACATTTATAGGATACATCGTGGGACATGGACAAGTTAAACCTATAGATGCTCAGGTCAAGGCTATCTCTGAATTTCCCGTACCTGTAAATAAAACGCAACTGATGCGATTTTTAGGTATGGCCGGATACTATCGAAATTTTGTTCCAATGTTTCTCTAATTGCTGAACCCCTGACAAATTTATTGAGTAAGAAAAACAAGTTCTTTTGGACTGAAAAATGTCAGGAGGCTTTTGACAAGATGAAATACTTAAAAGCGAACCAGTTCTTCAGCTCCAAATTTCAGCCAATCTTTTAAACTCTCTGTTGATGCAAGTGATGTTGGGGTTGGAGCAGTTTTGATTGAAGAAGATGAAAATGGTATTGATCATCCAGTGTGCCATTTTTCCAAGAAATTAAATAAGCACCAAGGGAATGATTCAACAATCGAGCAGGAATGTTTGGCTTTGATATTGGCATTACAACATTTTGAAGTTTACCTAAGTTCAGCTCCTTCTTCGATTATTGTGTTTAGTAACCACAACAATCATAATTTCATCGGCAAGATAAAAAATAAAAATCAAAGACTACTAAGGTTGAGTTTGTTGCTACAGGAATATAATCTTGACATCAGGCACATTAAAAGAAAAGATAATTTAATAATCGAAGCACTTTCCCGTGTATAACAATGTATTATTTCATGTACACTGTGTGTAATTTATATGAGTTCTTTTTAACCTCATGTATAATTAGTCTGTGGTAAAAAGAAAGCTTTATCATATAAATCTTTCTTTTCTTTATTGGTGGAAGTGTTATGTATAGTTGATTTAATTATATCTGATTTAATATATATATATATATATATATATATATATATATATATATATATATATATATATATATATATATATATATATATATATATATATATATATATATATATATATATATATTTATTTTTATTTAATTGTTTGTCATTTTTAAAAAAGAGTTGTTTTTATTACATGCTATGGTAGTGTAAATTTATTCACTAGACATGATATATTTTCCAGAAAATAATTTGACCTTGACTGTTCGTTTTGTAAACAACCAGGTGTTGATCTAGATCTTGACCTTGATTGAAAATTAGTAGCAACCACGTAAATAAGTTATATTTATATTTTAAAATGATTGGTTGCTGTCGAGGTCATGATGCGACCACGTGTTTAAGATGTAAACAATTTGTATTATTTTCATTTATTGGAGTAAACTTATTGGTTTTGTCAGGGCCACATATGACGTATATTGATCAAAAACGTTGTATAAACTGTATTATTTTTATTATAATGTGTAAACTGTATATATATATATATATATATATATATATATATATATATATATATATATATATATATATATATATATATATCATACAGTTTACACATTAAAATATACAGTTTATACAACGTTTTTCATCAATATACGTCATATATATAGTTTACAGAGCATTTTCCAGTAAAATATACATAATACAGTTTGCACAGCGTTCTCCGCACAAATGTACATTATACAGTTTACACCGCGTTTTCTTTTAGTTCATACTGCATTTCCGTATTAATATATATGCACATAGGATTAAAATGTCAAGGATATAATTATCTAAAGCCTATCTTACTATCAAAGCTTGAGAGGGATTACCCATCAACAATTAAGCGCTGTTTGACAGTATTCTAAAATATTTGGATTTATTTTTGTCAACTCTTCTAAACTCTTCACCACAATTACAGAAAAAAAGTAAAGCATTAAGGGCCATGCAAATGAGTCGTGATTTTTCAAAATCAATTAAGGGATGAACTCCATGTATTTTTTCTCGTTTTGTAAAGCATGATATCATGCAAGATTTGTAGGTTTTCCCCCATGTGACGTCCCTTTGTATCATCCCCGATGTCTCACCTCTTTGTATCGTCCCCGATGTGTCGCCCTTTTGTATCTTCCCCTATGTATCGCCACATTTCACTTCTGCACATAAATACAATGAATTATAACAATGTGATGGTTCCTTTAAAGCTGTGAATGTATAAAATTGTGATACTGCACTGTTCAAATAACAGACATGAAGATATGATACGATGATAATGTAACAAAAATTAAATTACGTGATAAGGCCGTTCATCTAACGGACATGAAGATACTCTTATTGCACTGCGATGGGCCATACCACATGGAGTGAATCCACATATAAAGAATTCCTTCCCGTCTGCCAGAGAATCCGTTTAAATCACACTTCCGCGCAGACCAAGTCCGGATCGGGTCATCGATACTTAGTCCCCTCAGATAACACAACAGTGATCCGGGCCATACGTCACTTCCACTCAGGTAACACTAGTTGTAGAAGTAAACGTTATTATTGAACTAAGCGTACTGAAAATCATCTGGAAATGTGCACAACTGCACTCGGTTCTTGTTGTTCTTATTCATTAACGTCAGGCTATATATGGCGGCCAGTATAACTGGTGGAAGAAGAACCCTGGAAAACCCAGGGAAGAACCACTGACCCACGAGAAGCTACTGGCAGGCTTTCCCACGTACCTACACTAGCCGAGCCTGAGACTCGAACTCACGCAGACAGAGGTGAGTTGGCAGTGATCCGGAACAGTGAGTGCTTTAAACCACAAGGCCACAAGGGGCCCCCTCTGTACTCGTTAATACAGGGGCTAAATCATTTTAGTGTTATGGTACAAATACCGCTATACTGTTATGTATACGTACATAAGTAAAATCTAGTTACAAATTAAAGCTGTTCCACGTTAAGTACGATTCTGTGGAAACTTCACTATAACCAAGTTTAGAAATGAATGCATCTTCAAGACGAATAATGATATCGGATGATAAAAAGCCAGAGCCATTATCATCATTTACGATGCACAATATTATATTATATTCATCTGTAAAAGGAAGTATTATCTTGTGTGAAATTTGTCTAACAAACTGGAATAGTGCGGCAAGAACTCCAAATCATCCAACGTAGCAAAGTACTTCACCTTTCGCAGTTGACAAAAAAAGAAAACGGTATACAATTACTATATACCTGTACACCTAAAATATAACTTGAAATATAACTGTCATAAAGGATAGCGTCCTTACAAGGCATTCAACTATGTGACTTAAACATTTAAATTTTATATACTTGTATTTGTTGGGAACCACGGAAGGAAGACATCGGGTAATTAGCTCATATTTGCATGCATTTTCCACAGTAAGTCACTTGACCAAGTGAATAAAACTAAAATATCGCAATTGTTTGACACAATGAAAACAACCGCAATGGCCAGTGATGTATGTGGCAACTGGATACTTACTATATTTACTTTAGAAGACAACACACTGGCAACTTTGTGCACTCATGACAACTTATATACATTTACTGTGCATTTATTTTGTGCACTCATGACAACTTATATACATTTACTGTGCATTTATTTAGTGACACTTTTGTCAGGTGAAAATACATTTTTTATCTGATAGTCAGTTGAATACTAACTAAAAGAAACCAGAATGATTAGCCTTAATACATTTTGATTAGTCCTGTTTAGTACTGGACCAATTGCAAACCGCAATTATTTTTATTCACAGCATGCTGAATGCAGCAGTACAGGTAAGATTATATCCTATTGCTGCATGACAAATTTGTCATAATGCTTTTGCGCGTTTTTATTTTTGTTTCAGTCGACATGGTGTGTTGGTAAAAGCTCAGCTCTACTAAAAAGTTAACGTGATTAGCAATATATTTTGCTGAGAGCCACATTTCCCTTTTGTTTCCTCAGTGTTAAAAGCTTTTTGTTCAGGCGAAGTCGATGCAATTTCAGGTAGGCGCAGGTAAACTAAGTGAAAATAAAATAGCATAACAATTTCCTCGCTGTCCGTTTTTGATGGTGAGTCTATGAACATTTGAAGGAACATCTTCAAAGGCGCGCAACATTAAACTGTGAATGCATTTTTAAGTGCTCATTGTAAACAGAATGGATCATGTTTTTATTTCATTCGACATTTGACTGTACGTAAAGGCTGTACTGTCTATTAGCTGGAAAATGTTAATTCATTTCAGGAGACTGGTTGGAAAAAAGGTCAAGTTTAAGCTTTAGTGTTTTGACAAAGACCTTTCATGAATTTCTTGAGATTTGTCGATTTAATTGGTCTCTGACATATTGCTCTTTACAAGCTTTGCCTTTTCGACAGCCTTAGAAACATAAATAACTTTCCTATTAGACCAAATGAACAAGGTTTCTAAAACAGCTACACCAGCACTTGTCAAGTAATAGATCATGCTATTTCAGTGATTGTGTTTTGTTTATTTTTAACGTAGCCTGAAGAATTTAAGTCCTATCGCTACGATATCTGCAGTGGTGCAGTTTATTGTGACGTCTAGCACAAAGGAGCATCATGCCGCAGACATATGACATAATTGGCATTATGACACACCCATTCACGTTATCCTGAGACCAGGCCGATAAGTCGTAACAATAACCTCTTAATGCTGAGCGCCAAGCTAGGCAGCTGCAAGATTAGTATTTTAAAATTCTGTTTCACCGGTTAGCTGTAGAATTATTCAAAATATACCAGTTCTCCTGAAACCGAAAATATGTTAATCATATCTTGATATCTCATCTCCCTTTAGCCTAAATCATGTATATTGACCTGTGAATGGTGCTTCGGTTAAATTTGGTAATATGTCAGTAGTTGTTCTGCTTAAAATTTGAATTAAATAATTTAGCATTTAAGTAATTGTGGTTCTTTACACTATTCATAGCCGATGTTATATTATTTCTTTGTGCAAAGATAAAAGTATTCGATGGTTTCTTTTTCCAGCAAATAGTTAGCCTTTTCATTGTAAGATCTTTTCCGTTATAAACGCTATCTTATGATGATTTTGCTTGTTGAATATTTATATCAAACCATTGGGCATGTCATGTGTTTTTGCATGTTTCCACGTCATCATTGTCATTTAGTGCCACTGGTCCTCCTCCCGAGTTATATGAACTCGTTTGAGGGAAATCTTTTTTCTTTTACTTGTGTAATGTTTATGCATATTGTTCCGTTAACCATTTATTCATTTCAAGGCATTAGTTATGTCCCATTTAATTTGTCTCCACAATTTAATATTTGTCTGATCAACTGGACTTTCATGCTAAATGTAAAGCTGTATTAAATAATGTTCTTTGGCATCCATTTTAAGTAGTATAATAACAGGTATAAACGATTTCATATTTATGTCATATTTTGTCATTTTTGTGGTTGATTCCAAGACAACTACTTAAGTAATCAGTCCCCATATGCTGTTTTCAATCTATCTTTTTATTCTCTTTTAGTTGAATCATTGCAACTGACCTTGTAAAATATATGAGATCTTGAAATTGTATTGTATATTTAGCCACACATAATTCATAACCCCACTGAATACGTATTTTATTTCCTCCTAATAAAGCACGTGTTCAGTCCATTAAGCTATCATGGCTAATGATGTTTACTGTAGTGTTAACGTCAGTAACAGTAATCTGATAATCTGCATCGTTCTACAGCATTATAAGATATCTATTTTTTTTTTAAATCAATGTATCAACAGTTTTATTCTGCTTGATGTTTTGTTTTATAACACACCTTTCACCACATTTTTAAATCATCCAAATTTGTAAAGAAATACGTATTATATATTGATAGTAATATTATTGATTTTATTCTAAATTCATTAAATATTTATAGCACCGCATTGAAAATTGTTGAATTCGATACAGTGTGACTTACTGACATTATTTATGGTGTGCAATAACGTCTAACTATCCTCGCTAATTGTCTTCCCACTCTAGCTGGTCTGGAAAGTTTTTCAAGTTTGATCCCCTCCTTCCTGATACATTTATTTTATGTGCGGAGATTTTAACCCATATGATACTGAACATAGATATCACAGGTATGGAGATAAATAATACTGGTATAGAAATAAAATAGAATGGTATAAAGATAAATAATACTGGTATAGAGATAAATAATACTGATATAGAGATAAACAATACTGGTATAGAGATAAATAACACTTATATAGAGATAAATAATACTTATATAGAGATAAATAATACTGGCATAGAGAAAAATAATAACAGTATGGAGATAAAACATACTGGTATAAAAGATAAATAATACTGGTATAGAGATAAATACTACTTGTATTGAGATAAATAATACTGGTATAGAGATATAACAAAAATACTCGTATAGAGATACATAATAGAGATAAAGTAACACTGGTATAGAGATAATAATACAGGTATAGAGATAAATAATATAGATAAATAATACTGGTATAGAGATAAAAATACTGTATAAAGATAAATAATACTAGTATAGTGATAAAATAAATACAGGCATAGAGATAAATAAGAGATAAATAATACTGGTATAGAAATAAATAATACAGGTATAAAGATAAATAATACTGGTACAGAGATAAACAATACTGGTATAGAGATACAAAATACTGGTATAGAGATAAATAATAGAGATATATAATACAGGATAAGATATAAATAATACTGGTGTAGAGATAATATTACAAGTTATTTTATATCACGATATGCGGATGACACATTTCTTAATTTTGAAGGTTCTGAGAAATTCCCAAAATCAGGTCTATATATATTAATCCAGTTTCCACAGTACCGTGGTCTAAGTTTTAGCATCGAAGAAAGTAATAACAAAGGCAATTTTGTGTTGGTATTACAACTGTATGTAAAACTAAGTTCTGCATAGAGAGTAGGGCTCGACCTGGGACTACACAGATTTACTTTCGTTGGCATAAAATATTTGTTTAATTTGGAAACAACGAATATTCTTAATTATCATTATTTAGTTAGGCACAATGAAATTTACTGAATGGTCAAAACGACCTTTCACACGTTTCAGAAAATGGACGGTGTTAAAAAATTAGCTTTTCTGAAGATGATTCCCTTCCTACTAACCTTCCCAAACGTCATTATGTATAAAAATAATACAAAAGCTGATAAGTGATAAATACAATATTGTGCATGAAAAACAGTACAGTTAAAGGTATTGATGTGTGAAGAAAATGAGGTTAGAAAACAATGGTAGAAGGTGGATTTTGTAGGGAATGAGGTTCGAAAACAACGGTAGAGGGTGGATTTTGTACGAAAAGAGGTTAGAAAACAATTGTAGAGGGTGGTATTACGTATATTTGATTTAATTTATATTTGATTTATTTTGTGTTTTATTTGATTTGATTGTTTGTGGGTTTGGGGTTTTTGTAAAAGTAAATTTACATGTCAATGTAATGTAATTTTGTTACTAGGAATTTTATATTTTCCAAAAAATTCAGTTTGACCTGAATCTTTCCATAAATATCTAATAATAGAAAAACTGTTTCTATTTTTGACTTAGTTACTGGCCTTGATTGAGGGTCAAGTAAACAAGATTTTCTCAGAGTAAAATGATTGGTTCTTATCAAGGATATACCAGGGCTACGTGATTTTTATATGCATTTCCAAAATTGCGAAATACTTAGCATTAATAGTGATGTTTAGAGAGAGATCTTAGAGTTTTTGGGCTTTTAAACACTTAATGTCAAGTTGTTTTCTTCTGTGTGACCAGTATTGAGTTTTTTTTAGTTTTTGAGTTTTATTTTAATTTTTCGGATTCTAAAAGATTAATTCGTTTTTCTGGAAATATTTTGTGCTCATACAGAATTCTTGAACAAAGACATTTCTAAAAAAGAATATTTGGGATTTCCAAAACCGGAGGATTATTTATGGTGTCTTTACAATGAACTGTACACTTCAGCACAGTACAAGTTACAGGATACGTAATCGCCTTCCATCTTGTATTCTTCGTCTGGACTCGCACTTGAAATCAATAGAATATTTAATTATTAGGACTTCTATAAAAAATAGTGGATTATTCTTGGATTATTTTTAGATTTGATTCTTGAAACCGTAAGTTATTTTTTATTATATTTTACAGTATTTGTTCCAGGGAAATAAATTATTATATTTTTCAAAGCTTCTTGTTTTTCACTCTTTCTTGTGTTACTGTTTATTCGAGCCTAAACACGTAACATAAGAGTGAATTTTATACGAAATGAGGTTAGACAGCAATGGTAGAGTGTGGATTTTGTACGAAATGAGGTGGGGGCCCCGAGTGGCCAAGTGGTCTAAAGTGATCACCGTTCCGGATCACTGACATCTCACCTCTGTCTGCGTGGGTTTGAGTCCAAGGCTCGGCTAGCGTGGGTACGTGGGAAAGCCTGCCAGTAGCTTCTCGTGGGTCGGTGGTTCTTCCCTGGGTTTTCCAGGGTTCTTCCTCCATCAGTTATACTGGCCGCCATGTATAGCCTATCTTGTGCTGAAAAATGGCGTTAAACCCTATAACAACAACAACAACAACGAAATAAGGTTAGAAAATTTGTCAGTCAAATAATTAACTGCTTAATCAGTGTACAACTATATAGCTTTTTTGTCATACCAAAGACTTATAAAAATGGTACTAACGGCTGCTTCGTTTGGCGCTCAGCAATTAAGAGGTTAGTGTTAGAACTGCTCGGCCTGGTGTCAGAATCATGTGAATTTCTGGGACATCATCAAGCTACGTTAAAAATCCAAAAACGCACAACACACATACTATCATGCAACGTATGCAGCTTTACAAAGTGCATCCTATATATATATATATATATATATATATATATATATATATATATATATATATATATATATATATATATATTAGTTTAATACTTACACATAGACAATCTTGGATACCTAGTAACTCTCGCATATTGATATCTACTACGGGGTCAAGTCATGTGCTCGTGAAAGTAACCACCTAAGGTCGCAGCCAGGAAAGATGCCAGGTGAGTTTTGGGAACGGCTATCGCATCCTTTAAATGTCGTCCTAATGGTTAGTACCTCACCCACGCCCGTTCCTCTTCCCCATTCTGTGAGCTCTGGTACGAAACGTCCAATTTTTAAAGAAGACACGAGCAACATAAAAAACATGCCGGCCAATCGGAAAAGATGTGTGTATGTGATTAAATTAAATTAAATTGTAGCCACTGAGGCCTAATGATATAAATTACAATATAAACCGTTAAAGAAGAAAAAAGATGACAAAAAGAAGCAAAATAATTTTTTTACAAGTATGGGTTTGAAAAAAAGGATTTGGAAAATAAAAAATCGTTTCAAACTAGTTGCGTTAAATCTTTTTATTCTTTTATGTTAAACATGTTGATTAGAAAAAATAAATTTGATGCGCATTACAACAAGCGTAATCGCTAATCATGCTGTTAACAAAGGAATGGTTAGGCCAGGCTGAATCTAGTTTGCTTGAATTACCTAAAAATGTACTTGCATTCAATACCAAATAAGAACGTGACACAATAGCTCAAGAACCTAACTTGTTCAATTTCTTTCAAATAATAGCTAGCTTTACGATCCTTTGCATGCGTGAGCGACAGTTGTACGTGTGTGTGTGTGTGTGTGTGCGACTTGGATTTTAACAAAGCTTTAACAATTTTTCAGTCATATCGCTAACGATGTCCGCAGTGTGGCAGTTTATAGTGATGTCTAGCAATGGGACATCTGCCCCAGACATACAGCATGATGCCCCACCCAGACACATTATCCTGACACCAGGCCGACCTAACAGTCCTAACACTAACCTCTTAATGCTGAGCGCCAAGCGAGGCAGCTGTTAGTATCATTTTTGCAAGTCTTTGGTATTACTCGGGTGGGGATTGAACCCCCGACTTCACGTATCCGAGGCCACCGGAATGGTTACGCGATAGTTGTAATTAATAACATATCACTATTTACATCATACTCCTACCCTGCAATATTGCCGGAAAACAACTGATTGAATTTTTCGACCCATCTTATTGATGAGCCATCTACAGTAGAATATACCTTTTTTGACCTCCAAATCACCCATTTTCAGGCAAAACAAGTCACTAAAAAGCGATAACGTTATTGAACTTGCAATGCAACACTGATGAAAAAGGAAACCCCGAGCCTATGGACATGAACAAATATAGCAAATCTAATTTTTCGACGTGAAATAAAATAAACGATCACCTAACCGATTCTTTACGAAGTTGTTTATAGTACACGAGCCATTAATTTCAATCCGCAGCATAGCACCCATCTCCCGCCCCTGGATAAGTACAGGGAGCTAAATCATTAAATGTTAAATTTTCATTCAAGAGTTATTCTTAATTGTCGCAACATTTGCTCAATAACTGCACATTCCGAATTTGACAACCGTATGAGTAACAAGTTGAAAAAAGTTTTTTAAAATATTTTTTTTTAACGGGATCAGATGTGCTGCTGCTGAGATTTTTCATACTCGAGCTTTTAAAAAACTTGGGAAAGTGTTCGTCCGTCAGTCCGCCTGTATGACGCTTTCCTATATTAGTTTATCAGTGTTTGGAAATCAAGTGAATTATGAATACAATTTACTCGTCGAAAATCGACATTTATTAATTTGAAGAGGCGAGTTTTCATGTCCTTCATCATCGATGATGAATGCAGTCCATAAATAGCAGTACTTCTGCTTTTTGGAAAATATTTGTCACGAAAGGCATACAAACATTATTTCCACAATTTTATGATTTTTATTTCAAACTAATTATAGTGGACTGACATTGTGAATTTTGGAAAGAAATGTGAATATGGTCCAAGTAAAACGAACGTTTTCACCTACAGGAAGAAGATCTTTGACTCGTATCCTGAAGTTATGGATAATACAACTATAATTCTGTTGGCAAAACACGTATACAACTGATGCAAATATAAAGACAAAAAAGTCAAAGTCCAAACACTGATTGAAGAACTGTTTTTTTTAATACTTGAACAAGATACAGTTACAGTTGCTACCAAAACTGTATTTTCCTTTCTGTGCTACTGAGGTTTTCAAATGAAACAAAAACCTCCCAAACGAATTCTTTGTCTGAAAGTAATATAGCATTGAACATTTCCTGAAATGGTTTGAAACTGTAATCAGGTCATATACTATGAATAAAAATACACCGTTCAAATTTTTTGTCTACCTCAAATGGTTGTTACTCAGCTATGTTATCAAGAATTTGACGAAAACAATGTCTAGAAAGGTGCAAGTTATGCCTAAGAGTGCTCAGTCTAAAAGCCAAAAGGAAGCCTTTTTCTCAGTTTATTTTTATGCTTTTATTTTATACATTTAATTAAGCTTCAAATTACATATTCAATTTAATCGCTATGGTGTAGTATATTTCTATTCTATACTTGTTCTACTGAAATGTATGTATCCTGTATTTAAAACTCATTTTTGTTAAGTTTTTACATTTTTTACTTGTGTCAAAACTCTCATCATAACAGAAAACGTGATTCCCAATGGGTCTGATCAGATTAGTTCCCTTGCTTTAAAATGCAAACTGCTAACTTGGCTTCACTGTGGTAGCAGTGTCAGCCAATCAGATGAAAGATTTTGTACTTATTGTGTAAATCTAGCTTATTATCCAATGTATCAAAGAGCTTAATGATATAGCCCATATTTAAAATTTGATCAATGAGAACAGAAATATTACTTCTTAAGTGGTAACAAACTCAAGTCAATTACATGAGATATCAACCAGTTAGTATGCATGGCCCTTGCTCATCTCTGAACTCGTCTGAAATCATATTAATACACACATATATTCCAAGTTTAATCGAACTCAAATAAACAAAACAAATTGCTGCCTGAATGGTGGTAATAACCTCTTCCAATTTGATGCATGATCATCTACCTTGAAGACAAAAGCTTATATTCCAACAAGTTTGATTAAATTTGGGTCTCAAAAATGACTTCCAGAGTTGTATCTAAGTTAACTAATCAGGTGCATGATCACTTCATTAATATGCATAAGGGTTTTGGTCATTAATGAACTTGGAGATTTTTATTATATAAACCTATATCTAAAGCTTGATTAAAATTGGATAAGAAATGGTCTCAAGCACTTGTTGTGAGACGAATGCATGACAGATAATGGATGCAGCGACATACCATATATACTTGCTAATAAAATGAGTCCAACTTGAAACTGCACAAACCAAAATCTGCTGTTGCATAAAGTGCTGTCAGATCTGGGTCTGTGCAATTTGTAAGAGGTAATCACTAGAACAAACACTATAGACCCTGATCTTCCCATGCAATATGCTATGGCAGATCTGGATCTTTTTTTTTTGTACTCTGACTCGAGTTAAAAGCAAGTACCATAAGCTCACTTGGCTTTATGGCCTCTAATGCCATGTGAGCTAAAACACTGCTATGATGGCCTAGGTGAGCTACCAATGAATTCATTTGTGTGACTTCACTGGTTTATGCTTCACCTTCCTACCAAGGGTTTCAATGAAGAAAAAAAGTCCCAAAACTTCAAATATGTGTAAAAACAAAGAAACTGCTTTATTAGCTTGAAAATCAAATCAGGTCAACTAAATATACATACATAATTATGCTCCCCAAACTTGATTAGTCTAAGTGTTTTTTGCAAAATGGTTCTGATGAGCTTCTTGTGGTGGACATTTCATATGGATATACAAACAAACAAGACTAAATCACCATGTCCTTACTGCAAGCAGTGGAAGCATGAAACAAGTCATATTTGTTCATGGTCCAAAAGTGAAATTTTATTATGCTGAATTGTGAAGATCAAGATCCTACAGTACATCAAAACTATTAAAATTCAACTAGAAAATCTGTACATGAAATTCATATTTTTTTAAAGTAAATATACAATTTATACACAACAGTATTATAAAGTACAAAAACTATACATGCATTGCATAACAATTATTCATTTACATATATTATCTTTAAAGTCTACATAAGGCATGTGCAACCTACATTCTGAGACTTGGTTTTATCTTGAATCTATTACTTTTGACAGGCACTGATTGGAGATCTAGGGATTCTAGCAACTACTATGTTCAACATGGGGAAAATATCCCGTAACATTTATAGAATTCCTAGCCACAATCTCACAAACGTAGGTGCAAAAGATTCAGTTACTTTAAATACTTTCAACAGTTTTGAAGTTATGCTCCTGAAACAAAAATTGTTATGGACAGACAGACAGACATACCAATAGCTACATCCCCTCATACTAAATACAGAGGAGATAACAGAGGATGGTTACATTTATATATAAAAAATTGATAATATAAGGGTTTTTTTTTCTTCCCATATCACAGACAATTTTAGATCAGTATCCTTATTCTTAATTTTGTGTCTTTTATTCACTATATTAAAACCCTCATTTTTAGTGTGCATTGCACGTAATATGACAATAACTGGTTTACACTGTGTTACAATCATCTCTACCAACAGATTTTTCAAAGTATGAACAGTGCTTCTCCAAACCAGCCAGCTGTAGGAATGAGCAAACTGGATAAGAGTTGGCTGCTGAAGGGCTGATTATAACGATTATGAAATGTGCAAAGTTCACCTGAATATATAGAATATTTTCAGTTGTGGCGGATGAGACAGAACAAGGATATCAAATAGGTAAGTAATAAAATTCAGTAGATTGGCTTCTATAGGATTCAGTATGAGCCACAGTTTTGTCAATTTAATGAAAAAGGAAGAGTTGCATATTTCATAGCTCATTACAAACACTTTTATTTTAGTAAAATCCACAAGCATGATGAATTTCCTTCACAAGTTTACTGACTAGTGTCCACTGATGACATTCATCATAATTATAAAATTATACAGACACTTCGGTCCTAAGACATTTCTGCTATTGATGTTTCAGCCCAAAGATAATTCAGCTCTAAGATATCTGGCTGTAAGACAATTTGGTCCTAGACATTTCGGTGGCTATATTTAAATATAAATTTGAAATACAAACTTCGAATATTTTTAACATTTTATATTGGAATTTTAAAAAACCAACTAATTATTAGAATTGGTTAAGCTAACATTATTATAACTATTCAATACTTTGGAGGGAAAAATTATGAAAGAATGGGAAACAAGCTATCAGACATAACTCAATGGATTAAAACTAGTGTTTAAAATTTAGCAAAGATTTTCCAATATATATTTAAATATAGACAGGCCAGGAACATCTAAATTCAACATTTATTGTACATTTGGATAGCAAACAATTATATAAACAAAAACATATGAATTACATCACCACACACTTGACAAACACAATGTCTCTTGGTATGTATATCAACTATCTTTCCCATGGTGATACATATGGTGTCAATTTTATGCAATCTGATGTCTTCCACTCTCCACTGTTGTATTTATCATATGCCTTCTCAATCTTTCTGTCTATACATGATTACACCTGATGCCTATGTCAAAAAACATCCTGTTCTGACGCAAATTGCAAGTTCACATTAAAAAAACTGCCGAAAGACCATGCATAAAAACCTTAATATTACAAAACATAACTAATCAGTACATTGTGCATTAATTTATAACTATTAGTCAATATTTCTAGTATACTGTAGAACAGAGATGTAGGAGAATACAAGTACTCGAAGGCATCCTATACTATTCCAGATCTTGCATCTAAATCTCCTTTTGAAACATCAAATTATAGACAAACCCATTAAGACTTTAATTAGCATATACCGCAAAAGACTTGAAAGACCCCTGGTTGGAAAGAAAACCCTATTAGCCAATAGTTGATGCATACGACCTTTTAAGTCTCATAATTAGTGTATACTGCAAAAGATTGGAAAGACACTTCATAGCAATAACAAAACCCCATGCCATATAGAAGTCCCATTTATTATTAATTCTTATAAAATACAATGAGATGAGTAATGCCTTTCAAGCCTTTTAATTAGCGTAAACCGCAAAGACTAAAAAAACAAACAACTGGTGCTGACAAAAATCTCACCATTTATGAGTCATTTTATAATCGTCTGATAATTGTAAAAAGATTTCATAATTATTTTTTATTGAGCATTTTTTAATGGAAACAAAATTAATTATATCGATTGCATTTATTTCATCTCAATGAAAGATCAAGGCCAGAACATCTTGCTTCTTTTGGGCTTGAATCACCTATATACTAAGAGACAAAATGTCTTACAGCTGAAGTGTCTATCTACTTAGGGCCAAAATGTCATTAAAAATTTCTACGCTTAGAAGCCTCTAAGTTGTTTCCTGGTCCAGATTTCTTCTATGTGATGGTTTCTGAACATTTCTAGTGATATTGTTCTTCCCTGATAAACCATTTTAAACCCACTTTGCATGACACACACAATTCAAACTCAGGACCTTAGCTGTTCATCTGCATCATGGCTGAACTTGTTGTAATATTTTCTGACAATGTTTTATTGGCATTGGGAGAAGTGCCCAATTTTATTAAATGAATAAAAGAATAACAAGAGCTTTCTGGAAATAATATCCTTAAAACATCTTGAAAAAAGACAAGACTAATTAAACAAGACCAATAATTAAAATGCTTATACATTTATGTTGAAATAATTTTTTGGTCTATCTTTTTTATCTCACCTCTACTAAAGGTCACACAACCGTTCAATCAAAGTCTCCCAAACTGTGATAGGCCACCTCTGATATGTTTATTACTTACATCAACTCAAAAATATATTGCATTTGATCTGAAACTCTCCAAATTAACAACAAATAAGATAATCAATTCATAGCTTGTTGTGTATACATGTCAGCCACTGATTTTTTCTAAATGGATTATTCAGCTTGCTTCAATTTACCAGCTGCTGCACTTGGTTCACAAACTGGTTGTGAAATGTTTCTGTAATGTGAGGATAGAATGTATAAAAACACTTTTTACCCCAAACAATTTGCGTTGAACTTTTGATTTTCAAATTGGTAGATTTCAACATAAAACTGAATGTGCAGTAGACCACTGCTGGTAGAATCACATGTATGCTAACAAATTATGAACAAGGAGTTAAAAAGAAAATGGATGTATAGGTTCCATAGAAAATCAATATTGTTGAAAATGCCACATCTGCCCAAAGAATCATATAAAAATAAATGTAATATTCATGATCACACCAATTTCACACTCAATATAAAATCTGGTTGTATTCCATCAACTCTTAGTAAAGTTGGGCTGTGACAACCAAATTTAGATTATGAGCTAAGTAAATGATATCATGAAATGATGAAAATTAAACCCAGTCAAAGTCCTATCAATATAGAGATCCATACCAAATATGACTGAAATCCAACATATTATGGTAAAGTTGTTTTGTGGAAACTCAAATCTGAAGGACAGGCAATCACGGGACTTAATTCCTTTAAATTATATCATGGGCTGATGGAAATCAGTTCATGGTCTTGTCAATATAAGAACCCATAATAAATTTGTCTGAATTCAACAAAATGTCATAATGTTATCCCAGGAAAACTGAAAAGTCTGAAGGATGGGCAATTAGGGGCAATATATCAATCGGGGGCAATAACTCAAGTAAAATATGCTTGAAATCAAACTTCTTCAATGTATCCTCAATATACAACTGTATAACAAATTTGGTCTAAGTCCAAAAATCCTTGGAAAAACTGCAGAAAGGATTTTTAAGTGAGGTAAGTGATGAGGGTAAAGGGTAATAACACATGTAAATAATGACAAAAAAGTTGGAATTCCAACTGTTCAGAGCTCTCAGCAACATAAAGCAGCACAACAAATTTAGTCAAAATCCATCAATTCTCTGTAAAGTTCTATTGTGGAAATGAAATTATTCATGGCCAGAGGAATATGCATTAAGATGAATAAACACATTGACAACATAATGTTAGAACTTTACTAACTTCACAGAGTGTCTTAATTATGTCAACATAAAACCTTGATAAAATGCATACCTTTTATGACAAGTATAGCAATTTTAAAATAAGGGAAGGGTTTGCATCTCGCACCATCATATAATGCTTTAACCAAAAACTTAACAGTTCTTATTATCCCCATTTGGACAAGTGTTTATTATCTCCATTTAGATAAGTGTTTATTATCCCCACTTAGATAAATTTTTATTATCCCCATTTGGACAAGTGTTTATTATCCCCATTTGGACAAGTGTTTATTATTTCCATTTAGACAAGTTTTTATTATCCCCATTTGGACAAGTGTTAATTATGCCCATTTGGAAAAGTGTTTATTATTCCAGTTTGGACAAGTGACAGCTCTGTGTCACAAGTAAACTGCAGTGGATTTTAAAACAATCTGCATGTTCTCAAATGGAGTTTTGTTATTGTGGCTATTAATTTTAACATAAAATGAAACACTGCTTCTAATTACAACTTCAACAATATAGAACACATTGTAATTGACTGTCCATTTATGCAACTCCAGAATATCTCATTGTCCATCTATCTAGTTCCATTCACTCTATTATATATCTAACAAAGAATGTCTTATTACATCCCTCACCCCAATGTCTTGATACAATATTTTCAACAGGTAATTTCATTTGCAACTTTGAGGTCAATCCCATGAATTGAATGCATGCATGCCAATTACTGCCTTTCGGACAAACTTCAATATTTACAAAAGAAATTTTGACCGAGATGATGCAAATGCAGCAAACTATTTTTTTATTTATAACTTCTCTGTCAATCCTACAGTCAATTCATATGTAGAAATAACTGAGGTGGTCTGAATAGATTGCACATTCAATTTTTGCTGATATATTTGTGACAAATAAAGACTAAAAGTTTCATCAGAGGCATAGTTTTGTTGTTGTTGTTGTTGTAGGGTTTAACGCCATTTTTCAGCACACGATAGGCTATATACATGGCGGCCAGTATTAATGGTGAAGGAAGAACCCGGGAAAACCCCGGAAAAAACCACCGACCCATGAGAAGCTACTGGCAAACTTTCTCACATACCCACATTAGCCGAATCCGAGACTCGAACCCACGCAGACAGAGGTGAGATGGCAATGGTCCGTAACGGAGAGCGCTTTAGACCACTCGGGGCCCCCATAGTTTTGTCTTGCAGAAATCTGAGGTATATTTTTGTCTTGCAGAAATAGCCAAGGTGGTCAGAATGAATTTGAGCAGTAACCTACCTGTTCCACTCCTTGGAAACATATACACCAAGAAAAATGTTGGTACTGATCAGGAAAAGTTAGCTGTGACTTACAGTAAAAAATTAGGACATGATTTCACCAACATGACTTATGTTTGTGATCCATAGTGTATGGTCACATGGATCTGTAAATCTGATTTAAGCATGATCAATTAAATGTCTGAAAACCAAGCTTCAGCCGTATGGAGATTTAAGTTTGATTGATTATATGTCTTAAAACCAAACCACAGCCATTTGGTGAAATTAGGGCCCTGAACTTGCAATAGCTTAAAATATACTAAAAATCTGACATCCATTACATTTTAAGAAAGCTTAAAAATTGTTAAATATTACAGGATTCCTAGACATTTGTTTTGATGAACATAACATTTTATGAACCAGTAAACACATGATCTCTGCTTTGTATCAGTCATTTTGAAATTTGATGAATCATTAAATATTTCATACTAATCTCACATTAGCCAATAAGAAGTCAGATGAATCAGTAAAGATTTCATACTAACCTCACATTAGCCAATATGAAGTCAGATGAATCAGTAAAGATTTCATACTGACCTCACATTAGCCAATATGAAGTCAGATGAATCAGTAAAGATTTCATACTAACCTCACATTAGCCAATATGAAGTCAGATGAATCAGTAAAGATTTCATACTGACCTCACATTAGCCAATATGAAGTCAGATGAATCAGTAAAGATTTCATACTAACCTCACATTAGTCAATAAGAAGTCAGATGAATCAGTAAAGATTTCATACTAATCTCACATTAGCCAATACGAAGTCGGATGAATCAGTAAAGATTTCACACTAACCTCACATTAGCCAATATAAAGTCAGATGAATCAGTAAAGATTTCATACTAACCTCACATTAACCAATATGAAGTCAGATGAATCAGTAAAGATTTCATATTAACTTCACATCAGCCAATATGAAGTTTGATGAATCAGCAAAGATTTCATACTGACCTCACATTAGCCAATATGAAGTCGGATGAATCAGTAAAGATTTCATACTGACCTCGCATTAATCAATATGAATTTTGATGAATCAGTAAAGATTTCATGCTAACTTCACATTAGCCAATATGAATTTTGATGAATCAGTAAAGATTTCATACTGACCTTGCATTAGTCAATATGAAGACTGATGAATCAGTAAAGATTTCATGCTAACTTCGCATTAGCCAATATGAATTTTGATGAATCAGTAAAGATTTCATACTGACCTTGCATTAGTCAATATGAAGTCTGATGAATCAGTTAAGATTTCATACTAACCTTCATTAGTCAATAAGCTGTTTGATGAATCAGCAAAGAATTTATACTGACCTCACATTTGTCAATATGTTTGTTGAATCAGCAAAGATTTCAGACTGACCTCACATTCGTCAATATGATGTTTGATGAATCAGTAAAGATTTCATACTGACCTTGCACTAGTCAATATGATGTTTGATGAATCAGCAAAGATTTCATACTGACCTTGCATTAGTCAATATGATGTTCATAAAACTGCATATTCACCTTAAAAAGGTCATTAACTATATAATAAATATAGCTGTTGTAATTGTGTTAAGGTATATTTTGATCCTGTGATATCTATTCGACACTTTTTATACATTTTGAATTGTCTTTAAAGTCCGACTTCTTGCTCATTCGGTTTGGCTACAACTCAAGAAATTCAAAAATTGGAGATTGATTGTGCTAGGATTTGTGTGGATGGCAAATTTGTTGAGTGACCTTATTCTCTAGCCACCAAGGCGTATAATTCATTGGTATTTAGTCGATAAAGTGTCCATGATGTACAAGGCGTATAATTCATTGGTATTTAGTCGATAAAGTGTCCATGATGTACAGTTGGCTATTCTCTGATCATTACAAATATTTGGAGTATTATCTTCCTCCTGAGAATCTGTACACAAAGTTACCAATGATATCAAAGCCAAAGATACCAATAAGTATATAAAAATAAACCAACAAATGTTTTAAATTTTTTTTATCCAAATGAAAATAACAAGCTTTCAGCAATCAGGTGCATACAGCATTTTCAAAGTTTGGCTCAAAATAGCCTATGTTGCAACTTATGAAAAAATTATCGCCCTGCAGTGTTGGTAATTTTCCCTCAAACACCAATGCTTAGTAATCATAATTATTTCATCTCATTTAAATTTTCATGTAGAGAAATCATACCATATTAAAACTTACAAATCAAAGGTACCTGCACTTAAAAATATTATAATTAATATTTTAACCTATGATCATTATTTGTACATTCTCTCCCCCTACCCATAAGTATGAAAAATTACAGGCAGTGTTGCATTAAGCAAATGAGCAGTACAACAGAACAAAATATCACTGTATCACTGGTATCAGGATATGCTCTCATCTACTTTCCCATCTATAACCTGACTACTGTGATGTCTGATGACTTTAAAATATTTGTTCACTATGGATTCAAGGTTCCTCCTTGCTTCCTGTTCCTTGTCCAGGTCTCTTCTTAGCTTTTTATGTTCCTGAAAATAAACAGATGCCGACAGAGTTAAGTAAAGAAATATTTTTGTGAAATTAATACAACTCCATTGATAACAAACTTAGAATTGGTGAATTTCTGGATACTGTCAAGAACATTAAGCCTGCCAAAGCTGACACCTCTATAGACACAACACATAGTCAATGAAAACACTTTATATTTTTTTCATTTTACACACGTTGAATGAAGACAAATATGTATCAGTTTAACGAGTTTAATGGTAGTTCAGCACAATCCAGGGTATTTGATCCATGGATATAGTCACCTTGTCCAATATTGCTGTCAAGTCATTTCATGTAAGAATACAGATTTAGAATTTAGAAAAACGAAGAAATTTGTATACTTAATCTCTGGGCAAATATAGCACATGGCAAATTACGTGGCATATTGTATAATTTATAACAAGGCAAATATCTTGATGGTAATGGCTCAGTCTTTCAAATTTCAATACTTTTCTCATCATTTCTTTCAAGCTTCCTTTTTCTTTTTACTAAATGGCAAGACTTCAACATCAAATAATTCCGATTATTTTGAAAAAAGTAAAATGACGGAAATATAGAATAAGCAAAACAAAAGAAAACACCAATTCAGTTCTTGGATCAATCAGGCACTGTTGTCTCCATTTCATACTACATATTTTTTAAACTTCCTGGTTTAGAAAGGACTTGCAGTTACAAGTTTATTTAATTGTATTCATTCAACATTAGCTTGGTGCAATTAGTTTCATGGTCTCCAAATGGGATACAAATACGTACGTATGTATGTATGTATGTACGTATGTATATATGTATGTATGTATGTATGTATGTATGTATGTATGTATGTATGTCTGTCTGTCATCTCCTAACAGCATATCAACACAATCCTGCTGATATTGTAGAGACTAAAATCTATTTCTAAAAACATTAAGAGAAAATTTGAAGAAGAAAAGAAATATTATGAAAATACATTCATCCAAATCAATATCAACTGCAAAGATCATAAAAAAGTTGTACAAAAAAAAAGGGTTAAAAATGACTGCTAAGTCTTTAGGAAGTTAAAGCCGCCCAAATGAAAGTAAATACAACTGTAGAAATATAAGTTTTAAAAAATAATGTTTCAAAGCCTGTACAATTGTTTTCTCTTTAGTGTCACATTTGTACATATACTAAACATTTCTATGCAAGGAAAAAAACTGCAAAAATGCTCATGCTTTTTTCATATTCATTCATGTTTGCTTCGATGCAACATTAATCCTTTATATGGGCAACATACAAGGCCAATACAGCAAAACATAAACTAAATTAAAGAAGAGCAAAACAGATGATCAATGCAAAAATGAAAAAAATTTCACACTAGAAATTAAATCATCAGATGTGCAACTCATATGTGTATGACAGCTAATTACACACACATTAGTACACTAAATACATTTCTATTAGAGTAAGGTTACATTTTTTCAAATTTTAAATGGCACCATATAGCCATTATCATGCTGATGTGCGACTAAAATAAATAATATTAGTGACAGGAGATTAGCGGTTCAAATTTAGATATATCTTATATGTATAAATTATAAGAGTATGCAATTTTATAATGCAAGAGAAGATCTATTCTATTTTTGCAGAGCTGAACATTGTGAAACTTGTACACATCCATATTTTCTTGCACCAACCATATGTCTGTTAATCTTATATCTAACATCCACAATACTACCCATTTTATTCCATCTCATGGGACTTACTGTTTCTAGACTCTTCACTTGGTCCCTCAATGAATAAACTGTATCCACAAGAGATCTGTAATAATATATTTTTTGAAAACCAAGAATTAAACTATATCCATAAAAGATTTATAAAAATATATTTAAAACAATCAATGAATAAACCATATCTACAAGAGATCTGTAATAATATATGTTTTTAAAAAAATCAATGAATAATCTGTATTCACAAGAAATCTCTATCCACAGGAGATCTGTAATAATATATTTTTAAAAAATCAATGACTGAACTGCATCCACAAGAGATCTGTAATAATATATTTTTAAAAAGTCAATAGCGCACTCATCAGCAATACTCTTTGTGAATAAATTGCTGCTATCATGAAGTCTTGACCCCTAAGTCAATTAAACTTTAGTTCATCATTCCCATCTTTAGTTCATTTCTGTGGATGCTCTGATTTCTACTACTGTTCTCAATGCGTGCAGTGAATCCTATTTAAAAGGAGCATAAAGGAACTAGGTGTTGCATTGTGATTCATCGCCTGCTTCTTTGTCAATGATATAAAGAGCCCTTGAATTTTTTCATCAGCATGATATACAAAATCTTCAAATTCTACACCAATGACACACAAGAGCAAAAGACCAGAGTAAATATAATCTAAATTAAGTGACATAAAATTATCAAGGAATATGGATCTCTCCCCTGGCATTTTGCCAACAATTTTCAGCACTGCAGCAGTGGTGTTACCCTACCAAGGGATGGTATCCATTGTGAGGAATGGCAGCCGGTGCATACAATGAATCCTGCTCTCATGACCAGCTGCATATAGCAAGTATCTGTTTACAAAAAACACATTTCTGCTCCCTCTAATTTTCCTATATGATCAGCATAAACAAAATGACCACCTGCCTAAAACAACCAGTAACAGCCATTCCACAGCTCCATGGACCAATATTTACAGCAAATATAGGGATTTTCCTAATTTCTTAACTCAGTTCCTGAGGATCTTGGGAAACTCTACGTGCAATAGTGCTAAATTGGCAATTTTTAGAATAAAAAGGAAACAGGACAGCATGGGTATTAGTAAGCTCTTAACATCAATAAGCACAGTACATCTTAAATACCATAATGCAGTCAATAAGCAGTCATAAAGTGTGCTTAATTGTCGCTAAAGAGTGTATTAGGAAATGTCATATAAGCCATCACTGCTTTCCATAAAATAACAGTGAAGACTACTGATATTTTAATTTTTTATTAGCTTTTTTTCCTTTTCTTGCTAAGAATGCACGAATGGAAAAAAAAACCCTGGGTTACAGTACATGTTATTTAAATCTCTAAAAAATTTCCACTATACTGGGAATTTTGGTCAAAAGTGCAAAAACATATTTTTGGGATTGGGTATTGAAAATTTACCCCCAATAGAATCACTGGAGTGACCAGCAGTTTGTCTCGTCTGACTTTTAATTGCAACATCAGAAAGAGTTTAATGTATCAATCCTTGCACTGTCAATCTACCTACTTGATACCTTCCTTTAGAGAAAGATATCAAGACCACATATCTACAGCGTATGAAGACTATATCACACTGGTTAATGTTTACTGTGTGTGTGTGTGATTTGGATTCTTAACATAGTTTTAACCATTTGTCATTCAGATTGCTTCAATGTCTGCAGTGTGACCATTTATAGTGGTGTCTAGCACCAGGGCTTCATGACAAAAACATGTGACATCATGTCCAACATAATCTTGACACCAGGCCAAACAGTTCTAACATTAACCTCCTAATGCTGAGCACCAAGCAAGGCAGCTGCTATTACCGATTTTATAAATCTCTGGTGTGACTTGGCCGAGGTTTAAACCTGCAGTCTTCTGCATCCAAGGCAAAAGCTCTAGCCACTAAGGTCATCGGAGTGGTCATAATGTTAACTAGGTATTGAAAGTTTTTGTTATTGCACAATACTTTCAAAGAGTACTCTGACAACCATGAGAATGGCAAAGACAGAATCATGAGAAAATGTCAAATATAGCATTTAAACAGTAACAGGACTACATCTTTTTTGCACCATACATGCACAAAAAAACCCGCAAAATTCCAAAGTGTACAAATTAATTTTATTTTATATTTAAACAAGACCTTGAATAATTGAAATTCATTTTATAATAATGAACCAACCTCTCTGGAATTTTTTTTTGTTCTAATGAATCAGTGTGTGTGTGTAATCTTGGATTTTCTAACATAGCTTTACAAAAATTTCAGTCATATTGTAACGATGTCTGAAGTATCAGTTTATAGCGATGTCTATCACAGAGGTATCATGCCTAAGACATGTGGCATCATGTCCCACCCAGTCATATTATCCTGACACCAGGCCAACCAAACTTAAATCTAACCTCATTATGCTGAACGCCAAGCAAGACAGCTGTTAACACCATTTTTATTATAAGTCTTTGGTATGACATGGTCTGGGTTTGAACCACAAGCTGCTGCATCCAAAGCAGATGCTCTAACTACTTAGGCCACTGGAACTGTCTCCAATCAATCAGACACAACATGTATGACTCAGTGAACACAAGTCTGAGAAAATGACCTAAGAGCAAACCCGAACCAAGAAAAGTTGAGAACAATGCAACAGGTAGCACATATGACTGATAAATGAAATACAGGTCATGGTGACCTATATGTTCAATTATGTCTGAAGTACTTATTTGATACATTTACATTACAAGTAACATAACTCCATAGGCAAAATAGTACCTAAGAAAAGCCAAGATCACAGGACTAAGAGATGTTGGTTACAGTGACATAAATTTCACTAAAAGGTGTAGTGTCCAACAAGCTGCAATACAGTCCGAGAAAATAATCTAAATAAAAACTGTACCCTAGTGAAATGGAACTAACCACAAAGATTACCCAAAGTGGAGTGAAAGGTGTGGTACTCCTCAAGATGCATCTAAATGCCAACATATGTGACTTTACATTAGTATGTGAGAAAACTATTTGGACACAAACCTTAACCAAGAGAAAAATCTGAACTAAAAACAAAATTAAACCAAGATCATCAGATTATGAAATATATGTCACAGTCTCTTAGATCTGTACTTTCTATGATGCAATCACAAGCAAACTAATAGGATTCCATAGGCAAAAGTACAGGAAAACAATGAGGTAAATGCAAATATTAACCAGTATCACTGGACTGGGAAATATTTGTCATAGATCATCATCCAGGTCTCACCAATTGTATGCTGATGACACCCAAATATACAAATCTTGCCATCCAAGTGAAGTTGATTCTACCATCCAAGGTGTAGACAGGTGCATTTCTGATGTGAAATCATGGATGACATGTAACAAGCTGTAGACGAATGATGATAAAACTGAGGCCATTCTGATCACAACACAAAGAATTTCTCATTCACATCCTTTACCTCAAACAATAAATATCAGCAACACCAGCATTAAATTCACACAATCAGTATGAAACCTAGGTGTTACTCTGGACAGTACTCTCACACTGCACCACCATGTCATGAACATATACAAGGCTGCATATCTTGAGCCGAGATGCATCAGCTCAATTTGCAAATATCTTTTAGTTGATGCCACTAAAACACTTGTGTGTTCATTAGTACTTTCAAGACTGGACTACTGTAACTCAATTCTGTCTGGTTCATCTCAATATCTGCTCCAGAAACTTCAAAAAGTTCAAAACACAGCTGCTCGGATCAGACTTAGAGTACCACGATCAGAGCACACCTACCCGCTGCTATGCACCCTACACTGGCTATCCATTCGATCAAGAATCAAACACAAAATTTGTTCTCTGTGCTACGTTTCACTGTCGGACTCTAGTCCAACATACCTATCTGACCTCACCCATGTGTACACACCAGCAAGATACTTACGCTCCTCTTCTGACAATCGTATACTCATTATTCCAAGT
The DNA here is from genome assembly GCA_028554795.2 of Sinohyriopsis cumingii. Taxonomy (NCBI): domain Eukaryota; kingdom Metazoa; phylum Mollusca; class Bivalvia; order Unionida; family Unionidae; genus Sinohyriopsis; species Sinohyriopsis cumingii. Next base: position 59,429,107 of record CM068828.1, read on the forward strand.
ATGAAAACAAAGTCATATGGACAGCGTTCTTTTGCATACCAGGGCCCAGCAACGTGGAATGAATTGCCCACTGAACTCAGACTCAAAAACACAGTGATCACATTCAAGAGGGCTCTCAAAACTCACTTATTTCGACTGCAAAAGCAAACTTAAAGACGTAATAATGTTTTCTACGTTAAATATTCTCAGCATGTTTTTTTTTCTTCTTTTTTAATGTTTTCTAATTTCATGGTGTTTGTTTTTGTAATCATATCATTATATGTTTTTTATCTTATAGGTGTTGTCTAATGTTGTAAAGCTCTTAGAGCTTCTAAAGATTAGGCGCTATACAAAGTCCTCATTATTATTATTATTATTATTATTATATAATTTTTTAAGAAAACGATTCATCTATGAGTAATAGTGTCTGAGAAAATAACCTAAATGTCAACCGTAACATAGTAAAACTGAACTCAATGCAAAGGTAACCAAAATCTTTGGACTATGAAATATAGGTCAATGTGACCTAGTTTGCACTGACAGCTGTATTCCTCTTCATGATGCAATTACATTCTAATTTTATGACTCTACAAACTGTAGTCAAAGAAAATGACCTAAACACAAACCCTAACCTAAGTGCTGATGCCAGACAGATGGATGGATGGATAGACTTTGACAAAGGCATCATCATTCCTTCACCTGGAGTTTATCAGCAATCAAGCTCTAAAGTTTAAGGGTATGAGATAAAAATTAATCTGACAAAAAAAGAAAACTCTGCATTGCCCATGCATGCCCTAAAATGTAAGAATTCTTGCAAAATGTCAAAGACTAAATAGCTTGCATAAATTGTTATATAACATATATATATAATTACTTATAAGTCGAGTAAAACTGGAAACAAAGATCCTGATTTGTCGTAGCATGGTGAGCCTGCAGATCTGTTTGTTCTACTGATTACTCCTAGCAAACTGCAAAGACCCATATCTGCCTGTGCTTTATGTGATGGCAGATCTGGGTATGGGCAGTCTGCAGTTGGACTTGACTTATAAACAAGTATATAGCATAGAAAAATGTTTGAAATGCTAGTTTAAATGTAGCCATATGGATAGAGAGTTACTGAATCAGCAAAATTGTTTACCAATTTCAAACAGGAATGAAACCTCCAAGAACTAGTTGCTAAATATGAGCATGAATACCTGTCAAGCAAATCTATGGCAAGTTAGTTTGATAGTTGCTGAATGGTGATGTACTTGTTTTAGATATCCAAATTCTGGGTTCAAAACCTGTTTCTGAAACAAGCAAGGGTTAGCAAAATTGCCAATCCACAGCTGCTGGTTTCTTTTGAATTCTTCAGTTTCAACCAATTCAAAGATCAAATTTGCTATCTGAATTAAAAAAAAGTATTGGTGAAGGTTTTAGTTCCTGTTGTATAACCAGTGTAAAATAAAACAATTTAACATAAGGAAGAGCAGAACTTACTTTTCCTGAACCATTGCTGGGTCTCCTCCGTCATCAACGATGATTTTCTCTTCCTCTGGTAGTATAAAGTGAGGACTGTAGAGAATGGCTGTTTACAACAAAAAGAAGCAAGACAACAGTCAATGGCAAGCAACCAAACAACAAACATACACATGCAGCAATCAAGCACAAACAAATTAGTAGTAATGAAACGATAAAACTTAGTCTGATTAAGTCAGATCTCCGCTGTTGTACATGAAGATCTGACAGTGAGTGCATAATGGTCATGTTTTGGCAACCTATGTTATTACCATAATCGCTAATTTTATCAGATGAAGAGTTATATCTTCACTTTTGGGGTCTGAGCTGTGTGGATGAAGTGTATGAATGTGTACCAAACATTTTGATTCACTTTCAGATTTCTGAAAGCTGCATTTTCACTGGCTAATTCGAAGGTCACTAAAACATGACCCCTAAGCAGTTGCAATCACATCTTCACATTGCACAGTGGATATCTGATTTTAATCAGATTGCCATAAAACCATAACTGGGTTATTTAGGACTGGTAATGGACACTAAATTTACCAAGCATTTTACAGGTATCTGCTGATTTATGTGGTTTCAACTTATGTGAATTCTGTGTAAATGCGATTTCATAAGATTTTTTATTTTTAATTCTTTTTTTGTGCAGAGATCAAAAAAATAATAATAAAATTGTCTAAAACAAAAAAGTTAGACTCATCAGTGGCTAAAATGAATGGAACTAAAGATAACTGAATTTACATATTTTTCAATATAAATGAAAGGCAGTAAAACCAAAATTTTGAGTTATACGACCAATCTTGGGAACACATCTATTGTTTAAGTCTGGAGTTAGTGGCATAGTCTTGTGCAAGTAACATAGCTCATCAACAGTCCTACAGAGTTGTATCCCTTGAGCAAAAATGTGACAACTGCCAAAATTAAGACAGGTGGTTAAATATGTTTAAATTTACAATATTACAGCCATAATTTTAATCTGCGATATGCTGTATCAGCTGGTCTATTCCAGCTCTACAATTCGCATCCGAGTTAAAACTTACACAAAAACTTATGAGATATAAACAGTAGGACATACTGGTCAAATTTTGAAGATATCTCACAATGTCAGACCTCTGAAACCATGTAATGAACTTTATACAAATGTTCAAGTCAGAATAACTCTGGGGCTGTAGGTATCTTTGTGATCATATTAATTTTAAAACAAGCTTTATTATCCTTTACAGCACTTTTGATATGTGCAAAAAGAAAAAGAAAACATATTCCATCATGTTTTGGAAAGATTTTCTTTCTTAGTTTGGATGTGTGGAATTGGACATCTGGAGATGAAAATTTTTGACTATTGTTGTCAACTTAATATAAAAGCAAATCATTGGTAAGAACAAAATGATAGAAGCTAATGAATATCCCAATATTGCATCTGAACACTGTATGCAAGTATATTTTAATCGACATAAAATTTAGTGATTTGCTAAAATAAATCTTACATTCTAACATCATCTAGTTTTATTTTTTTAGATCTCACTCTTGGACTGATTAATTGCTAGAATTTCTCTGCAGTTAAATATTTATGCCATAAGGAAATTCTACATAAAGTAATCAGTTTTAATGACAATTTAAACACATCATTGGCTGTATCATGCCAGTGAAATAGGAGTTAAGTGCCTTTCCCCAAAACATACAGAGGCAGCCATCTTAGGCAGGTATTGAACTCATGACACTTGGATTATGAGTCTGATGCTCTATGAAATAAGCAACCATGTTAACATCCCATGAATTAAATTTCATTTGATAAAACCAAGTGCTATTTACTTTACATTAAAATAAAATTTAATGTAAATATAGCAAAGCAACATCTATAAATCAAATAAAATATAGAAAAGTGTTTTGTTTTTGACAGAAACATGAACTAGAAGTGTATGGACATTATTTTCTGCGTAACTAAGTTTCACTAGTGCAAGCTAAAACAAACTACTTTTCTACAGATGGCATTTGAACCAGACCTTTCAAAATAATTGAGCACAAAAATTATCTAAAACTTGGAAATGAAATAGCATTAATCTTATTAGTGAATTCCTAATATAAATATACAGCTTGAAAAAGAATATTTTAAAGATAAATATGACCATATGGAACTCCTATAAAAAAAAAATGATGAAATTTGCACACACAGGTATATTACATGTACATTGCCCCAAAATAATTGAACAAACATGCGGTTAAACATGGATTATAATTCCGTGAAAAAATCTGTGTTTATACAAAATAATTCTTAATTTACATGCATACAAATAAAGCATATCTCTTAAAATAACAAAAACAGACATCCATTCAAAAAATTATCCGAAGCTAAAAAAATTATGGGTACATGAATATCTGCTTTAGATTAATAGCTTTTTGTTCAACATTGTATACAGTACATGTAGGTCTATATAAAATATTTATCATTGACTAATACATGGATGAATGGTGCTTCAGTAAATGAAACAAATCCAACATACAGTACTCCCTTATTATAATGCTGTCCATCAGTTATAGATTACACAAACAAATAATGCGATGACCTTATAACAGGAACTGTGTTGCAATGAAAGTCTTTATAGTGAGGGAGTCCTGTACTGGTTAATGTAAAACATGCACAGAATTGTGAACAGTGTAGACCCATGCAGTCCCATAATATGCTATCCCATAATGCACCTGATCCAGCAGATCAAGATCAATGTTGTTCCACCTATAATTATAAGCAAACAGCCAGTCTCATTCAACTGGACTCTTAAGTTACTTGCTTAATCTCTGCCGTACGAGGGTCTGGTAAATGCTTCACTGACTAATGTTACTGATAGAAACTACTTAAATTTTAAAAAAATTTGAACTGAAAAATATTTGTTGCTAAAATGACATACTACATTGCTTATCATATCAGCCAGTCAAATTTCCTTTTCAAATTCTATCAATGCCTCATTCTGGCATTACAAGGAAATATGGAGTTTTTTTAATCTAATCCTCACTTGGTGAAAATCTCATGGAGCCACATGGGAGGTCTACTTTAACAAGACCAGCAAACAATGTGAAAATCTCATGAAGCCACATGGGAGGTCTATTTTAACAAGACCAGCAAACAATGTGAAAATCTCATGGAGCCACATGGGAGGTCTACTTTAACAAGACCAGCAAACAATGTGAAAATATCATGGAGCCACATGGGAGGTCTACTTTAACAAGACCAGCAAACAATGTGAAAATCTCATGAAGCCACATGGGAGGTCTATTTTAACAAGACCAGCAAACAATGTGAAAATCTCATGGAGCCACATGGGAGGTCTACTTTAACAAGACCAGCAAACAATGTGAAAATATCATGGAGCCACATGGGAGGTCTACTTTAACAAGACCAGACAACATTGTGAAAATCTGCAACAGGAGATTTGGGTCTACGCTGTTTCAACTCTTGATGCATGTCTTATTTGGGTACATGCAATAATAAGAAACAAACTCAGATTTGTTAATTGTACATCCACAAATGACAAAAATGCAGATAAGCACTAACAAAAACTTATAATTCAACGGTTTCAGGCTAAATTCAGAAATGAAACTGACATTAATACATGTTATTTCCATAGGCAAATTTTGGTAACCCTTTGTACTATTCACTGTATCTCTCCCCTCCACCCACTTTTTCCCCATCAATATAAAAGGAAATGTATACTGAGGTATTTTGGTTTTACTATCAAGTTCAATCAATTTCAAAAGTGTATGTATGTTCATATTTAATAGTTTCAATATTGTAAAGATAGAAAACAGAAATTTCATCTCATGCTGATGGCAAAATATCTGATCACAATTAAAATGGCAGAAAAGAATGCTTATGTGAAATATGTTACCTGGGGGAAAAATTAAAAATCTTGACAAATGATAATGTTACAGAATTTTACTAGTGGAGAATGAAAACATTTCAAATAACTAAAAACTGCAACAATCTTTCTGAACTAAAATGAAAACTTAATTGAAACTCATCTTGAAAATACAAGAAACAACATTCTCATTACCAAGTGTTCTGCCAAGTATGGCATCCAGGCCTGTGACAAACACTACGCTGACAGCTTGGTTCTTATGCAGGCAAGATGAGAATCCATATCAGTGTAAAATAAAGCCTGTGACAAACACTGTGCTGACAGCTTGGTTCTTATGCAGGCACGATGAGAATCCATATCAGTGTAAAATAAAGTCTGTGACAAACACTGTGCTGACAGATTGGTGTTTATGTAGGCAAGATGAGAATCCATATCAGGGTACAATCCAATCTGTGACAAGCACTGTGCTGACAGCTTGGTATTTATGCAGGCAAGATCAGAATCCATATCAGGGTACAATCTTAAGGCATATAGTAATGTTGTACCAAAGTAACAGTTGAATGCAGTAACTGCAGTGCTATCTCCACGATGCATAAATCACCCCACCCCCACCCCAAAGTGCAAGTACATGAGAATCAAACACTGGCAAATTTGTACACAGGCGATTTGCTATGAGCATAACAAAACCTAGGCTGTGACTTTCATTTTTGCTAATACTGATCATGTAAACACTTGAATTCTAGAGAAATTAACCACCAAAATCAAGAGCTAAGTGACATTTGAATTTAAGCAATGAGACACTTTCATTCATTATCAAGTTATTAAACGCATTTTAACATCTGCAGTTGGCAAGGTTGTGTACAATGGAGGAAATTTATTTCTGGTATTCAGAAGAGTAATGTCTCCACTATTATGTAGTTCTAATGCATGCAATAGTGTCATTGTCTCATTTTCATAAAACATAACTGCCATTCTGCCAATAATGTAAATAAACAACTGTAAGCTTGATCTTTTATTTCATTTCATTTATTACTTACTTTATAAACTTGCTTACAAGTCAGATCCAACTGCAAAATGTACAGACCCAGATCTGCCCTCACACAATGTGCCTGCAGATCCAAGTCTGTGTAGGTTCTTTGGAGTTATCAGAGGAACAAACAACACAGACCCAGATCTGCTCTCACACAATGTGCCTGCAGATCCAAGTCTGTGTAGGTTCTTTGGAGTTATCAGAGGAACAAACAACACAGACCCAGATCTGATCTCGCACAATGTGCCTGCAGATCCAAGTCTGTATAGGTTGTTTGGAGTTATCAGAGGAACAAACAACACAGACCCAGATCTGCCCTCACACAATGTGCCTGCAGATCCAAGTCTGTGTAGGTTCTTTGGAGTTATCAGAGGAACAAACAACAAAGACCAGATCTGCTCTCACACAATGTGCCTGCGGATCCAAGTCTGTGTAGGATCTTTGGAGTTATCAGAGGAACAAACACAGACCCAGATCTGCTCTCACACAATGTGTCTGCAGATTCAAGTCTGTGTAGGTTGTTTGGAGTTATCAGAGGAACAAATAACACAGACCCAGATCTGCCCTCACACTATGTGTCTGCAGATCCAAGTCTGTGTAGGTTGTTTGGAGTTATCAGAGGAACAACAAACAACAGAGACCCAAGTCTGCCCTCGCATAATTTGCCCGAGATCCAAGTCTGTGCAGTTTGAAGAAATCAGAAGAACAAACAACACAAAGATCTGCCCTTGTATAATGTGCAAGAAGATCCAAGTCTGTGCAGTTTCTTAGGAGTAACCAGAAGAACACAGACCCTGATCTGCCAGCGTATTTTGCGATTGTAGATCAGTGTTCATGCTATTTGTAATAGGACTCAACTTATAAGCAAGGATATATGGAAGTTTAAGGTGGTCTATTGATAGATATTTTAGACAAGAGTTCTTCTATAAAAATGCATACCATTAAGAACTGTAAATTTACCTCCCATTACAGAAATGCCAAAACAGGAATTGCCCATCCATGTGAAAATCCTGGACAAGTCACTGGACTGGTGGGAAAGATGTATGACATTAAAAAATGTAACAATGGACCATAACATTTTTGATGCTGTTACTGTTGTTTTTCGGAAAGCAATACCTATGTCTTGCCACTAAAAGGCAAGACAAAAATGTAAACTCACCAGGCTGTTGGATAGACAATGAAAGATAAGGATTTGAATGACCTCGTTTTTCGAAAGACACTGAAAAATAAGCATTTTAATGACCTCCAATAAACGGTTCCCTTCCAGGCATGGTATAATCTCAATAGTTTAATCAATGTGATAGTTTGATTGACAAGGATAGGCTAATTCTTGCAATTTTCAGAATCTGTTACTTATATTTGAAAATATTTGTCCCATGAACAAGTAGTTGTTGAAGAGCATTTGTCAAACTCTAGGTAACTTGGCAAGAGGTTTTTATTTAGAATAAGTATTAAGCTGAACTGAATATGAACAGAAGAATTTGGTTCCCTTTTCTCAGTCCCATTAAATGCTAACCTATGCCAAGCATATCTACATCTTTTTAAGGAATGTCTATACTTGCTTATAAGATGAGTTCAACTGCAAACTGCACTTTGCCATATCTGCTATCACATGATGTGCCAGCAGATAAGGGTCTCTGCAGTTCGTTAGAAGTAATCAGTAGAACAAACAAAACAGATCCTATCTGCAGGCATATTATACTATAGCAGATTAGGATCTTTGCTGCTTGCAGTTCGATTCAACTTAAAAACAAGTAAACACGATTTATAAGTGTTATAGCCCATTAATTAATAAACAATCACATAACAGATAAAATTGCAGATCTGAAGAGCTCATGTTTTATTGTGTGTAAACATGTGTTAAAGGCTGGTTGTTTTCTAACAGCACTTTTAACTGGCTGTTATACAGGCTGAGAAAATGAGTTATATGCCATTACCAAGAACATAAAGGACAGACAACCGAGGCTGTCTTTGGTGGGCAACCAGATTATGATGCCCTACGAGGTAAGTTACTGTGGCATATGTGGCATGCCAAATATAAAAGCTTCTTGCCCAAGGGACAGTCATCTTTGGAAAAACCACTTGCCCGCTGATAACAAAACAACTAGCAACTTTCAAGCGAACAAGCCTAAAAACTGAATACTGATCCCAACTAGTAAGTCATCGGTTAATTCTGAAAACACAAGGTTTATGACAAAAACTTAGATTATAGTATATTATACGCTTTAAAAATGTGAATATAATTAAAAATGCACTGAACAGAATTATTCATTCTGATATAATCTGAAATTTAGAAAAGGTATAAAAAAGAAAAGTCCATCTTTTGCTCAGCAAAGCCATTATATATTTTATTTTCCATCTTAAATGCAGCACATCGAATGCTTGATATGATATTTACACAATGCAGAATATTTGCTAGGTTACAATTTGAACATAACTGGTACATTAACATATTTAATGACAGGTACATTAACATATTTAATGACTGGTACAATTATATATTTAATGACTGGTACATTAACAACTACTACATTCAGTATTGAAGACTGATAGCAATCTAGGCCTTATCATTTACTGATACAAAAAAATCCACACATAGAAACGGTTTCTTAGATAATTCTTCCATATAATTCATGCAAAGTATATTACATTCAGAACAGTTAAGACATGGCATGTTAGTATTTTCAGATAAACTTTTTTCACCAGCTGAAGTGGATTACTTTCAAATTAAGGATACGCTGTGGACAATAAAACTTTACATGCATAAATAGCACCATTTTAATGCACAAGCCTGCTGACTATTCTTTCAAAACAAAACGAACATTAATTGAAATTTGCCAAAGTTATTAATTACTTAGTGGAATTTAATTTTTTGATCACATACCTGCTTAAATACTTGTCTCTTTGATAGAAACTCATTTTTGGCACTATAGGTAAAGAATACAAGGCTCCAATTTACATTTGTGCACATATGCACTTTCTGCACCTGCTATAAAACTGGATATTCCATTTTGTGCATTTATGGTTGATGTTACACATGCAGTGGGTAAATGGATGATACAAAATGCATACATGAACCAATGTAATACAATTTTTGTCATCTATTTTTAGAAAATTAAATAAAGCAAACAGAATGTGTTAACGTATTTGTACTGTTACAATTATTCAAATGCAGGGCATGTGACATGTTTGTATGAATGGCATTTAGATACAGCCTTGATAAATATGAAATGCATGTGAAAATTATAATGCAGCAGGACTCAAATTACAATCATACAGAAAATTTATAAGTAACAAAAAGCAATACATATATGCAAAAACTATATCACATTTGTAAAATGTTGAAAGAAATATATAATATCTGTTGCTGCGTGGAATTTCTGACACAAAGCAGTTGCAAAACCAAGGGCTATAACTCTGTCAAAAAATGGAGTTATGCATGAAAGCCATCAAAATGCATTTATCAACTTTTTTAGTGTATATATGGTGATGGGGTAATTGCAGGATATATACCATCACAGCAGACAGACTGAAAGTTTATCAATGGCATAACTCCTTTTGAAATTATGGCAAGAGGATATAATAATAAAAGACAGCTGGATATCCAAAGCAGTTGCATATGATATCCCAAACAACATGGCAACTGTGTGACCTGGCCACATGACAAGCCAAAATGAAGTATATAATGCCATAACTCTGCCCAAAAAAGATATTAAATAGATATCACAATGAATATATATCACTATAAAAGAAACAATTAAAGTCAGTGTAACTGCTTCATTCCTAATGGTGACATCAAACATAGTTTCACAATTACAATGAAGAAAATGCTTGAAACTGATAGAAAGAGTTAAATATTGAGAAAAAAGTGACAAATTCCACCAAAGGAATACCATTCCTGTTTAAATGTGACATAATTTTGAAATTGGACACATGGTTACTCAGCCTAGCTGTTCGTGAAGACTGCCTGATGGAAAAAGTGATTACCGGTACTGTAGAACTCCCCATGCTGATCTAGTCACACAACAGGACTCCCATATCTTAAGATGAGGAGTTACAAGAATGAATTTTTGTGATCAATTATTACATGTACAGTTTCAGGTCAAATTAAGCACATTCATGTCATTGGGATTTTGTATTTTCACCACCAGTCAAGGCAGGTATGCTCTAACTACACTGATAAATACAGCGTGACTGCCTGTCATCATATCATACATGTATCAAATCCTATTGCAGGTGTTGGTGGAAATTAGAACAGGAATGTAGACAGACATACAACCATCAAATCATTATATTTTAATACAAGGCATTGTGTATTTTCACAAAATATTTACAGACCAATATCATCTCATGCACTTCTAAAACACTGAACATGTTTGGAATTAGTCTCTCACAATGACTACTACAGCATACATGGAATACAGTGACCTTATTTGACATAATATACACTTACATTGATAAGTTAACAACCCTTTTTATTGGCAAAATTGGCCAAAAAATACTCACTTCCGATACATGTCTCAGTCCCAGCACACCTTGTGATTGGGAGATGGGTTCTAAAATCTAATAGAATTTTATCAGAACCTACTACCATGCTTTGTTTATTTGTCACCAATTAATGTTTTCTTAGAACCTACCACCATGGAAGCTTTGTGGATTTGTCACTGCTTAATGCTGTGCATTAAATCAGTCTTAATTAGAATTCTTAGTTTGCAAATCATGGATTCCAATGCTTCTCCCTTCAGATCTCCACCACAAACCTCAGAGTCTCTTGGATAGGATCCTGATGGTGGGATTACCAAAGGCAAATATCAGAAGGATGTGTGCATTTGTCTTATCACACTAATAAAAATATTTATATGGTTGTATGGTGGGGCTCTCAACAGATTCAAAGTTATACTTCCCCCTTCTGATCTCCACCCTAAACCTCAGAGACTATTGGGTGGGATCCTGAGGGTAGGACTACCCAGGGGCAAATGTCAGTTGGATATGTATATGTCTTTTCATATCAAGAAAAGTATTCATGTGGTTTTATGGTGGGGCTCTCAACAGTCCCTTAGGAGCAAGTATGGACCCCAGGACCAATATTTATTGCACGGATAAACTTTTGTCTTTTCATATCCAGTAATTGTACACAGTTACTGGGTAGAAATCTCAAAGGTTTCTTGTTATAATACAGACATTAAGTTCATAAGGGAAGGTATGGACCCCAGAGTCAATGTCAATCACACAGATAAATTTGTTTTTGTATGTCCAGCAATAGTTGCTTTGTTGAAAGGGTGGAGATCTCAACAGTGTCCAAGATATGACCCACGGGCTTAGTCCCTGCAGGCTTAGTCCCTGCCGGTATAGATGGGATCCGAGGAAACTTTCAGTTTCAAGTGTTTAATATCTTTTTTATGCCTAATAAATGCACAGTATGGTTACCATGTTATGACAGAAGGGATAAGTGAGGCTTAGGGAAAGACTGAGGGGTTTGACCATGGGTCTCAGTGTAACATGTATTGACACATGGACATTCATTCTCATATGCCAATTCTCAGATATGTCATACAAATAACTCAGAAGTGTAACAGTGATGTTAAAATAACATACCTCATTAGCCATATCCTTAAAATCGAGATCAAATATCGAAACTGTTGTTATAATCTATACCCATGGAACTATAATTGATCCATGTTTCCATTTTCTAGCTTTAATGGTTTAGGGAGTTCAGACATTGGACACATATGCACTGGCAAACTGGATCATAATAATCCCATATCTCTCTGAAAGCACTATGATAAAAATGGATCATACATGTGTTGCATTGGGCACAACTATACTTGGAGTGAAAATGCAGTTCCAGTGTAGAGAGTTCCCAACACAGACCATGTGAGCTAGAACTTCTAGTTATGTACAGTCATGTAATAGTGAATAATGTCACTGACGTGATATGAAGCTTAAATCTCGTCCTATTCACTGAAATTATTATTTTCTAAGCACACCGTGCAGACTTTATGTTGAAAATACAACATGCTGCATTGTTGATGACCTAACATAAAACTATAAATATCATCACAATGTCCATTTAAAAGTCATAAGAAACCACAACCTTTATGTTCTGAATAACAATTGAACATAACAAATTAATTTCACTAATGCTTTCAACAAATCTCTTTGTATTCCTCTTTCAGGCAAACAATGTATTTCTTCAATAACAGTACTTATATTCTTTACTAAGGCTATAATAATACCAATCTTCTTACAATGCAACTGATAGAAAAATGAAGTTGGAATTAAAAAATTCCAGCAAGGGAAATTATTCATTCAATTATGTCTTCTTCTTGGAGTATGAGCAAATACCACTCCTTTACATTGAGTTTGAGACTGAATTATCATTTTGACCTAATGAAACATTACATTACAAAAGTGAAGTCCATTGTGACTGGATGACACTCAAACTCAAACTCAGAAAAAAACTATTTCAAGTTTCAACTAAGACTTACCAGTATGGAATAAAGCAAAGAAGTTTGTATAGAAAATATGGGCAAATGCCATACTGGGATATCATAAAACACTAAGCTTCAGTTTGCACTATCAGCCAATCAGAAACAACTGTTTAAAGTAATGCCATTTCTGACTGGTTGAAACAAAATTTCAAAGTTGTTTATCTCCAGGCTAGTAAAACATGTATACCTTGACATTTAAATTTACAATCATTAGGAGCAAATTCCTCCATATTTTTAACCAATTATTAACCCATATTCCTTGTTAAACCAAACACAGGGCATGGGAATGGAAGGACTGGAGTTCACTGTATTTTAGATGGCTATAGGTTGGCAAGAAAATCTGGCAAGAATACTGGAAGCACAACATCAAGAAGATTTCTTAAAAGAGACAACTATTCCTCTACTGAAAAGTAAAACTGATACTTAGGCAGACAAAAATTACACTAGACCAAGAGCTTTCTTGACAGTTCTCTTACTAATATTTAAAAGTATTGTACTACTACAATATAAAGTCACAATATCTGATAATCTGTTTGGGTTTTAGAAACAACACACAGTATTTCCCCTGAGAGTAAAATCTCCCCTTGGCATCAGACCTGGTGGTCAAAATAAAAATTTAGGGGTCTCTGATGCCCAAATTAGTGTAAATGGAAAAGACACTGACGCTCTAAAGACTTGTGTCCTTGAGTGGACTAAGGCTCTACTGGCCAAAATTAATTTTCTGGAATTCAAGATAGGACCATTTCTTCCTTTTAACTCTTAAGTGTTGAAACCATGTGATATTCTTCAGCAATAGCAAGATTTTCAAATTAGCTGCTGGTGTGGGCAGATGGGCACCATTTTCATTAAGAATCATTTGACATCATTTGAAGTCTTTATGTCAGTTCAACCATCCATTCGGGGGTATACTGACAGCAATCTTCAAGACAGCTGTTGTGGCAGCTATACTGGATGTATGATTGGTACTATTTTTGTTTCGGACCAACCGTATATTGTTAGAAGTAATAAAAACCCATGTTGATATAGTCATCCATTTTGAGTAGAGATTACATTATTTTCAAGATGGCCCAGCTAGATACGGTAAGATGTGATTTGGATTTTTAATGTAGCTTTGAACAAAATTCAGCCATATCACTATGATGTCTGCAATGTGTCAGTTTATTGTGATGCCTAGACATTTGGCATGATGTCCCATCCTGTCACATTATCCTGAAACCAGGCTGACTAGTCCTAACACTAACCTCTTAATGCTGAACACCAAGCGAGGCAGCTGTTAGCACCAATTTTATAAGTCTTTGGTACGACTTGGCCAGGGATGGAACTCACAACCTCCTGCATCCAAAATGGATGCTCTAACCACTTGGCCGCTGGAGCAGTGATACCATAAGAACTATTTTTATGAGATCCCCATGTTAAAATGACTTTCCATTTGAGAGAAGTAGCTCTAACAAGGTCTTCAAGATGGCCACCATTATGTCACCATCTTGAATGTCACATCAGCACCATTTCAATTTAAGACCAAAAACACATTATAAGAAGTCTTCTGGTGTAAGCCCCATGCTGATATGACTTTCCATTTTGGTGGAATAATAATAATATATTCATTATGGCTACCATATTTGATATGAGATGCACACCATTTTCATTTAGGACCATCTAGACATTATAAGGAGTCTTCAAGTGAAAGCACAATGTCGATATGGCCAGCAATTTGGGAGAAGTAGCAATAATAAGATTTCCCAAATGGCCATCCTGGTGGCCATACTGGTACCATTTTCGATTATGACTAGACATAAGACACGATGCAGTGAAAAATAAACCCCATGCTGATCATTCATTCAAAAGACAATATGATTTTCCAGATGGCCATTGTGTTGCCATCCAGTCAGATTCATACCCTTTTCAATCACTACCAACTAGACACAAGTCACCTTTGAGTGAAAACCCCATTCTGATCATTCCTTCAAAAGTAGTGATACAATTTTCAAGATGAGTACTGTGGTGGCCATCTTGAACATCTGAATGATACCATTTTCATTTCTGGCTTTGGCTTTGTGAGCTTAATACCAATTTTTTGCACAAGATAGGGGATAAAGGGTAGCCAGTATATGAGGAATAACCTCGAAAATCCCAGGAATAACCAACTGACAAATGGGAAGCTACTGGCATGGTATCTGACACACACATGCTGGATGACCTGAGACATGAACCCACTTGGACAGGGGTGAGATTTCAGTGACATGAAAAGACGAGCACCATTCAGCCACCTGGGGGCCATCTTTCATTTAGGATCAACAAGACATCACATGATGTGTTTTAGTAAAGAACCCGTGCTGATATGACCATCCATAACACGTTTCTCTCAAGAAGACAGCAGGGAAGCCATACTCAAGACGTGAGTGGCAACATTTCAATTAAGATCAAGTAGACATCATAAGAAGACTTCTGGTGAAAACTCCATGTCAAATGACTTCTTGTTCAGGAGGAACAGCAATAACAAGATTTTCAAAATGGCTGCCATGAAAACCATATTAGACATCAGACAAGAACAAGTTTATTTAAGACCAACCAGACACCATAAGAACTCTTTCAGTAAAACCCCAATAGCAAGATTTTCAAGACTACCAATGAGGTGGGCATGTTAGACATCAGATAGGTACCATTTTCATTTAAGATTAACCAGGCATCATAGGGAGTCAATATTACTTTTGGTATCTGTTGTTGTCATGGGTTTAATGCCGATTTTCAGCACATGATAGACCATACAGGACATCCAGTATATTTGGTGGCAGAAGAACCTGGGAAAACCCTGAAAATAACCAGTGACTCATGGGAAGCTACTGGCAAGCTTTCTCACATACCCTTGTTAACCCAGACCGAGTCTCAAACCCACGTGGACAAAGGTGACATGATAGTGATATGTAAAGATGAGAGCTGTAGGCCACTCTGCCACCTGGGGCCCCTATGACTTTTCGGTCAGGAGTAATGATAGATATTTAAGATGGCTGTTGTGGTAGCATTATTGGTTTTCAGAGTGGCACCATTTAGGATCAACTAAGACAATGGAATGAATGTGTGTAAAGTTTCATCACAATCCTCCATTTAATAGGCACAGCAGCAATAATAAACTTGTGCTAACAGATGGACAGATAGGTAGACAGACAGACAAATGACCATCCCTTATGCTCCTCAACTTTATGACCAGTAGAGATTTTAAAAAAAACTATGAAGGACATGACAGCCCTACTACACAATGTATGGCACACCTATATAACAAAATGTAGCTCATGTGTAAAAATAAATTTTGTTATAGCTTCTACCAATAGCCTTCATTTACTATTAGGCCTTCAAAGACAGAAGAGTGCCACTACCATGTTTATAAATTATAACATCTTTAATTTTTAAGAATTATTGAGGAGGCATGTGGAATTCATTTTAATTTTCTGATTATTGATGGCTGGAACTTATAACTCTTGAAATGTCTTATACAGGGCATTTCATAAACGTCTGAGGTTGAGTGAGGTTGAGTTGTCATAGCAGGCAGGGGGTCTGGGGGACCTCCCTAATAGAATACATTCTGTTTTGTAGCCAGGTATAAATTAAAAGTAGCCAGGTAAATCACCCATCTCCGCTGATAATGAAAGCCCTGCTTATATAATTTTGTTTTTAACAATGCCAGAAGCATTCTGAAGTTATAGTGTGTATGCTACTGACCACATAACTCCTATATTTCTGATCTTGTAAGTTCACTTGTATTTGAGTTTAAGATTTTCAAGATGGCTGCAATGGTGGCTATATTACATGTCTGAGTGACACATTCTCATCTGGGACCAAATATACATTCTGATGAATATATGTGTTAAGTTTCAAGGCAACTGTCCTAGTAGGTTAGGAGGAGAAGTGAGTGATAACAAATCTGTGGTAATGGACATGGGATGAAGCACAGCAGATAGACAAATGACCATCCCATAAGCTCTTCTCATCTATGACCATTAGAGTAAATACAAATATTTTGCATGTCTCGCCTATGAATAGTGCTATTTTGATACAGCGCCTATTTATATCAGCAAGGCAGAACTTGAGGGTACAAATTGATTAAAAATGCAGCCATACAGTAATAATTTACAAATTTTAAGTTTACAACAGAAACTGATGTAGCAGATAACATAGTACAACACCTGCAAAAACTCGGGTACAGCGCCATGATAATACTAAAGCAGTCAATATCACCAACACAACCAGAATAGTAACACCTACGTCTTGCCATTCCTGGGAGAGACAATAAAGACTCTTACATAAGAATCCACACAGAGATTTAAAATCTGTTCATAACCTCTTTATAGATCTAGCCAGTCCTTTTGCCAGTGGAAAAGTGGCACAGCAAAATCCATGAATCATTCCACCGGCAGCTCCTTGAATGAATGGGTACTCATCCCACTCAGGGGAACTTAGTGGATCCGAGTTCCCAACACCACTATCATCCGAACTCAGGCGTAGCTTCTTTAAATCCACTGTTTTGAACATTTTTTTTGTATTTAAAAAAAAAATCCCAGCAGCACAAAAGATAAGAAAATCATGTGTAAAAATTCTATGAAAATTACCCAATGAACATAAATAACTGAAAAAATGTAAACTGCCTTCCCTGCAATAAATTCTTCTTTCTATGACACTGATTTTATGTATAATTTTTGTATTTTGATCATGTCAGCCATCTTTTAAGTAAAATCAAAAATGTGCAAGTTTAGTAATACAAATTCCCAACTGAAAATGGTTTACATTTCTTGTATTAGTATCGGTTTTGACATTTTGAGGACACAGAAAATAGAAGGATTTGTTCACCAACAAACCATGTCATAAAAGTTATTCTATCTATACAAGTGGTTGAGGTAAGTTGTCTCCCTCTTTGAGAAAATTTTGATGTCATTTAATGCTGGACACATTTAAGTTTCCTAGACCATTATTTTAAAAACTAGCTGCACTGGACACAAAACAAGCAGTACTTTATATGCTCTCATATATGATTTTGCCTAAAAATCATGGTACACACTAAGTTATAAATTACCATTGGGCATGGCTCAAAATGAGAAAATTGGTACTTAAAATCCTTTAAGAAATTTTTAAAAAATTTTAAAATATATTTTATCCACAAACTTCTTTTGATAAATGCAATCATTTCAAGATAACATATCTCCTAGATCACCCATTACAAATATTAAAATACTTAATTTTCCAATGTCAACACTAGAGCAACACATTCTCTGACGATATGAGATTATCATAACTTATCTGTACAGACATGAAGCCTTTTGGTGAGTACATTTGTACTAACTTTCCATGAATCAGACACAAATTTAGGGACCATGCTAAATGCAGATATTTGCGGGACATGACTTCTCTACTCTGCCAGAATGAGGCAAAGTGGAATGAAAATAAGAAAATGGGGTAAGTGTGGTCAAAATGTATAATATTTAAAACAATTGCTTAAAGCAGTCATTTTTACTTAATCAAAGTACCAAATATTATTATTATAAACAAACTGATTCAATATTTTTAGTCTGATTCAGAACATTTATGATACCAATTGGATTTTGCAAAACATGGTAAAATAGAATGTCGACCCAACTTTTGAGCTCTTAAACAACAAGATCATTTATGATAAACCAAAAACAGGTGGTATTAAAGAAACAGAGAAAAAAGCAATTCTACTTTGATGCCATGATATGAAGATAGACTTTCTAATTGCATTAAAAAATTCAGAGGAATAAATACAATCTTTGGCCTTAAAAGAATTATGTCTCAGAACCAGAGTTTGTGTCTGGATTTGGTCTTCTATCTAAAGCAGACAGTTCCAAACTGCACATGGACAGAAGAACCTTTGCAAATAGTAGCATAAGTATGAGATTTGGGGTAGAAAGCGTCAAAATTGTGGATCCAGTAAAGAAAAAACATGAAATTTTCTCTTTTCTGCACAGGGCAAAGTAGCCAAATAAAAACATTGTCTTTTATACACCTAAGTATTCAATAAATGAAAATCTCTTGGAAACAGATATGTTTGGATGCATTCAGAAGTCAGCCCACACAAATGTATTTCCTGCCCCATTTGAGATGAAAATGAAAAGACTCTCCAGGGGACTATAAGTAAACCTGCTTTTGATTCGGCCAACAAATGCATGGAGTTACATTAATTTCTTAAGCTTTATTTGTGATTTTTTTTTATTAGAATCATGCAGAATGAATTATACTTCAGCAGGGTTCCTTTACAAATCTAATTTTTCTGATGTGACGTCTTCAGAACAAATTTCTTATTAAATTTTTCACTGTTTACAATGAAAAGGTTGGAAAGTTGGATCTATACACCAGAAATAACAAAAATATTGATCACCATGACAGAAATGAAAACCACATAATCATATAGCCTCCTCTTCCCCTTACAGCAATCTTATTTCACACACTAGAGACAGCCAAGCAAGTAAAGGGAAATTTTGCATTTTTCACTACATCTCTCCCTCGATAACTTGTGCACATTGGGGTCCCAAAACATAGACCGCACTATAAGCGAGGGTTTGAGTTGCCAAGGGACCTCCCAAAAATCCACTAGACAAAAAACATCTCGAGACACGTGGGGTTGGGGGGCTGGGGGGCTGGGCTGTTTAATGACTGAATCCTCGTCTTATAAAAATGTCAAGAATAATTGTCAATAAAGTGCTTTTCTGATGAAGATGTTCATTATTCTGTATAAATCACATTTATTTTCAAAATGTCCAACATCTGAAAGGTTGATAAAATGATTCCAACTGGTTTCAAGAACCAACACGGTACCCGAAAACATTCGTGTATTAAATCATGTCTTTTGGGTTTTGTTGATTAGTCTGGTTCCTGGAGTGGTGTTTAATAGTTTTTGCAAAACAAAGAGTCTACAAAACAGGGAACCAAACTAACTGTTAATACACTACCAAACAAGATTCCTTTTTATAAAAAAAGCAATATTTCGTGAGACAATTGTTTATGTCGACACTCAATTTTTGAATTTTTAACTTAGTAAAATATTGATGCAGTGATTTCATTGCAAGTAACACTGAAACTTCTAATCATCCTTGAGAATATCTCAATGTGTAAATTCAGGAATTCCCTGAAATTCGTTTTCCTCAGAATGGTCTGTATCTGTGAAACAAACCTCTTTATTTTAATAAGTACCCATTTCGCTTGGTTGCCTTGCTATCTTTCATCACAGTTATGACTGAGTAGGTTAATTTAAGGTAATTTAATTAGTCTGCATAAACAATAACATTTACTATAGTATTTGATTGATCAACTGAAATGAGTTACCCGACATACGACTGGAGCCCCTGGTTCTTAAGCATGTAGGAACTGAATGCCTTTTAACTTTTTGTTTATTCTACCTCCTTTATTTGACTCAAAAGAAGTGATTAACGTGATAATAGAAAAGGAGACCCGCTTTTATTTAGTGCAACAATACAACTAATGTTTCCGCTAGTCCACTATCAAAACATGGTCGGCACTTAATTAGGTTCTCAGAGAAACGCTCACAGATATAGCTGTTACAGTAGATTGACACATTTTATGTTTAATCACAAGAGAACACATTGCATTTATGATTACACTTAAAAGGAACTAAAAGATAGAAGAACACAAATTTCAATTTATACAATTTTTTAAATTTAATTGGTATTTATTTATCGAAGTTCTGCCTCCACTAGGGGTGACATTTCATTGTTCAAAATTTCTTTGAATATCATTAATTATGGTGTACTAAAAATATCATTTGGAAAGAAAATGTAACAAATTTTATGACTTCTTTTTAAAGTTGATATTTCATAATGTTGATTAAAATTTCCAGTTCCTATCTTCCGTTTTCGACAATAAAACGAGTGATATATCAGTTTCCATTACCAATTCTGACTGTGATTTTCTTCAAGTTCAATAAATAGGAATACATTTTTTGTATTTTCTGGTTAAAGAAATGGGATCCATGCCTGACACCATGTTATAAGTGGGTTTGCGTGTTATCAGGGCACGAGTTATCGAGGGAGTGGTGTATATTCCAGGACTTTTCCACTACTTTTAATGACAAAGTTTTTCCTATGACTTTTCCATTACTTTCTGTGACATGATGCTTTTCCAGGACTTATCCTGTTGCAGACATAAATAATCATGAACTGATGCAAAAGTTGATCAAAAGCATGAAAAATTGAAAGCATGCTTAAACTGTTTCACATTGCTCTTTCAACAGGAAAATATCACAATAGCTGATATTTTAATCAGAATGCAATGTATCAGGGTTGGGAGCAATATGACAATTTGAGCAAAGTCAAGTCAACTTTCTTTACACGTTTGGGTAAAATGACAGGCACTGGGGCAATTATTTTTTTTCAATTAACGGTACTCCTCAGCATGGGCCCTGAAATTCAATTTATGAAGCTTGATTTCGAGTATCTGGTAAACTAACTGGTTACACATTATTGCAACAACAGTGTATGACTACATGCTCTTGCCAAAAGGGGTTTTACCCATAAATTCTTGCAACTTTATTAGCATATTATTGGTCTAAAGTCTATCTGAACATCTATCTGTCCTCTGCGAGTCTAACTACATTCTGAAGAATGAACCTGCTCAAATGAAAGTAACTATATCAAAGAATTTGAGAATTTTAAGTGCTTCAATGGTGCCACTTTGTCACAGACAGTGGTCACTGATTGTAGACTGACTGGTCAATGTATATCAGAATTTTATATATATTTCCAAGCTGCAAATTCTCTATGGAAACCAAAACATGTATGTATACATACATATGTTTGTGTGTGTGTGTTAAAAATGTCTACAATTTAGAAAATAACTTATTTCATGCCTGTCATTTCACCATTCAATGAATAAAAGTAAGGATAAAAGATACATTTATTTTAGTGTCAAAACAATCATTATAGTCCAAAAAATTATGGACAATGAACAGATTGCAAAAAAGACTACATCAACATGCACAATACACACAACAAAAATGACAAATATCTGTCAATGAAAGAAAAATGTATATTCCAGGCGACACAATGCAAAATAAAAAGCATGCAAACTTTATGAAACTGGACAAAAGTCCAAAGTCCAGACTAAATCCAAATAATGAGTTAAATTCCAGCTTTTGAAAGGAAAGATACATCTTTCTTGAAAATATCATTAATAAATTACACACACACACACACACACACACACACACACACACACACATCCTGAAATCCCTGCATCTGCTGGACATGTCAGGTAGATCAAAGGACTTGACTGGCTCATACTCTGAGTAACTAGTCTAGGATTTGTTTATCCAGTCAGCTACCAAATAAACACCAAAAGCTATCTATACTTGGAAGATTATAAGGTCTAGTTTACAGATTGTCAGACAATAGAGATGCTGAAGACTATGCTAATTCAAAGGTGATTAAGTTTACTTCACACTGTTCCTTTATCCAACAATCAACATTTTTGTGTGCTCATTATGCTTTCCCAAACTGTTTAAACACACTACAGCCACAAAACACAGAATAAAAGCAGTGTGAAAGTTCATTTCCTGGATTGATCAATAACTCTAAAACCCAATGATTACCTCTGAGTCTGTACTAAAGGCAGGTGGATCGTGTTACAGTGTGTCAGCACAAGATAATGTTACATGTAATAGAAATAATCTGAAGGTTAGGCCTGAATTAAGAACATAAAATACTAGCAAGAAAAGGAGTTATTATCATCCTCCAAGACTTACTTGTGGATCAAATAAAACTTCCACATATTTTAATGGAAATTACCATCAATTAAATGTGTGTGTGTGTGTGTGTGTGATTTGGATTTTTAATGTAGTATTAAAAATTTTAGTCATATTTCTACCATATCTGCAGTGTGGCGGTTTATTGTGGTCTAGCACTAGGGTAACATGCTGCAGGTATATAGCATTATGTCCAACCTGGTCACATTATCCTGACACCAGGCCAACCAGTCCTAACACTAACCCTTGAATTCTGATTGTCAAGCAAGGCAGGCTGCTAGTACCATTTTAATAAGTCTGGTATGACTCAGCCAGGGTTCAAACCCACAACTTCCTGCATCCAAGGTAGATGCTTTAACCATTAACTAGGTCTGATTTATGATGTAATAACCCAACTTGTTACCAATTAATAATTACTAGAGTAGATTAAATTACTTTTGTTGGGTCAAACTCAATTTTCTGAAGTTACCAAAAATGATTTTATTATAAATAATTAGTTTGAGAGGAAACCAGTTAATCATGGAATGATAATGCTAACGTTAAAGCAGGAGCAATCTGGAACTGAAAATAACACATTTTCAAGTACATTTAATATTAGGTGTAGACATGTAACAATGTCTTTTATCTCACAACCTCTTATATCCCCACTGAATATTTTAAAATTAAATTTCACAAATGTATCACTGCAAAGTTAAATTTATGGAAAAAAAAGTATGACAAGAGCCATTAGAATATCAGGATCTTGTAAATGTATAATACAGACCTGCCAACCCTAATAAGACCTTTCAGTAAAAAGTCCAGAAGTGTTAAAGTTTTTGAAAGTCCCTATATGTCATAAGCTCTTATAGCTGGTGAGGTGAGGTGTCCCACCGAATTCTAGTTCTGCCAGTTGTTGCTGTGATACTATACAGCAGTTCCTCATCATAATGCCATTCATTATGACACAGTTCTGTTATAACACTAGTATTGTCATGCAAACCAATCATTATGACACAGTTCCTGTTATAATGCTAGTTCAGTCATGCAAACCAATCATTATGACACAGTTCCTGTTATAATGCTAGTTCAGTCATGGAAACCATTCATTATGACACATTCCTGTTATAAATGCTAGTATGGTCATGGAAACCATTCATTATTAAACAGTTCCTGTTATAATGATAGTATTGTCATGGAAACCATTTATTATCACACAGTTCCTGTTATAATGCTAGTATGATCATGGAAACCATTCATTATGACACAGTTACTGTTATAATGCTAGTATGGTCATGGAAACCATTCATTATGACAGTTCTTGTTATAATACTAGTATGGTCATGGAAACCTTTAATTATTACACAGTTTTTGTTATAATGCTAGTATGGTCATGGAAACCTTTCATTATGACAATCCTTGTTAAAATGCTAGTATGGTCATGGAAACTATTCAGTATGACATAGTTCCTGTTGTAACGCTTGTATGCTCTGGTAAACCTTTCATTATGACACAGTTCCTGTTATAACACAAGTATGGTTGTAGAAATCATTCATTATGACACAGTTCCTGTTATAACACAAGTATGGTTGTAGAAATCATTCATTATAACACAGTTCCTGTTATAATGCTAGTATGGTCCTGGAAATCTTTCATAATGACACAGTTCTTGTTATAATGCTAGTACTGTCATGGAAACCATTCATTATGAAACAGTTCCTGTTATAATGCTAGTATGGGCATAGAAACCATTCATTGTGACACAGTTCCTGTTATAAAACTGATATGGTTGTAGAAACCATTCATTATAACACACAGTTCTTGTTATAACACTAGTATTGTCATGGAAACCATTCATTATGACACTTTCCTGTTGTAACACTAGTATGGTCATGGAAACCAATTCATTAAGTGATAGTAAGATTACATGCATTATTGTGCACTTTTATAATGTGACCATACTCTAAGTCAGCTTTAACAGTTTTTCAGTCATATCGCTATGATGTCTGTAGCATGGCAGTATATAGTGATGTCTAGCACTGGGGCATCATGCTGCACACATGTAGCATGATGTCCCACCCAGTCACATTATCTCGACACCATGCCGACCAGTCCTAACACTGATCTCTTAATGCTGAGTGCCAAGAGTGGCAGCTGTTAGCACCATTTTTGTAAGTCTTTGATATGACTCAGCCGGTGATCTCTAAGTCAGTATACTGTATGTCTCCCAGACAGTGCTAAAATGAGCACTGCACAATAATCCCATTAAAAGGTAGTCTCACTATAAGGCAGTCATCTGCATGACTCCCATGGATAGCATGATAATGAGGGAGTACTGTAATAGGATAACATTATAATGAGGGAGTGAAGTATCTTGCCTCTGAACATGCTACAGAGTTGTGTTTTCATTAGCAGCAGGAGGCCAGGTTAAAAACCTGCTTTTACAAACAATAATACACTACAATTTGCACTGACCCTGCCTTGCACATGTCAATTTGTCTTAGCAACTTCAAAAGATGATGAAAAGCTATGTTTTGTACATCTCTGAAAAGTTAAATAGTTTAAAACAAAATTTCAGCATTGTTCACCATGATACAAACACAAAGAAACTGATACATGTCTGTACCTTTATTTGAGTAAGTATGATATGATGAATCTTTGCTGGCCAAGTTTTGCTAATCTATGGATCTTTGCTGACCAATGGTCATTGATCCATGGATCTTTGCTAGCCAGTGTTAATTAATCCATGTATCTTTGCTACCCAATAGTCACTGATCCATGAAATTGCTGACCAATGGTCACTGATCCATGGATCTTAGCTGCCAAAAATCATTGATCCATTTCATTCTGCATCAACCCTGGACATGTATAGTTAAACGAAACTGTTCTGAATATGTTCCTTCTTGTGGATGAAAGAGTTAATCCATGAAACAAACAAAATCATTTAGCCATTTCCGAGCTCATTACACATGCTACATATTTACTATGCTGATGTCCATGATGCTAGCAACAAATGTCAATGGGTCAATGTGGAACAAGCAGATCAACAACCCTTGGCTAGTGAAGATGGACATGATGATTTTGCCATAGTTGTAAAACAGTTCACACACTTCTTGTCACTTAAGTGGATGCAAAAACTATGCATTTCTAGTCTAAGTATTAATGACATAAAAATGCAACTTAATTTCTCAATGATTATGCCAATATATGTTAATTACAACTAAACAGAACATTAGCATTTGTTGGGCATCCTACCTGATTTATTATCCTGGACTTTACCTGTGTAGCATGAAAAAAACTGCTTAATAAACACAGAAACTTGACTACATGCGTCATAAAAAAAGCTTGCAAGTATAACATAGAATGGATTGATATATAAACAAATTTTCAGTCTGCAAATGTATCTGTTGTATGTAACTCAGAATGGATAGATATAATGAAAAAATGTTCAGTCTCGGAATACATCTGTGGTATGTATGCTACATGTATGTTGTATTTGAAAAGTTTGGAAAGTTGACACCACATAAATTTCACAGAATTTCATACTTCATTTCGAAACAAAAACATCTTTTGTTCGTTTGTTTTGGTGTTTTAGGACACACCAACAAATAAAGGTTGTGTTTGTTTTCAACATATGAAGGTAATTATCATATACAGTATGTTTTGGTGTTTTATGACACACCACTATGTGTGGGTCATGTTGTGTGTGTTATAGTGTTGTGTAAGAAGTGTTCATTTGGTGTTTTACAGCAAACCTGCACATGAAGGTTACCTTGTGTTTGTTTTGGTGTTTTACAACAAATCAAAGTTTATTGTAATTGTTTCGGTCTATAACAAAACACCATCACATGAAAGTTATATTGTTTTTTTTTTGGTGTTTTATGATAAACTAACAGATGGTGTTATGATTGTATTTGTTTTGGTGTGTTACATGAACACATGAAGGTTATAGTGTGGGATTTTTTGTGGTGTTTTATGATAAACTAACAGATGTAGTTATGATTGTATTTGTTCTGGTGTGTTACATACACATGAAGGTTATATTGTATGTTATGTATATTTGATTTAACTATATCTGATTTAATATACATTTATTTCAATTTAATTGTTTGTGAGTTTTAATTTTTTTTTTAAATATGTTTTATGACATGTTATTGTAATGCAAATTTATTCTCTAGAGATGATACTTTTTTCAGAAAATAGTTTGACCATGACCGTTTGTTTTATAAATACCAGGTGTCGATCTAAATCCAGACCTTGTTTCAATTTTTTTAGCAACTACGTAAACAAGTTCTATTTTATTTTAAAATGATTGATTGTTGTTGATGTCATGATGGGACTTCGTGTTTAAGATGTAAACAATTTGTTTTATTTTTCATTTCTTAGAGTAAAATGATTGGTTTTTGTCAGGGTCACACTGGGTGTATGTGACCTTTAACAAGTACTTAGTTTCTATAAGCTTTGAGATGATCACATGACCCCTTGTTTATGTTTTAGGATAAACTACAATCGTTGTTTTTAAAAGTTATTCTCAGTAGAAGCTGGGCTGTTAAACTGGAAGTTGTATGTTGTGCTGTTTGGAGTTATTTCAAATTACTTGGTTTGGAGTTATTACAAATTACTTGGATTCAAAATGATTAATTAAATGTAATTTTTCTGGAAAATACATGTGCTCATGTGAAATTCTTAAAGAGAGTTCTTATAAGAAATTTATTTTGATTTCCAAAACTGGAGTGATAATTCTTGTTCCTACAAGGAACTGTAGACTTCAACACTCCAGATTTCACCATATGTCATCTTCCATCTTGGATTCTTTGTCGGGATTCGAAATTGAAATCAGTAGAACATTTTGTTATTAGGACTACAAAAATGTTATTCTTGGATTATTCCTGGAATATTTTTTGGATTTGATTCTTAAAACCGTAAGTTCATATTTTTTCATTTTTATAGAATTTTTCCTGAGAAATAAATTACTGTATTTTTTCAAAGCTTGTTGTTTTGAATCTTTCTTGTGTTACTGTTTATTCAAGCCTAAACACGTGAAGATGTATTTGTTTGGTGTGCTGCATACACATGAAGGTTATATTGTGCTTGTTTTGGTGTTACATACATGAACACGTGAAGGTTATACTGTATTTGTTTTGGTGTGTTACACAAACATGAAGGTTATATTGTATTTGTTTTGGTTTTGTTACGTACAAATGAAGGTTATATTATATTTGTTTTGGTGCGTTACATACACATGAAGGTTATATTGTATATGTTTTGGTGTGTTACATACACATGAAGGGTATATTGTATTTGTTTTGGTTGTTGTTGTTGTTGTAGGGTTTAACGCCATTTTTCAGCACACGATAGGCTATACATGGCGGCCAGTATTAATGGTGGAGGAAGAACCCGGAAAATCCCCAGAAAGAACCACCGACCCTCAAGAAGCTACTAGTAAGCTTTCTCACATATCCACATTGATCGAATCAGAGACTCGAACCCACGCAGACAGAGGTGAGATGGCAGTGATCTGTAACGGAGAGCGCTTTTGGTGTTTTCTCACTGACATACAAATATATGAAATCTTTTTTTGTGTTTCTGTTTTAGGTGTTTTACAGACCTGCCAACCATAAACAGACCTTCTCAGTAAGGCAGTAAATGTTTTCCAATAGTTGGGCCAGTTTTCAGTAAGGTGTAACAAAATATAATGTACTGCTATTGTCAGTCTGGAAAACATATTCTAGAAGTGTGATTCAAGATTCAACGATAAATATAGTGTTCATCTCAAAAGTTTGTGAAGTTTACTTTAACCTTAATTATTCCAGTACAGTTCACGATCTGCGGTTCCAAACCCCACATAGATTAATGGCTTCTTGATATCTCCTAACTTGATGTAATCCTTTTTTAAAAAAAGCTGTGGCAATGGCAATCCTCCATGTGATGTACTCAAATCAACACATGATGTCCACTACACAAAATGGTTGCCCTTCCTGCTTTTCCCCCCAAGAATCTTGATATTCCATTTTATTTTCTTCTGTACTACTAAAACATTTTTAGATCTTCATTGTCCCTTTCATCCTGACCTCTCAATTGTTGGATGCCATTAATAAAAATAATACAAAAGTTGGTAAAGTTTGTCTGGTTCCCTGACCAATTTAAATGATTCTAATTATGAAACCAGGTTATGAATCAAATATGGACAAGCCAGTATCTAGACTTTACTGCGAACATTTGTATTTCTGTAATTTGTGTTTTTATTCCATAAGTCTGTATTTTAAGGTTAATTTCCGTAACACTTATGGCAAAATCATGAGGTGGCAGGTCTGTGTTATACTGTATTTATTTTGGTGTTTTATGGCACACCAACAAATGATGGTTATATGTGGTGTTTTGGTGTTTTATGCGACACCAACAAAAGAAAGGTTACACTGTGCTGAGGTGCTTGGTAAATTGCATTAGGAAACAAAATTCTCTTTCTGCTTGTCAAAATTTGGAGCACAGAATCATGTACTTCATCTCCATTCCTCTACTAAATGTTAACAGTACAATGATTGCCTACCATGTTTCGCTTTGGTTCATAAGGTGCCAATTTTCACATATTTTATGTAGGCCACAAACCATACAGTTAAAGACTGAATAAAAAAGACCACCTGTGAAAACAATAGCATCTCGATCCCAATCAAAGACAGCCCCTAATTTAATCAAATTATTGGGAATACTCGTATTTTGGAGGGCAATGAAGTTGAGAAAATTTGAATTTCTGAAAATTAAATTGTTCTCTAAGAGCATAAGCACACACTTAAATATCTCTAACAAGAGTAATTCAAAGGGAATGCTGCTGTACTGGGTGAAACAAATTTCCAGGAATTCAAGATATAAGTGCTGAAACCATCCCATAAATAATAACAAATTATCAAATTAGTTGCTATGGAACAAATATTGGCTACCAGCTAGACAACATTTTCATTTGGGGCAAAGCAGACATCATTAGAAGTCTTGTGATGAAAGCCCCATTTTATGATGATTCAGAAGAGTAAGGACTACATGATTCAGCTGTCATGGCAGCCATATTGGATGTATTGGCACCATTTTCATTTAGGACGAACTATGTAAGAAGTCTACTGGTGAAATCCCATGTTGATATAGCCATCCATTTGCTGAGACACAGAGATATTTTCAATACATGACTTTCCATTCAAGAGGAGCTGTTGTTGTTGTTATAGGGTTTAACACCATTTTTCAGCACAAGATAGGCTATACATGGCATTCAGTATTAATGGTGGAGGAAGAATTCAAAAGGAGTAGCAATAATGAACGGATGGACAAAGGACAACAGACCATCCCATAAATTCCTATGGTCTATGACCATTAGAGCTAAAAACACATCATTAAAAATTTTAATGTTTAGGTTTTCTCTTCTCTTCATTTCCTAACAGAGAATCTCATAAAATTAATAAAACATTTTTATAGAAAATATTAAGCAATTGTTTTTAATAAACCTTTTGTATTGAAACAAATTTGAACAGAAGCTGTCCAAAATTATCAAGGGAGGTAACCATTATAATACCTTCCTCCTAGGATTAAAATTAGAATTATATCCTTTCAGATTGCTCGACTTTACTTTTTCAAAACCAAAAGAACAAAAACGCTATATACTAAGAAATGCATATTTTTAGAGCTACAAACTATATTTAGTAATAGGGAGTAGACAGTGTACCATAAACTTGAGAGGGATGAGCACTCCATATCAAATACCCAAAATTGATAACGATAAACCTATGAAAATAATAGGGCCCCCTTTCCAAACATATCTACTAATTTCATAACATGATGAATAATCACCCACCTGGGAAGATAAAGGATCTTCATGCACTCTGAGGCATATCTACCATCTGAAGGACTGAATAAACCATCTGGGAGGACAATAGAGCCATCTTCTCAATTAGTGCCATTACCATTAACTTAAAATGAACAACCCACCTGTGAAGACAACAGAACTACTTTTCCAAATCAGTCAAAGATCCATGTGTGAAGATAACAAGATCCCCTTCCAATCAGAAGCATAGCCATACATTTAAGTATTTATAAAAATGTCACTTTTTGCAAAATTGAAAACTGACAGTAAAATGACAAATGAAATGGCAGTAAAGTTAAACAAGGCTACACCATACAAACAGCAAGGGTTTTGCAGAATGTGGTGTTTCGCCTTTTTCTAAAAATACGGGTTTACAAACAAATTGAACACTCTGCTGACCCTGCTGCTGCCAATGCAACTGACATAAGTATCACTATATTTTGCATATTTCTCCCCTAAAAATGTGACCAAAAACAAATAAAAAAACATAAAAAACAAAATAGAATGTAACATGACAGAAAAGATGCATAATGATTTTCCCAATCATACATGTCAACACAAAATAATTCTACACAAACAAAATCTACATACACACTGAAGTACCAATGACAGTGACGTA
Source organism: Sinohyriopsis cumingii (assembly GCA_028554795.2). Taxonomy (NCBI): domain Eukaryota; kingdom Metazoa; phylum Mollusca; class Bivalvia; order Unionida; family Unionidae; genus Sinohyriopsis; species Sinohyriopsis cumingii. Next base: position 59,460,153 of record CM068828.1, read on the forward strand.
CATCAACATTCCTATTAAAATGATTAAGTTTTAAAGAAAGCACAAATGGTAATTTTTTAATAAAACAAAAGAATGAAGCGGTGTATGAAATGCATTTTTACTCCTGCATTTATCTGCTAAAGTACACTGGAGAATTAAGCTGAAATTCAGTACTATACAGTATATAATCATGTCTAGTCAAGTCCAACTGCGAACAACATAGACTAAGATAATGATCTGCCAGTACATAATGTGTTGGCAGATCAGTGTCTATGTTGTTTGTTCTACTTAATATTCCTAACACACTACACAAAGATCTGCCATCGCATAATGTGCTGGCGGATCAGGGTCTATGTTGTTCGTTCTACTAAATATTCCTAACAAACTAAACAGACTAAGATCTGCCACCGCATAATCTGCTGGCAGATCAGGGTCTATGTTGTATGTTCTACTTAATATTCCTAACAAACTATACAGACTAAGATCTGCCACCGCATAATGTGCTGGCAGATCAGGGTCTATGTTGTTTGTTCTACTTAATATTCCTAACACACTACACAGACTAAGATCTGCCACCACATAATGTGCTGGCAGATCACGGTCTATGTTGTTTGTTCTACTTAATATTCCTAACAAACTACACAGATCCAGTTTGCAGCTGGACTTGACTTATAGTACAATACAACATATATTACATTATTAGACTTGATTCAGCACAAGCACTACTGTCACAAATTGGCAAAACATTACTCAATTTCACATTAGTTATCAATTCAAAATCCCTTTTTTATGTGCCAATACAAGACCCATTATGTCTCAATCCCTTCAAATGATAGATATTATATGCACTAACATTGTATTTGTATGAGCCATTTTTAACATGTTGGAACAATTTTCAGCTAGTTTGTTATTTTCAACTCTTCCGATACTTGTTTGACAATTGTTGATGAACAGTCAAAATTAGAATATTAAGAGTGACTTTCCTTTGGAGACAGAAGTTCCTTCACTTTTCTAGGGAAGCTTTAACATTAGAAATAACTTAAAGGGATCTTGAATGTGATGGATGCTGTTTTGTACTTGCACACAGAAGACTGAAATTTATGTTTTGGAAGATATTACTCTTTCTGAGTAATTTTATTTACTGTGCTGTGCTTGTACATTTTCATTGAGATCCAATAGAAGTCACAATCAGACTTTGGCATACAAAAAAAATCAGTGTATACTCACAGGAATTGACTGTATGTCTGGTCTTGGCACTGGTACAGTATGCCTCAACAACTTTTAGAATTAATGCATCTTCCTCATTGGTACGAGGGTCATCTGAAAGCAGGTAGTAGAAGTAGAACTTTGAAACTCAAAGCACAACTCAGATCTCAGTTTTTTTCTTTAGTCTTAGGTTTTAACCTAGATTTATGAACAGACAAACACATAACACTTTACAATTTTACCAGATGAATCATTCAAGTCATGCTGAGTTTTTGGTGATAAAGCTTTACTGTATGTACATTTAAATTTGCATTTATTGGTTTCTAAGTTGAAAAAGTGAATATCTTGAACTGAAAAGGAACAGATGCTATATTTTATGTGAGGATTATAAGAACAACAAAAACCCACCTCAATACATGTTGACAAAATAATTTAAGCAGATAACCTCAACTATGTTAAAACACCTTTCAGTGCCTAAAAAAATAGTATATATTTAAGTGATAAATATTAAATGATGTGTACATTTATCTTAAGTGTGAATGGGAATTCTATCATACAAAATATGATTAATCTTTGGGGAATATCATACACTATAATTTTTGTCTCAACGATAAAGTCAGACGTAAGTAAGGAAATCGCAAAGTTGTGCTAAATATAAAATTACTTGGCTGCATAGAAAAATATACATGACACATAAAATAATTGTTAACATGCTTTCTTTTAACAAGGTAAATAAATGGACAACTTAGTGAAATCATTAGCAATTGATGACCTCCTTTAAACTGAACATGATGGGTTTGGTGTTGGAATTCTAATGTGAGCTGAATAACAAAGTCAAAGCAAAACAAAAGTTCCTTGAAGGGACCGATCTACTAAGCAAAAAGAATTTCTAGGATTCAAAATCAGATGATGGGAATCTATTACCTTACACTGTGCAATCTGATAAATTTTTTAATTAACAGTTGATGACAGGGCCCTGCTTCTCATCCATTTCTATGTAATGACCATTACATGTGGATATATATTTCGCTGAGAGCAGCAATAGACAATGCACATCTACTTATACATTTTTTCAAGATTCTGGATTGCTTGGATCATTAACCATGCAACATTATCCACCCCCACCCACCCCAAATTATACCAGTGATCATCCCAATGTACGTAATGAGAACTTATAGTACAAAATGAAAAAAGTTAAAACAATTTAAGAAAATTCTAAAGAAGAAGAAAAAAAAAACGTTAAAAAAAGGCTGTTTCTAAATCAAGGGCATAAGGTTATATCATGCCCAGGCAAATAAAAAAGTTAGGTTGGTGTTTAAAGGCCAAGTGACACTCTGAAGGTTATATCATGCCCAGGCAAATAAAAAGGTTAGGTTGGTGTTTAAACGCCAAGTGACATACTGAAGGTTATATCATGCCCAGGCAAATAAAAAGGTTAGGTTGGTGTTTAAACGCCAAGTGACATACTGAAGGTTATATCATGCCCAGGCAAATAAAAAGGTTAGGTTGGTGTTTAAACGCCAAGTGACATACCGAAGGTTATATCATGCCCAGGCAAATAAAAGCCTTGCAAAAGGACACACCAATGTAGCTGTTGCAAGATGAACCAATGGTGTAGTTGAACCTGAATCCGTTTTGGTTAGGGGGTGCTCACCAGTTATTATGTCCTTTTCAGAAAATGACGTATGTAAGGTGAAGATGTTTCCATTTAAAACATGCACAGTGGAGAGAATGTTGGCATGCCTCTATGCTACTTTAATGTAATGTGGCTGGCATTTATTTGGATATTGTACTTTTGGAAATTGTAAATGATCTGTGTGTGTGATTAGGATTTTTAACGTAGCTTTAACAATTTTTCAGTCATATTGCTACGATGTATGCAGTGTGGCAGTTTTTAGTGATGTCTAGCACTGGGGCATCACGCTGCAGACATGTAGCATGATGTCCCACCCAGTCACATTATTCTGACACCAGGCTGACCAGTCCTAACACTAACCTCTTAATGCTGAGCGTCTAGCGAGGCAGCTGTTAGTACCATTTTTGTAAGTCTTTGGTATGACTCGGCCGGGGTTCGAACCCACGACCTCCTGCTTCTGAGGCGGACGCCCTAACAACTAGGCCACTGGAGCGGTTCTGTAAATGATCTAAACACACTGCTAACTAAAATGACTGCTCCCTTGTGCTCCAAAACTCAGCCTGAATTTGTCTAAAGTACACTATCCTTAGCAGCTATTAAAATACGGAAAATGAATTTTGCCAGACTAGACAATACAAGCTTTTGAAAGGGCAATGAATGAATTACCAAATATACAAAATGTAAAAAAAAGTTATTTGCTCTTTTTGATACAATTTACCTCTGAAGTTCAGGAAGGGAAAATGACCAAGTGGAGCTAGCACGTTTTTGAAAGATGCACATCTGGAGTAAGGCTAAGCTGTATACTCTATAACCCATATTACACCCATCAATCATACACCAAAATAAAGGGAATTAAAGGTTCTTTGAACTATACCTAAGATATACAAGGTCTTTTTTAAAAAGCCAGTATAACCAGTGAGGAAAGCCGGGGAAATTCTTTTTCTTTAAAATTCTAACCCTATATAAAGTATGAAAATGTAGAGTGCCACCTTACGAGTCCAATGCATTAATCGGCGAGCAAATGTGACTCAGTCAAATCGAGGTTATAAACACAACATAACAGAGTTATATGGGCTGCATGAATCCACAATTTGCATTATGCAATCACTTGCTGGTTGGCAATTATTACTAAATATAGACCCTCAGACTTGCAATCCAAGTGTGGGTTCAAATGCCTGCCAGGCTAGCCTGGTCGGCTGCCTTGTTGTGTCCTTGGGGAAAATCTGTTACTCCTATTTCCTTGGCATGAAATACGTATCAGTTATTCTTGAGAATAACATACCAAATTTGATAATAAAGACTATTTTCTGTTTTGTCTGCATCAACCATGATGCAGCTATGCTTTATGCTGTTGACACACTACTGAAGTGCTAGAAGAACAGCCCCAATTACTAGATTGTTGATGAGGGAAGCTTCTTCCTTAGACCACTTGCCCTGTAAGACAACTCCCTCAGCTTTAGGTCAGCCCTCTGCATTGAATCTGAGGTGTTACTGTAAAGGAAGGAGTGATATTCTGGAGTGTGAATCAGAACTCTTATCAGAAAGCCATCCTGATTTTTTCACAAATTAAGATGGTGATAAAACCTGGATTCCAATAGAATGCAAGTGAACAGGGGGTTCTTGTGAGGTCTCCAGTTTGCAACAAGGAAGAAATGGACGGGCTGCATATGAAGCTTTCCTACGGAAACTAAGTATGCTGTGCCATTCAGAGTCCCCACAAGAGAAGGTTAGAGACGAGCAGAGAATAATGTCTTCTTGTCCAGTTTGGCTCAGAAAGCAGGTGTATCTGAGATTCTGTTGGGAGGAACACAAGACAGGTGAGAAAAAAATTGTCCTGCAGAAACAAACTTCTGAGAAGTGATAAGATTAGACTTTTCCTGATTGGGGACAAGGTCTAATTGAGTCACTGTCTCCAAAAAAGAGAGACAAATCCCTCATCACGGCACATCTGGAAGCTGAATAAAGGTCAAAGGAAGAGCTAAAATGTTACCTCCCAGACAAAACTGCTGAATTTTCCTGTGGGTTGGTAAGATGGGATGTGAAAATAAGCAAAATGGAGATCTATGGACACCACAGTCCCTGTATAAACCAATGAGGATGGGGTACAATGGACCTTCCAAAATTGGGGCATTTCTTCAATGGTTTAGGCAATCTAATACCATAGCCAGGGACCGGTGTTCCTGATCTCATAAATCCTGATAGGCTACTGCTAAGATTTGCCATCTGTAACTGCACCCAGAGGAACAGCCGTAAAATGCTTTTGCTGTTTTCCATCACAACCTTGGAGGTATCGAAGGCCACATCCCTCATGAAGTGAATGAGCTCTGCAGACACTACCATATATAATAATATTAATAATAATAATAATAATAATAATAATAATGAGGACTTTGTATAGCGCCTAATCTTTAGAAGCTCTAAGCGCTTTACAACATTAAACAACACCTATAAGATAAAAAACATAATGATATAATGATATGATTACAAAAACAACAAACACCATGAAATTAGAAAACATTAAAAAAAGGAAGAAAAAGAAGAATTTTTTTTATATAGAATATTTAAGGTAGGAAACATTATTAGGTCTTTAAGTTTGTTCCTGCAGTCGAAAAACGTGAGTTTTTAGAGCTCTCTTGAATGTGATCACTGTGTCTTTGTGTCTAAGTTTAGTGGGCAATTCATTCCGCGTTGCTGGGCCCTGGTATGCAAAAGAACGTTGTCCATATGACTTTGTTTTCATAGTGGGAATAATGAGTATACGATTGTCAGAAGAGGAGCGTAAGTATCTTGCTGGTGTGTACACATGATTGAGGTCGGATAGGTATGCTGGACTAGAATCTGACAGCGAAACGTAGCACAGAGAACAAATTTCGTGTTTGATTCTGGATCGAATGGATAGCCAGTGTAGGGTACAGAGCAGTGGGTAGGTGTGCTCTGATCGTGGTACTCTAAGTATGATCCGAGCAGCTGTGTTTTGAACTTTCTGAAGTTTCTGGAGCAGATATTGAGATGAACCAGACAGAATTGAGTTACAATAGTCCAGTCTTGAAAGTACTAATGAACACACAAGTGTTTTAGTGGCATCAACTGAAAGATATTGCGAATTGAGCTGATGCGTCTCAGCTCAAGATATGCAGCCTTGAATATTGTTCATGACATGTTGGTGCAATGTGAGAGTAATGTCCAGATTAACATCAAGGTTTCGTACTGATTGTGTGAATTTAATGTTGGTGTTGCTGATATTTATTGTTTGAGGTAAAGGATGTGAATGAGAAAGTCTTTGTGTTGTGATCAGAATAGCCTCAGTTTTATCATCATTCATATGCAGCTTGTTACATGTCATCATGATTTCACATCAGAAATGCACCTCTCTACACCTTGGATGGTAGCATCAACTTCAGTTGGGTGGCTATATTTGTATATTTGGGTGTCATCAGCGTACAATTGGTGAGACACTGGATGATGATCTATGACGCTTGAGAGCGATTGAGTGTACAGAATGAAGAGAACGGGTCCAAGAACAGACCCCTGTGGAACACCACAACATAGATCAACTGGGGTGGAGTGTATTCCATTTGCAGATACAATTTGTGTCCTGTTGACCAAGTAGGACCTGAACCACAGTAATGCTGTATCATGAATGCCAAATACATGCTGGAGACGGTGAAGTAATATATCATGGTCTATTGTGTCAGATGCTGCAAACAAATCAAGGAGGGTGAGGACTGTAATCTTTCCGCTATCCAACGCAGATAGAATGTCATTAACTACTTTTAGAAGAGTAGTTTCGGTACTGTGGCAAGGGCAATATGCAGATTGTACATTGCTAAAAAGACTGAATTTAGATGAGATACAAGCTGGGATAGAACAACCTTTTCTAAGATTTTTGATATGAATGGGAGATTAGAAACTGGGCAGTAGTTCTTTAAATCGTTATGAAGTGTTGGTTTCTTCAGCAGAGGCTTTACACTGACAGTTTTGAAAAACAATGGGAATTCCCCGGATGAGAGAGAGGTATTAATAACATCAGTTAGTGAAGGCAATACTGGATCTAAGCACTCAAGCAGCAGTGATGTTGGAATTGGATCAAGTTCACAGGAACTTTGGTGCACTCTTCATCACGATTGTACGTACGAAATCCATAGAGACAGGTTCAAATGCTGCTCATGGTTGCCACTCAAATTCTGTATCCCAACTGTATGGTGATGAGTCAATTGAAATTGTGGTGTCAAGCTTATCTCTAATGGTTTGTACTTTGTCATGGAAGAAATTTGGAAACATGTCTGGAAGGTCGACTGGAGAGAAGGTAGTTGGAAGTGGTGTAGATCTGATCCTTGACATTAGCTTGTTAGTAATCTCGAAGAGCTCTTTGCAGCTGGAACTTTCCATGATCTTAGTAGTGTAGTGGGCTGATTTCGCTGCATGGACTATATTTGTGATATTCTTCTTAGAGGATTCATAGATTTGCTTATGAATAGTGAGTCTGGTGGAAAGCCAAAATACATCACATCTCTGATTTCTTGACAGCCTTTAGCAGTCTCTCCAAGGGTGCTGGGAACAAAGATTCCTCCTTCGTCAGGTCAGCATGTGAGGTTATGGTAACTAGTGTCTGCATCTTCAGTTCCAATGTCTTAATAGCCTTGATGGGGAGATGGTTCCAGCTCCCTGCTGAAATGCCCATCCAAGTCCGAATTTTGTGTGTGTGTGTGTGTTGGGGCTGGCTGGGTGGTTAAGAGGCCAAGTGGGGGAATGGACACAGTAGCTAGTAGGTCCATAGGAGGGCACAGTCCACCCCTTCTTGGCATTTAAACATAATCTGAGTCAGTTTTCTCACCGCACTATGTGAGAGAACTAAAGTAATTTTGATTTGGGTCGAGTCCCAGAAAGTCCCACCAATCTGAAGAGGATCCTAGCTCTGAACATCCCAAAAGCTTGCGATAGTGTTCTAGGTAGTAAACTTTATTTACCACTTGATTAAAATTACACATTTCTTTCTTCTCCATAAACAGACTCAGTGGGTGGTATAAAGAATGCTAATCCAAATGATGAGATGGATTAGGTGTGACAGGTTCTTCCAGGAACTCACCTGCATCCACAAAAATCGAGTTCTTTCTCTTGTGTTCACTCCCGGAGCAAGGCAGGACTATTTTGTTTAATCTCCCTCCTGGAAGATGGGGACATCCCGGCTGTGAATTTAACATTCTGTCCCCGATTGAAGGAAGAGAGGGGACTAACTGTTTGATCCGCTCTCATTGGAGAAAGGGATTGATGACTCCCACTTGGCATCAGAGATACTGAGTTATGGTCCCCCTTCCCTTCCCTTCCCTCACTAACAAGGCTGGATGAGGCAGGGACAATCTATGGCATACCTGGTCTACCAATCTATACAGGAAATGGGCTAGCTGTTTGCTCCTCTCTCCTGGAGAAAGGAACTGGCAATTCCCACTTGGTACTTGAGAGGGTGGTGGTGCCCCATCCCTTTCCTCAATAACAAGGCCAGAGGCATGGAAAATCTAGGGCATGGTGGGTTAATAGATCCGTGGAGTCACAGTTGTTGTTGTAGGGTTTAACACAGTCACAGTAAAGTCAGCCATGTTGGCATGGTTGTTAATGAAAGATGACAGACTCACCACTGGAACTACAAAAGGACAGGAATTGCTATAACACCAGTTATGATCAGTGGGATGAAAACTCAGATGCAATGCTTTACAGGCGATTTATTAAAAATCCTCAAAATCAACAAAGTTGGACACAGATACAGGAAAATAAAAAAGAATTGGGGAGAAATAACGAAAAGACAGCTAGATGTCTGACAACAGGCCAATGCATAAGTAAAATATGATTATTTTGTCACAACATCTACAATATTTAAAACTCTAAACTGGTTACCCAAGCATCAAATGAGAGCTTCAGTACAAGATACTTAGTTCCTGTAAAGATGATTCAACAGCTTTTTGCTGTCGTTTTTTGTAACACCATCACCAAAGCAAATACTCAGAAAAAGGGAATTAAATGTAGCTACTCAATTTGTCACATGCAAGATGATAATGAAATTGAGAATTTTAACAAGAAATGTGTAAACAGTCTTTTAGACAAGCAAGGGCAGTAAATACATTGGGGCTAAGAAAATTGTGCAATGATTAGAATTGACTGCACATACTGTAAACCTATAAATGTCCTGGCAATACCTGGATAATCAAACAATCAAAAGCTATTATCTAGTATCTATGAAAACAACCATATCAACACTCAGCCTATCACAACATCCATATCAACACTCAGCCTATGACAACAACCAAATCAACATGCAATCAATGACATCTACTTTAGAATTTATGAAAAATGCTTCTCAGTTTATAAATATTGTGAACCTATAATACTTAAAATTAAAGAATTCCATACTGAAGTCTTAAGATTATGAAGTCTTTGTAATATAGAATTCATTATTTAATCTATGTACTATATAGCTACAAAATTCCATATTCAAGTCTTAAGATTCTGATGTCTATGTACTATAAAGCTAAAGAATTTGTTATTTAAGTCTATGTACTATATAGCTACAGAATTCCGTATTTGCATCTATATACTATATAGCTACAGAATTCCAAATTTGCATCTATATACTATATAGCTACAGAATTTGTTTTTTAAGTCTATGTACGATATGGCTACCAAATTCCATATTTAAGTCAATTACTACATAGCTACAGAATTCGTTATTTAAGTCTATGTATTATAAAGCAATATAATTCATTATTTAAGTCTATGTACTATATAGCTCCAGAATTCATATTTGTCAATGTACTATAAAGCAATATAATTCATTATTTAAGTCTATGTACTATATAGCTACAGAATTCCATATTTAAGTCTTAAGGTTCTGAAGTCTATGTACAATATAGCCACAGAATTCCATATTTAAGTCTTAAGGGTCTGAAGTCTATGTACAATATAGTTACAGAATTCCATATTTAAGTCAATTACTACATAGCTACAGAATTCGTTATTTAAGTCTATGTATTATAAAGCAATATAATTCATTATTTAAGTCTATGTACAATATAGCTACAGAATTCATATTTGTCAATGTACTATAAAGCAATATAATTCATTATTTAAGTCTATGTACTATATAGCTACAGAATTCCATATTTAAGTCTTAAGGTTCTGAAGTCTATGTACTATATTGCTACGATAAAGCTGCTGCACTGCCCAAGACAGTTATAGAGTGGAATTAAGACAGTTACAGAGTGGAATTAAGACAGTTACAGAGTGGAATTAAGACAGTTACAGAGTGGAATTAATATATATTTGTCACGTCTAATTAAGTAGGATGTGCATAACAAATAATTACAAAACACTTGAAACTTCAGATATTCACGGTGCAAGCTTGACATGTGTCAAGAGCACAACAGTCCATATTAGGTAGACATTAAAACTTATTGGCAGATAACCATATTTTTCCCATGGCAAGCCCAGGAGGTTTGACCAAGAAAATTCTGTAAATAGACACAAAATGCAGTGGGGATGGGTTTGTGGTCAGAGGTCTTATTGTGTGCTAAAATTATTGGACGAGCTTGTCATAGGATACATATGGTAGATAGCAGAGCAATAATCATTATTCATGATAAAATTAAGGTATGAAAATGATTGTTCAGAGGTGTCCAGGATTATACTGTATATGTGCAAACAGAGTTAAAACTTGTGATATTACTTACAGCTAAAGTATATAGACATGGATACAAAATTTCATTAGCATTTGACTTGGGAAATTATACCATGTAATATTCAAGCAACAAAAGTCATACCAAAATGAGTAACTGAAATAAGATTAATTCTAAGATGTCCTGAACTAAAAGATGCATTGACACAGAACTAAAGATGCATTGACACAGAAATGAAGATACATTTACAGAAATGAAGATACACTGACAATAAAATCAAGATGCACTGACACAGCAATGAAGATACCTCCACAAAGAGCAACTAAAACCTTACTTAACACATTTTGTGGCAAGTGAAGACTTTAATATAAAAGATAACGCTCAAATGAACATGAACATACAATCAATTTATTTTCCTGGGTGTTATTTTTCCTGGTTGAGAATGCTTTCACTTCCTTACTAAAATCTTTGGTCATGCTAATGAGAAAGGAGGGGTCGTATAGGTCAAACTGTTTTGTATACCTAAGTTATTTATTTTGTGGTTTGTAGTAACCAGAAAATTCAGTTTTAATACAAATGTGGAGGTCATTTTTATATAACCCAAATATATTCTCAATGCATTAATTCAGTGTAGAACAAAATGTCATAGAAATTGTGTTAAAAGTTTCTCTTATTACATACTCTCAAAATCTGACTTTACACTATTATACAGATAATAACTTCTTCTGTGAAAGTATTATTTAATAGAGGTGACATTCTTTAGTCTTGTTAAGTAACTATTCCTTATTTTTTAAAAATACGAATTGTAAATTCAATGAAGAATCTTAAAGTTTTAAAAAACTTATGAGACCCAAGTAGCCAGAACTTTACTCCACATATAATCCAAGTTTAAATCAAATTAAAAATATCCTACAATGTATTCCAATGAACCTTAAAATCTTTACAGTACTCCCTCACTATAAACATCAAAGTATTCCAATGAACCTTAAAATCTTTACAGTACTCCCTCACTATAAACATCAAAGTATTCCAATGAACCTTAAAAATCTTTACAGTACTCCCTCACTATAAATATTCTACAAAGTATTCCAATGAACTTTGAAATCATTATAGTACTCCCTCACTATAAACATCCTACAGAGTATTTCAATGAACTTTAAAAATATCTACAGTACTCCCTCACTATAAACATCAACGTATTCCAATGAACCTTAAAATCTTTACAGTACTCCCTCACTATAAACATCAATGTATTCCAATGAACCTTAAAATCTTTACAGTACTCCCTCACTATAAACATCAAAGTATTCCAATGAACCTTAAAATCTTTACAGTACTCCCTCACTATAAACATCAAAGTATTCCAATGAACCTTAAAATCTTTACAGTACTCCCTCACTATAAACATCAAAGTATTCCAATGAACTTTAAAAATCTTTACAGTACTCCCTCACTATAAATATTCTACAAAGTATTCCAATGAACTTTGAAATCATTATAGTACTCCCTCACTATAAACATCCTACAGAGTATTTCAATGAACTTTAAAAATATCTACAGTACTCCCTCACTATAAACATCAAAGTATTCCAATGAACTTTAAAAATCTTTACAGTACTCCCTCACTATAAATATTCTACAAAGTATTCCAATGAACTTTGAAATCATTATAGTACTCCCTCACTATAAACATCCTACAGAGTATTTCAATGAACTTTAAAAATATCTACAGTACTCCCTCACTATAAATATTCTACAAAGTATTCCAACGAACTTTAAAATCATTATAGTACTCCCTCAATATAAATATCATACAGAGTATTCCAATGTACTTTAAAATCTTTACAGTACTCCCACACTAAAAATATTCTATAAAGTATTCCAATGAACTTTAAAATCTGTATAGTACTCCCTCACTATAAATATTCTACAAAGTATTCCAATGAACTTTAAAATCTGTACAGTACTCCCTCACTATAAATATCCTACAAAGTATTCCAATGAACTTTAAAAATTGCTGCAGTACTCCCTCACTGTATATATCCTACAAAGTATTCCAATGAACTTAAAATCCTTGCAGTACTCTCTCACTATAAATAGCCTGCAAAGTATTCCAATGAACTTTAAAATCTTTATACTACTCCTTCACTATAAATATAAAAAGTATTCCTCTAACTTTACCATCTTAACAGTACTCCTGCACTTTAAATATCCTAGAAAGTATTCGAGAAAAAAAAAAACTAAATGATCTTTATAGTACTCCCTCACTATAAATATCCTACGAAGTATTCCAGAAAGCTTTACCATCTTTACAGTACTTCCTCTCTAAAAATATTGTACAATGTATTCCTCAGAACTTTACAATCTTTACAGTACTCACTCACTATAATGCCCCTCTTTATAACTCAGTTCCTGTTATGATTCAAATTATGCCATGGATCCAATTTTAGTAAGTAATGAAATTATATGTATCATGTAGTTCATTATAAGGTGGCCTCACTATATGGTCGTACATCAAAATTGGCTCTCACTGACAGCATTATCATGACAGAGTACTAATTTTCAACAAATCATTAAATGATTCTCATGGGGTACCTCAACTAAAACGTAGGCTTCCAATATAATGTATATTATGACATAGCTTGCACCAATTTGTGCTCAAATGTTTTGCACCAGTGGCCCGCATCTGGATATTCTATGTAATAATATACAATCTGCAGCAAGCCCATGGCCCACAAGTGGGCCATGACTCATAGTTTGAGAACCTATGCATTACACTTGTAAGTTATTTCTCAGCAGCAAGGGTTTGCAACAAGGTTTTAATTGCTCTAGTTGATGATAATTTCTCTGATACCAGCGAATGAATATAAATCCTCAACCAAACTGTTGGTACCAATCTCTAAATTCCTAAGTATAATCAAGGGATTATCTGTTTATTTTTACAGTAATATCCTGTAAACAAAAAATTTATGCCAGCAGTTCGGGAAGGTCTGGACACAGAATTCTACTTTGTAATTTGGCTTTAAACTTGAAAAGACTTTATCTAAACCTCTTTTATTCGGGAAAACAAAAGACCAACTGAAAATATTTTACCAGCAGGACATAGATTCAGCAGAACATGGTACTGCTTATACATGATGGCATCATATAACCTTCCACTGTACTTGACTTGCATTAGTTCAACTGGCAGAGTATCAGACTTGTAATCAAAGGGATGCTGGTTCATTACCTGCCCATGCCAGCCAAGATCAGCACGTCCTTGGAAAATGCTCTCAGCTCGTTTCCTCAGCAGGATATAGACAATTGTATGTCAAAAGTGTCAACAAAAACAAATAGAAAACGATGTCCGATTGTCAAGTTTTTAATCTGTACACAAATCTTAATGTAAAAGTAGTACATAAGTCATGCCATTTGCAATCTTGTGAGACAACAAGCAGCTTATTTCTCATTGCTATCTACAAAAACTGCCATAATTTCTCATGTGGTAATTGCCCAGATGTATATCCATGCACTGGCAAGCAAAATTCATGTGTTTTGGTGATCAACAACATCAACTGACTAGGCTGAAGCTATTCTTCAGAGAAATTAAGGGTTTGATAATCAAGCAATCAAAAAATAGACAAGGTAAAGGACACATCAAGGATGGCATTCAGGAGAATATTTACTGCCATGGAACAAAATGCACATATATATTCATAAAAGTAAAAAGCATGCGATACTAACATCGCTTCCACCGATAGTCATATTCATCCTGAGACATCGTACGCTCTGGGAGAAAAAGTCAGGATAAAAATCCTTATTGGGTTCACTGACTTAATGAACTGCCAGGAAATGCAAAGTATTGCTAAATAAAACCTTAAAGCTAAATGAAAGAAGTGATAAACTCTTACACACTGTACTATACTCACATTGGTAAATCAACTCTCACAGTGTACCATATTTACACAGGTTAATCTACTAGCGAAATGTATTTTTGAGCTTGTATAGTGTAAAGGACAAAAAAGGAATACACAGAAATACTTTTACTCGGCTATAAATCAACATTTTGTTAGCTTGAGAAGAAAATTTCAGAGAAAGGGACATTATGAAAGAAAAAATACCAATTAGCATATGGTAATGACTAACACAGAATAGGTGTAAGATCAGGCACAGAAAATTTTATTGTGTTACTCTTGTCAGGAGCACTAGATGTTAGTATCAACTATTATTTTTAACAAAATTTGGCAACTACTACGCTAGAACATTTTAGCTCTGTGCAAACAGTGTAGACAAAGAACTACCATCTTATAATGTGCCAGCAGATCTGGGTCAACAATGAAGGCTTGGAATAATGCACAATGAAAAGGAAGGACCCAGATCTAACAGTGTATTATCTGATGGCAGATCAAAGAGGACACTGTTTGCAGTTGGATGTGAGGTATATCTGAGCTGATACGATGTATACGATGCAATTCAATTTATCTACTTTAAACAAGTCTTGTGACAGCATGGTGAACTGATGCTCTTCAAATCCCTCCCTACTGAATGTTTCATGCTGCATAAAATTATGCATTTCATGAATTGCTGATTCACAAATCTAATGAGTTGGTTAAGAATTTTATGCCATCATTTAAAAACGATTTTTTTTTTATAACTACAATGGTCCATCGCTATAAAACCCTTCAGTATACCATTGGCCCTCTTAATAAACAGGTTATGCCAAATATCCCATTTAATTTGTAAAATGCAGATTTATCATTGGTATCTAATCTATTTAATTTACTTTTAGCTCATTACCCATAATAATTATTTATTTAGAATGTTGTTTCACAAAATTAAATACTCTTCAAGTCTGTGTTTTTATATATTGTTGAACACAGGATTAAAGAAAAATACCTCAGTATATGGATCCCTCCACAGTTCACACATGTGGCTTCCATGAGCAATATAGGGATGGAGACCACAGTTTTCCTTTCTATTCATATCTTGACAGTATGTTAAATCAACTCCTAACAGTTTACAATTACACACTCGCTTTGTACTAAAGAAATTAGAGCTATTACTATTAGTAAATGGGTGCACTTTAAAGGGCTTCACCCATTACAATCTGTTTGGTAGTGTCTTGCATCAAGAACAGGCAACCAGGGGACATAACTCTTCAAAATGATACTGTGGAAAGCTGGAAATTAAACTCTTCAAGGCCAGGTCATTATAAACCTGCCTGCCTAATTTGGTTGAAATCCAGCAATCCTTGTAAAGTAATCCTGTGGAAACCCAAGTCTGGAGGATGGGCAACATGTGAGCAAAATCCTCTAAATGGAATGATGGAAATCAAACTCAGTCAGCCAAAGTTATCATCAAAATCAAGCCACATACCAAATCAAGTTGAAATCCAGGTACGGTGATGCTGTTGAAACTATCACAGAAAGCTGGATATCAAATTCGTTGAAGGTTTAATGAATGTAATGCTGCAAGTCAAATTTGGCTGAAATCCAACAATTCTTGGGAAAGCTCAGTGTGGAAATGACAATGACAAGGGTAGCAATCAGGGTCTATAAGTCCTCAAGATAGTGACTGAGGGCTGCAAATCCAAATTTTGATAGATGGATTGAAAGCTGGAAATCAGACTTATTCAAGTATTTATCAATATAATGCCTCTTATCAAATTTAGTCGAAATCCAAGAAATCTTCATAAAGTTAATGAGCAGAAACCAGAGTAAGGAGGATGTGCAATCATGGGACAGAGCCCCTGTAAATGATGTTATGGAATGCTGGAAATTGAACTGGATCCAGGTCTCATCTGAATAAAGCCACACACCAGATTTGGATGAATACCAATGAACCTTGGTAAAATTACTGTACATAAACCTGTTATGAATAAGGGCAATCAGGAAGGAGATGGGCAATATCAGATGGATTGATGGAAGGACAAAAATGAGGACAAATGGACAACTTTATTACTATAGGACTCCATAGGGCCTTAATAATAAAATTCTCTGATTCCTCAGTGCTTTGAATATATGAGGATCTTAACATGGCACATCAATGATGCCTGCAATGACATATTTTATTTACAATAAATTATCTGGCAAAAATGTCCAAAGACATCCACGAACCTGGTTTTCTCCTTCCAAGTTTTCGCCCTGCTCTGGGACTACGAATTCCATCATCTCTATATAATAATGGGGGCCGAAGTGGCGGTGCTGGCCGCAGACAAGACATGTTCCATGGTTTGTTGACTTTAAAGTTACACAATGAATGTGTGACACTGACTGTAGCTGTTTTGGCTTTTGTAACAGTACTTATGCTTGGTTGGGATGTTGAGACCTATAATTAAAGACCATGAAAGGATGAGCTTAGCCATAAATGGTTAATACAAATGATCCTCTGCAAAATAGTTACAGCCTAACTTTGGATCATTTTCAGCACTGAAATATTAACACTTAAAAAGTTAAGTGTGTGAAAAAAGTAAATGTTGCCTATTGAAAGTAAGCAGTTAAACAGATGACTAAAATGATAGCACAAGTGCATACAAATGACATTTTGAGATTTTCTATAAAACAATTTCCTCAATTAAAAATAACATCCATGCTCTCTAGGAAAAAAGTACCTTTATGCTACTGTTCTCAATAAATACAATAAACATTACAAATGCAATATACAAATCATATAAACTCATCATCTTTATGACAGAAATGAAGCACTGTCACTTACTTCTCATACAACTGTATCTTAAGTATAATTTAAAAAAAAGACATTTCAAATTAAGAAGCTTTTTTCTGACTGTCTTGTTGTGATTCAGTAGTACATGTTTATAATAACAGTCACTAATCTGAACATAAATCTGGTTTCTATAGTTACCTGGATGGGTTGATCTAGCTGCTGCATTGTGATTGGTTTGGAAATGCTGGAAGATGTTGTCTGGCTGCTTGGTACCTGACTGGGACTTAAGTTTTTCTTTAGACATTCTAACCAGGCATTCAACTCCATCCTTGTTCCACAAGTAATTACCATTTTTTCTATCATAGAACCTGGCAGTGGAAGAAAACATTATGAAAGAAAACTAAATACTAATTATCTAGGGATTATATTGATGTCAGACAAGAGGATACTGTAGCAGTGTACATTAATTCTGCATCTAAACACATTTTGAAATGCTGTTCCTTCAGCATAAAAAGTCAGTTTAAGGACAGGCCATCTTACATTTGAAGTAATTCCTTTATATAGGTGGTGCTATACAGTTTCGCATTTTGCATAGGGTTAGGATTTTAAAGAAAAAGAATGTCCCCGGCTTTCCTCACTGGTTATACTGGCTATTTAAAAAAGACCTTGTATATCTTAGGTATAATGCAAAGAACCTTTAATTCCCTTTATTTTGGTGTATGACTGATGGGTGTACTATGGGTTATAGAGTATACAGCTTGGCCTTACTTCAAATGTGCACCTTTCAAAAAAGTGCTAGCTCTACTTGGTCATTTTCACTTCCTGAACTTCAGAGGTCAATTGTATAAAAAAGAGCCAATAACTTTTTTTACATTTTATATATTTGGTAATTCATTCATTGCACTTTCAGAAGCTGGTATTGTCTAGTCTGGCAAAATTCATTTGCCCTATTTTAATAGCTGCTATGTATAGTGTACTTTAGACTAATTCAGACTGATTTTTTAACACAAGGGAGCAGTCATTTTAGTTAGCAGTGTGCTTAAATCATGTAAAATTTCCAAAAGTACAATATCCAAAAGAAATATCATCCACATTACATTAATGTAGCATAGAGGTATGCAAACATTCTCTCCACTGTGCATGTTTTAAATGTGAACTACTTCACCTTACATACGTCACTCTCTCAAAAATACATATTATCTGGTGAGCGCCACCATACCAGCAGTAAATTGTGCACATTAAATAGGGTATTTCATAAATAAAATTGTACTGTATGTACAGCATAAATGTTTTTGTTGAAATTTTTTACTTGCTTGTGAACTGTAATAAAATCTATATCAACAATGTGCCTCTACTGTAGATTATAAATTAATGTTCTGGTATACTCTTAACTACCAGTGAACTATACCGTAATGTGCATCAGAGACACACATCCAAAATATCTAACTCACACAATCTGTGTTGCTGTGCATATTTTAGATGTAAAGAATGCACACAGTGTGATCAGGGTTTGTTCAATTTCCAATGCAGAGAATGGTCTAGTGTCTGCTTCATATGTTGGCTTTGTTATGATGGAGTAACTTTCCCATATCTCATGTATAGGCTTTGTTATGATGGAGTAGCCTTCCCATATCTCATGTGTAGGCTTTGTTATGATGGAGTAGCCTTCCCATATCTCATGTATAGGCTTTATTATGATGGAGTAGCCTTCCCATATCTCATGTGTAGGCTTTGTTATGATGGAGTAGCCTTCCCATATCTCATGTATAGGCTTTATTATGATGGAGTAGCCTTCCGATATCTTATGTGTAGGTTTTGTTATGATGGAGTAGCCTTCCCATATCTCATGTATAGGCTTTATTATGATGGAGTAGCCTTCCGATATCTTATGTATAGGCTTTGTTATGATGGAGTAGCCTTCCCATATCTCATGTATAGGCTTTATTATGATGGAGAAGCCTTCCCATATCTTGTGTGTAGGCTTTTTTATGATGGAGTAGCCTTCCCATATTTCATGTATAGGCTTTATTATGATGGAGTAGCCTTCCAATATCTCATGTGTAGGCTTTGTTATGATGGAGTAACTTTCCCATATCTCATGAGCTCTTACATGATTTTCTTCAGGCTCAGCAATTGTTGTCTGACAAATGAACCCAAATGTTTTTCTGACTAGAAAAATACCTCCAGCAGAAAATGATGTGCACAGAGAATCACCAGCCAAGAAATCAAACGAAGCAGAATACAGTAAAGTAACTGTGGTGTGTAACTTGGCTGGAATACAGCACATCCACTGGGATGACCTGCTCAAATTTTGACTGGGTCTAAGAATTTTCAAAAATCTGCCTTTGTTCACGACACGGTATCTGGAGAACACATTAGCACTCAAGGCATTCTTTCACAACAAAAGAAATTGGAAGTTTGCAGAGAAAACTGTGTTATTTGGTGTCATTTTCTTAAAAAGGTTTATTATGGATTCTGTGATGGCTTATAGTGTTATATGTAATGTGTTGGCTTATAAGTGTGCTAGAGAAAGATGAAATAGACTGTTGAAGTGCACTATAACCTAAAAGGAAAATTAGTTATAAATAAACAAGGCATTTGTTTCATTAATGTGTATGCTAATTTGTAATATTCAGAGGGAGAGAGACAGAGAGGGAGGGGAGCACGTAATGTAAGTTGCTATTTCATATGTTCTGCTGAAATAATTAGCAGCAAGATGAAAATTTGCCAATACATTCTTGAACCCTACTCCCATTTTTTAATTTGACCCCAGCTCTGACACCAATGTTTTTTTTTTTTAACCCCTAAACTTACACCCCTTGGGATACACTCAGGCTTGCCTTTCAACTGTACCATAAAAATGCACTGGATAACTTTGACTTGACTGTAAACTATACTATGATTTACCTGAATAAATGTCAGTGATCTGTAATATAATTTACCCTCCATATCTATCACTTTCAAAAATGTGAACACCAAACTGATGGCAGAAAGTGATACTATGGCTATCCATTTGGGAAAAATAGGTAACAGATAACAAGATTTGTCTGCCATGTTAGAGGTCAGATCAGCACTATTTTCATTTAGTAACAAACATACTTTTTAAGTCTCTTAGTGAAAATCCCTTTTCAATATGACCATCCATTCATGAGTAGTAGCAGTAACAATATAGTTTATGTAAGTCAGATTGGTAACATTTTCATTACACAACATGTTATGTCTTTTAGTAAATACTACCATCAGTTCAAATTGGCCAGTGAGGCTGCCATATTGGATATACAAGGGCATATCCAACAGGCACCCTTTTCATTTGGGACCAACTATACATCATATAATTTTCAGTGAAAACCTGGTTTCATTATGACCATATTTTCAGTAGAATTGTGATGGTCATTGTCACACTGGTACCATTTTAGCTTGGTACCAACTAGAGATCATATGAAGTCCTTACGTGAAAATAAAGCCAAAAAGATTGACCATACATACAAGATTTTAATGATTGCAACTGTGGCAGCCATACTGGACCTCAGATAGGCACCATTTCTAATAAAATAACTTCATTTATTCTTAGCAACTTGGTGTCACCATCTTTATTCATATAAAATGTGAATAGAACAGATTCACTGATGTCAAGCCATAATTATGCTTAATATAAACCTTTGTGTCAAATTTGCAAACTCTCTGTCCACAATATAAAACATGTTCATTAAATGCAGCAAACCAAAACAATTCTAATGCATCTTCCTATAAGCCTAAGCATCCCTGTGCCGTCACAAAAATGATGGCTCAATTATAATAAATGATGAATACATTCTTCCAATTTCAAAACATGTAATTCTTAAAACAGTCTTGGCTAAACAATAGCCACAAACACTTGAATTAGCTTGATCTTGTTTTCTCTAAATATCAATTTTCATCTACTTCCAGTCCATCTGACTAATTTCATGTTATGGACACGATGGGTTTTTTCTCCATCGAGCAACTAAAACTATACACCAGTTTATTTTCTTGCTATCTGCATCCACGTGGAAATTTTCTGTACAGAATTATGTCTAATACAATTCTGATTTTCCTGAATTTCATCAATATAATTTGAATTAGGGAATTTTCATGAAGCTTTTAAATAAAACTGCAAAATCAGGAATGATTGGCACCTTCAAAATGCCATCACACGATGATATCCTAATCCAATTATCTGAACATTTGAAAAAATAATGTGAATATTAAACAAGAAATTGGCTGTATACCATATATCCCAGTACTTTTCTTTCTATCTCCAACCCCATGTAAAACTGTTACCACCACTTATCATATGTATTCACTTACAAGTCAAGTCAAACTGCAAACAACAAAGATTCTGATCTGCTGCAGCATAATGAACTTGCAGATCAGGGTCCATATTGTTTGTTCTATTGATTACTCTTAACTGCACAGACCCAGATCTATTAGTGCATTACGTGATGGCACATCTGGGTCTGTGCTGTCTGTAGTTGGATTGGTCTTGAAAGAAGTATATACAGTAATCTCCACCCCCTGATACGGAACTAAATTCTACAACTGTTACACATATCTACAGACCACTGGCAGTCATAAAAAAATGTCACATTCACAAATGCACTGACATGTGGGGAAAAGAGAACCACATCAGCCCAATATTTTCTTTAAAAAAAGGTAGGGATTAAAAGGAAAAACTTAGCGTCATAAATACCAGATATTTCTATGCTGTTTTGTAGACCATCCTCAGAGTCTTCAAGTGGAGTGACTGTCATGCCACTTATCGGGATCTTGCCCTGAAAGTACATTTTCTGTATTATATTTCCATTCTTGATGAGTTGCAGGTGACAAAAGCTCAGAATAATCAAGACAAATGAAGACATCAGCACATTAAACACTTGCAGTTCTGTTAAAGGTCAATGGTTTCTTTTTACATTTATTTGTCACATAATTTTGCTCCATCGTTTACTTTCTATTTGCTGTATATATTTCTCTTTCATTCAACAGTAAAGACAGAGAAATTTTCATTTAATTTAATCCCTAAAACCTATAAATGGAGACAATTTGTTTGCAATCTCTGTGTCTTTCTTACATCATCTCAAAGTTAAGCAGGCACAGTATCACCTACATTTTCAATTTGTTGCCTTGACCTATGTCTACATTAATTTTCAACATTTTGAATGGTTTTAGATATTTGATTCCTTCAAGTATGCATGGAAGAAAATCTCATGGGTACTCGCAAAGCTCTAAATCAGGGTTCACAGTTAGACAGTTTCATTGGCCAATCCATATTTTTGATGCCTTTCTTTCTCATGAAATTTAAAAGAAGAATCAACTGACGTATTTCTCGTTTTTATCAAAAGCTGTGACTGCATTGCTGCACAGAAACACTCAACCCCCACTCCCAACCCAATTATTTTTACATTTTTACTATAAAAGACCATTTCATCAATACACATCATTGGTAATGGATGCCAAGTTTGTTCTGGAATGAAATAGACAAGTCAAACAAAACTCAAATCAAGGGAGGTCATGCAGCTGGAATGCCTGGACAATCTAACCATTTACTTACATTATCAACAGATGACAGAAATTTCAGTGGGAGTAGAACTGTATTGACATGAATTTTTTATGAATACATTTTTCTGCAAAAGGAATGAAAAATCTTCTCACTGAAGATTTACTTGACAATTGACCATGAAGAAACAGAAATAAAAAAACTTAATGCAATCAAAATAAGTGCATTTTGAGCCGTACTTAATAGAGAATGAAATAAAAACAATTAAAGGACCATAACTCTGTCATACTTTGAGGACACCCATAAACATACAGGTCTCTAAGCAAAGATGCACATCAACTGGCACAAAAGGCATCAAATATTTAACAGCACATGTTGCTGAGTGAACGGAATCAATATTAAGCTAGACATGTAATCAATCGGATGAAAGGATTTTATGCTGAAAACATACTGACACACATTTAATTCCCCATGTATGTGTGTGTGTGATTAGGATTTTTAACATAGCGTTTACAATTTTTCCGTCATATCGCTACGATGTCTGCAGTGTGGCAGTTTATAGTGATGTCTAGCACTGGGGCATCATGCCATGGACAAGTAGCATGATGTCCCACCCTGTCACATTATCCTGACACCAGGCCATCCAGTCCTAACACTAACCTCTTAAAGCTGAGTGCCTAGCGAGGCAACTGTTAGTACTATTTTTGTAAGTCTTTGGTATGACTCAGTCGGGGTTCAAACCCATGACCTCCCACTTCTGAAGTGGATGCTCTAACCACTAGGCCACTGGAGTGGTCTCCCCATATATGCAATCACAAAGAGCTGCAAGTATGACCTTACAAGACATTAATATTTACAACAGAATAAACACACCTTCTGCTTCAGTGCTTGAACAGAATATAACTAATTAACAGACTGTATACTCATTAACATTTCAGTTATTTGTATTGAATCTGAATAATTAGTACAGACTGTGTACTCATTAACAGTGAGAAACTATGGAAATAAGGAAACAAAAATATACCTCATACTGATATCCACTTAGCCTGGGGCTCATTGAAAGCATAAGAAGAACATTAGGAAACAAGACAAATATCCTGTCCTGTTTTTCACCATTCTTGTGTACTGATACTTGAGACAGATGAACTACCTCTCCTAATTTTGTTATCTCCTGGAAAGAGAGCAATTATTGTTTAAAAGTGATCTACTGTTATTAATTAACATAACTAATGAATTAAGTAAGATGCAATTTATCTTAACCTCATTATCTTAACATGCATTATTAGACATTAAGAAACCCAAGAAAAGTCATACCTCACAATAAAACACCTCAGTATAGTCCTGCCTTCTTAGATGTATAATGGATGTACTTCGCTACAGCATCCTCAAAATACTGCAACCCTACTTACATATATAACGAGGATATGGGAACTGATCCCATTAAATTGATTTCTATTTACTAAAATTAAAATTATTTCACTCAAACTTTAGTTCTTAGCTAAATACCCCCCCCCCACATTATTATGAGATTCTCATAATTAAGTACTTTAGATCTGACACACTTTTGTTGGAAAATTCCTCGGGTTCCCACATGTATTACATAGGTAACTAATATGTCTCAAATGGACAGCATTATAAATAGGTAGCACAAAGTATCCTCACTGCTAATTTAGTATATCTCAAACTCATTAAACCATGTACATATTGCTGAACTAAACTAATTCAAGATGGCCCTACTGCAAGCAGTGGTGGTTATGGAAAATCAGGAGCCACAACTCTGTCAGATACTGAAGATGTCCCTAATAAATGCATTCAAGACTTTAAATGAATATATAAACAAATGGCACTCCTGTCTTACACAAGATCAGCTTGCTGGATAAATGTTATCAAGGTGGAAAAAAGTTCATCTGATCTAAAACAAGTACTCTTGACAAAAAAATATTTCATTTTTGGTTAAAATTTACAAATGCATTGCTGGTTGTTATACACTGCTAATGAACATTTTGTATTCTTCTTCTACTAGAAACAAACAATTTTTTTTTTTACCTCTCCTTCCCACTCTTTAATAGTACTTGTAATGATTTCATACTCCATCTCCTTCAATTTTCTTTTCTCCATACATGAATTCTGAATAAAAAGAAATGGTACAATATACTACAAAAAAGTGGTATGTTTTTAATTGATTTTACAATCATAAGCATGAAATGTGAATTTTAACATGGAAACTGTAAATGAAACTGGCACGATTTTAGCAAGGAAACTGTACATGAAATGGGCATAATTTTAGCAAGGAAACTCTACTTGCAAAAATAGCTTATCTAAATGTGAGATAGTTTCAAAGCAGATGCTCAATGATCTGCACAAAACTGCAGTCATGTTCAGATCACTATAACAACAAAAATTTAAAGATGCTAAAATATTATAGCACTTAATTTCTCTCTGTTGCTCATCATTATAACACGGTTTCTACTATAAGGCCATTATGGTCATTAATCCCATTTCATTAAGTGACAGTAAATTTACATGTATAATGTACTTCATTATATAGAAGTCTCACTATGAGAGAGTGGACTATATAACTTCCCATATAGTCTTATAATGAAGGAATGTTGTATCATGTACTTCATTAGAAGGCTGCCTCACTATAAGGCACTATGCTCTATGGCTAAAATGGACAGTGCTTTCAGGTACTAGTGTATATGCATCATGTACTTCACTATTAGGCAGTTTCACTAAAAGACAAAAAAAAAACAATAAAAAAAACAAACAACAATATACTGGCCACAGATGCAGTAATGATGCCTATGGACTAGCACAAGTGAGAACACCCTAACAACCTAGGTTTGCAAATTTACAAACCCTCAATTACAGATTTACTTTTGACACGCATATTTGTGTTTGGTGTTGCAATTGGAAGATAAATACCTATATAGGGACATTTCTGAAAGGCATTTATTTAAGAGAAGTTCAGAATAAAAAGTTCATAAATGGACATGTGCATTGGTTTTGAACTGACTAACCTGGCGTTGATAACACAGCTGGTTGCCGCCATTTGTAATATGTTACAATTGCTAACCAATTAAAGTAAATAAAGGGAGATAATATTTGAGCTCATGCTTGATGAACTTAAGACTTTGTCTAGAGGGTACTTTCAACCAATCAGCAATGTTTATTTATTAGACTTTGTCAGGTGACATTCTGCATTAGTTCAAAGACAAGTACTCAAATATCACATGATGCACATGACCAATGCTGTTATTTCAATCACAAAGCAAAGTAGGGAATGGCTCCATGCTGCCCTGGGCATAAAAGAAATACAACCATGGAGCATCCAAAATTTACTGTTTGTGTTCTTTTTTCATTTGATGCAATTTAATTGATTCTAAGATATATTTCATAAAAGGTGTCAACAACAGAATTTTCGCAACTATGATAAATCACAGTGGTTTCCCTAAGCTGCAACTCTGGATGCAGGGGAAAAAAAGTAGGTATCGGTGGCTTTTATACATACACCATACCCCTTATCTCATGGAAAATAATATGCATGTATCTGGCAAAACTAAATACAAGTTAAAGTCTGTTGTATGAATGACCTGCAATTATACAGTTTAAATTGTAAATGAACCCAACATACTTACTGCAATATCTCTGTATACTGCTATAGCTCTCTGTGTATCCCCTCTGTCGACATGACTCTCCTGAAAGTAGAAGAGTACATATCTACTTAATACTAATAAAGGAAATATCTACCTAATACTCATAAAAGGAAATCAACAGCAAGTCTGTGAAAGCATTGGAAAATTTTCTTAATATATCAAACATGCATATTCTTCATTTTGATGTGTTTCTAGATAGAGTAGATTCTAAAGGACTAGAAGAAAACATCAGATAATATCAGAATTAACATAACAGACGGTCATGATTTCTTCATTCTTGTATTCTGTTTCCTTACTAAGTATTTAGCAAGACGATTCATTGGCAACATAAAACAAACACAAAAGCAAGTCTTGGATCTAAAATAAAGCTTCAGATAATAACGGGGTTCAAATAAATGAAGGCTCCAAAGGTGCAAGTGTACGCTGAGTTGAATAAATTTCATTTTCCTTGCTAGATATTTACGAAGCCATTTCAATGGCAACATGTAAAACAAAGACAAAAAGCAATGATGAAAATTATAACTGTCATCATTATAATAGTTTGCATGGCACAGACCAAAGACAAAATTATTTTTGTCTTGATCGTTTCAATATGCATTAAAACAATCGATATCAAGCAAATTTTAGATCTCACGAGTCAATGGATCACTATATAAGTTGATCTGTTTCTCATGTGATATTCACTTTTCAACTGTTTTCCTCATTTTTAAAATGCAGGCTTAAAGAAACTTGTAAGCAGTTTGTTTTGCGCATTGTCTATTGAAATTGTCTTTTATCACATGATCCCTAATTTTGCTAAGTCCTACTAGCAGCTCGTTGGTGATTTTCCACCTTTCTGTAATCAAACCTACTTTACAAAAAATTACTGCCATTAAATGAATTAATAATTGGGTTATCAAAAGACAAGTAAATTAGTGGATTAGCGAAAAACAACAATCAAAACCCACTTTTTTATAATCAGTACTCAGTTTAGACAGACAAGTGTCATCATTAAAATTTTAAAACAAGCTGCTCATAACGGTTTTAGACTTCAGACAATGTATTGCGATTTCAAATGATTAGATCATTTTGGAATGCTAAATTATTTTGATAAAGTACGTGAACTTGAATAATTGATGTTTGGATGATAGATGTAAAAAATATTAAACAAAAAAGTAAATTTAGCCAGGACCAGAGGAATAGTTAGAATAATACAGGGTATTCTGATAATAGGAATCTGACTAATTAAGAGTTTACTGTATCTATGTATTTGTACAATACTTTACAACATCTGACAAATTACTAATGATTCATATTATTCATGTAGTAATAGATTGTCTACCATGCTGTTAAAATTATGGTTTTTATGGAGTTTGCATTGAGAGCAATCTAAATTTTGAGGTAAATCTGTACTGAGAGATGAACACTGACAGTGTTCAATACATCACCTCTATCTCTACTTACTTTGCTTACAGTTGTATCTTTTACATTAGAACTATTCAAGAACTGAAAAGTTTGGGTGGAAATGTTTCCATCCATGTGAAAAATGAGCGTGAATTTTCTAAGCAGGGGTGGAATTAAAGTAAAACACTACAGCACAGCTTGAAGATACTGCACACAATTATGGAGGAACTTGATAATTTTTCCGTGCTATATGCTATGAACTGGCATGAATCTCACAATCACAAACCTAGAACAGATCCTGCTTACAATGTACCTCTATATGTCGTTCCAACTCCTTTAACAAGCTAGGATACTTGTCTAGACGAGTGAATGGTTTGGACAAGTTTGTCGTCACAGTCATTGACCCAGGTGGTGATGCTCCCAAACTTTCTAGAAATTTACTCAAATCATCCCTGTAATAAAAAATGGCGCATACAAAACAACAAGCAAACCAAGAGAAATGAACAGAGCATCCCTGTCCACAATGACAGTACAAGTGTCCACAATGACAGTACAAGTTTAAATTTGTAGCTGAAACAAAGACTGCCAGAACATTACTGTGATTTCACTTGTATTAATGAATTACTGTATATACTTGCTGGTACATCAAGTCCAACTGAAACTGAACAGACAACGATCTGCCACTGCATTATGTGCAGGTTGGTCTAGGACAATCTTGTTTGTTTGGAGTAATTATCTGAATACAGGCCCTGATCTGCTGGCACATTATGTGATGGCAGCTCATGATCTACATCTACTGAGTGCATATTTCCGTAAGTCAGATATCAACACAAGGTTGACAATTAAGTTCTCAGAGATATCCCTGCAGACAAAGCTGTTATGGTAGACTGACTTATTTCATGTTTCAAAACAAGCAGGCACATTTCATTTATGATGATTACACTTAAACGAAATTAAAGGATGGAACATAAACATGAATTTTACTAGATAAAATCTTATTCAATTGGTACATATTTTAAAGAAGAACCTAGTCCAGCAGATGTTAGTAACATTTTCATTGATCAAAATTTCATTGAATATTGCCATTGGTGGTGTATTAAGAATGTCATTTGGAAAGAAATTTAACAAAATATATGACTTCTTATTAAAGGTTTATAATTTCCTAATGTTAATTTAAATTTCCAGATCCCATCTAACATTTCTGACAATGAAATGAGCAATATATCATTGTTTCATTTGCCAATTTTGATAGATTTTCTTCACGTTCAACAAATAGTGGAAAATTGTTAATTTTATTTTATGGTAATAAAAATGGGATCCAAGCCCATGTTATAAATGGGCTTGTGAGTTATCAGGGCGCAAGTTATCTAGGGAGTGGTGTTGTCAGCGCCTCGTGCATAAAATGCATACTTTCAGATAGCTTATCTTCAATTTTGGAAAAAAGAATAAACTTGTGCAAGAAGACAAGACTATCATATCATAATGAAGTACAATTTATGATTACTACTTAGTTTAAAGAGAAAGAGCAACTTTATAGTCAAATAAGAAGAGAAGACAAATTCTTCAAAGCAAGTCTTGGAGAAAAAATATTCGTAACTTTAAATGACATGGTAAAAAATGTTCTGTATCTCTATCCACTACTAAAAATGACCACAACAGATAGATATGACCACAGCTGAGGTCACACACTTTACTCATTACCTTATCTTCTATATTAGTAACATAGTAACATCAAAATTGGTAATAACACAATTCAAAATAAACAACTGCAACTGGTCCTACCATGCATGCATGTCACCTAGTGAGCAGACTTAAAGAGACCACATTTACTGGTTGATTATGGTAATAACATTTCATGGCTGAATAGGGTAATAACATTTCTTGGTTGATTATGGTAATAACATTTCATGGTTGATTATGGTAATAACATTTCATGGTTGATTATGGTAATAAAATGTCATGGTTGATTACAGTAATAACATTTCATGGTTGATTATGGTAATAACATTTCATGGTTAATTATACAAACTACAATTCAAACATACCAAGTGGTAGGATTGGCAAGTTGTTTACATAAATGTAAAATATTCAATGACTAACAGCAGGTACATATACATTAAGATTTACAATTTGTCAACTGCCTCCATAGAAAAGGAACACAGATTGCCTGTTTTAAAGGAATACTACTGCCTCAGAAAGAGAACCCAACTACCTTTAATTCTTTAGGACTGCTACTGCCTTGAAAAAAAATTACACCAAATACCATTGTTTTTTAAGAATTTATACAGTCTCCAGACATGCCAACCCTAACAAGGGTTTTCCAGTTTTCAATAAGGTGTAACAAAATATAATGTACTGTTATTGTTAATTTGAAAAACATCCATTTAAAAGTCCAGAAGAGTTACTCAAGACTGTGGTGATAGCAACTATCTTTCCTGCCATGTAACATCCTCAAAATCAACACATTATGTCCACTAAACACAACTGTTGCCCTTCCTGCTATCTTCCCAAGAATCTTAATATCCCATTTTATTCTTCTGTACTATTAAAACTTTTTAAAGTGTTTATTGTCCTTTTCCTCCTGACCACTCAATTGTTGGCTGTCATTTAATAATAATATATAAAAAAAACATGCAATATCTTGATCATGCAGAAGTTTTCCATCACAAAATATGTGCAGTTCAAAGTGTCTGACGTAATCCAGTAAAGTTAGTCTGGTTCCCTGACCAATTCCACTTTACCTAATATGAAATCTGATCCAAATCAAACACAGATAAGACAGTATGAAGATTGTAATGCAAACAATGTTATTTCCATAATTTGTGTTTTTGTTCCTTAAGTCCAAATTTTAAGGCTAAATTCTGTAAGAGTTATTGCAGAACTGTAAGAGTTGGCACGTCTAACTCTCAAATAGCAAAAGTACTGCCTCAAAGAAAAAACAACCCCTGCTGGATTGCTATTGTATCAGAAGCAAAAGAACATCAATTACATATGTGCGATAGGAAGGCTATGGCCTCAGTTTATTCACGTTTCTATAGGACTGCTACTGCCTATGAAGAAAAACAAGTGATTACCCATGTTTCTACAGGGTTGCTATTGCCTCAGAAGAAAAACAACAAGATTACCCATGTTTCTATAGAGCTGCTACTGCCTCAGAGGAAAAACAACAAGATTACCCATGTTTCTAAAGGGCTGCTACTGCCTCAGAGGAAAAACAATAAGATTACCCATGTTTCTATAGGGCTGCTACTGCCTCAGAGGAAAAACAACAATGATTACCCATGTTTCTATAGGACTGCTACAGCTTCAGAAGAAAAACAAGTGATTACCCATGTTTCTAATGGAATGTTTCTGCCTCAGAAGACAAATAACAGTGACTATCCATTTCTCAGTATGAATGCTACTGCCACATAAGATACATAACACTGATTATCTATTTTTGGTAGGACTGCTACGGCCTCATAACATAAACAACAGTGATTACCCATGTTTCTTTTTTACTGCTTCTGCCACAGAAGAAAAACAACAGTGATGCCCATGTTTCTAGAAGACTGCTACTGCCTCAGAAGACAAACGACAGTGATTACCCATGTTTCTATAGGACTACTACTGCCTCCGAAGACACATAACACTGACCATCCATTTTCTGAAGGACTCCTACTGCATCAAAGACAAATAATAGTGAATATCCTTTTTTCAGTAGGACTGTGAATGCCCCTGAAGACATGTAAATTTGATTACCTATGTTTCTGTAGGACTGCTACTGCCTCAGGATGGTTGGCACAGTAAGCCAAGTACAAATCCTTCATAGTTGGTGCATGCTTCATGAACACTCCCCCTACCCTCCTCTGCTGTGGTGGATGTCTGAAAGGAATGAGTGTATTGTCACTGTAACACTACCTTTCTTGTCAAGTTCCAATGTGTGAAAGAGAGGTGAAGTTCAAGTGTTTGAAGCTGATCTATCACTATGTATGTGTTGTTTGAGGTTGTTATTTCAGTACTGAATATATTAACTGCTATATTTTAGTACAAAAGTATATCAAACATAATTATGAATTTATGGTGTGGTTTCATGCTTCAGTGTTGCTGTTTTGGAATCAAGTGTATCAAATGTAATTAAGTAGGTAGTGTTTCATGCTCACTGTGTTTTAATACCAAGTAAATCAAATGTAATTAAGTAGTTATGGCACCATTTCAAGCTCAGTGCTTATGTTTTGGTACTGAGTATATCAAGTGTAATTAAGTAGTTATGGCAATATTTCATGCTCAGTGCTTATGTTTTGGTACTGAGAATATCAAGTGTAATTAAGTTGTTGTTGTAGGGTTCAATGCCATTTTTCAGCACACGATAGGCTATACATGGCAGCCAGTATTAATGGTGGAGGAAGAACCCGGGAAAACCCCGGAAAGAACCACCGACCCACGAGAAGCTACTGGAAAGCTTTCTCACATACCCACATTAGCCGAATCCAAGAGTCGAACCCACGCAGACAGAGGTGAGATGGCAGTGATCAGTAACGAAGAGCACTTTACAACACTCGGCCACTCGGGGGCCTCTGTAATTAAGTAGTTATGACACTGTTTCTTGTTCAGTGCTTAAGCTTTGGTACTGAGTATATGAAGTGTAATTAAGTAGTTATGACACTGTTTCTTGCTCAGTGCTTATGTTTTGGTACTGAGTATATCAAGTGCAATTAAGTAGTTATGCACTGTTTCATGATCAATTCTTATATTTTGGTAATGAGCATATCAACTGTAATTAAGTAATTATCACACCATTTCATGTTTCAGTGCTAATATTGTTTTGGTACTGAGTGTATTAACTGTAATTTAGTAATAGTATCTCATGTTTAATACTTTTGTTTTAATACCATATATGTCAACTATAATTAAGAAATTAAATATTCTTTCAAGCTTAGTTTTGCTGTTGTTTTGGTTCAGATTATATAGACTACAATTTGGCATATATGGCATTGTTTAATGTTGAATTCTGATGTTGTTTTGGTATAGAGTAAACTAACAGATAAACATAAATGGTGTGTAATTTTCTGTTCATCTTGATGCACAGCGTTCTTGAGTGCAGTTTAGTGTAGGACAGTGTACAATGATGGCGATGACAATATGGTCTCCATTATACTTAAGTTGGGTACAGGTTTCCAGATTCATTATTTTCAGATTTCAAATAAATTAACAGACTGACTGAGCATAATTCATTGCATAATTATAATAAATGTTATCTGCATCAATTATCTATAGCTATAATAAATGCTATCTGCATCACTTATATATAGTATAATAAAATGTTATCTACATCACTTATATAAAGTATAATAAAATCTGATCTGTATCAATAATGCAGAGTGCTACATGCATATGCTCTGTTAATATATTTGTTCAATATAATCAATAGTTTTAATAAAATTAATAGGTAAAACTTACTTGGAGCATTCTTCTATGGATATCAAAAACTTCTGTTGGAATGTAATTATGTCTTCAAGATTTCCTGTCAATTTTGCAAAGTCACTGGTACTCAAGCTGTAGCAGGAATAAAACAAGGTTAGATAACTTCAACAAAAACAAAACCAAAGAAATGTATTTGTTTTACACTACACTCAACTTTACAAGGAAAGACTTTTTGCTTTTGTCATCTGTAATGTACACTCTATAACCTCTCTCAATATTTGTGTGCAAGTGGTTTGGGGGGTGTGTGTGGTAAATTCATATGTAGATTAAATTGTTTCATCTATTTTAGCAATAGTGAAAATACTCAGTTTTATTTTTATTTCAATTAATCTAAATTTAATGAATTTAAACATATGTAATTTTATATAAGTAACCACTGAAACCTCAGTTATAAGCCATCTTGGACAAGATAGAAATCTAAGAGCTACAGTTAAATTAGTGTTTCATATCAGCAATATTTCTTATGCAATTATAAAACACTGATGCACAGAGGGTTTAAATGATACTAAGTTATATAAGATCAGATGGAATAACAAAACTATTTGCTATTCAATGGAATTTATTTTAATTTAAGGGAAGTAACTACTATTGTTACTAATCAGCTACCTAATTTTGAGTTGCCTCCCTTGATATACAAAAAGAAATAGGTACACCAAATATTTTGTACCACAAAATAACTCTGCATTTCTGAATATACTGCAATATGTAACCATGGTATATTGCAATAATATTTGGGACCAACAATTTGATATTTTGTGGCAAGGGCCTGATCCTGTTTTAAAAACAGTTTCCATCTGTCAATAGCTTGAAAAAAATAACTTGCTCTGATTTATGTTTTCACTGCAAAGTTTGAAAAAACCCAACTGTCTTGAGATAAAAGAAAACAATATCACAGCTTAAAAGAAAACTGAACACCCCTTCCCCCCATCCTGAATAATAACTCATCAGTACCTTATAGAAGATGCACTTCCTATCTGTATTTCAATTGTTGCGTAACTTAAGTTGCAAACTAAAATCTTTAACTAAAGTGGGACGATTAAGCTTACACTATAGCTGAACCTTGTGAAAAAACATTGTGCTGACATTAGAGAGCTTGCTGATAAAAGTAGGAAGTGTTGACACTGAAGCCTACAATTTACCAACTACACCAGGCAAGAAAACTTGGAGTGGGATGCAAAAACCCCCAAGATATTTAGAAGAGAGGGACAGTAAAACACTTATTCAACAAACAAAAAAATAGTTAGTGGACTTGGGATATTAAATAAATTCAAACAGAAAACAACTGCTCTCCTGAAAGTCTCAGGATGATTCAGGAATACATGACCTAATGCATTATGCTAGTAAATAGATCAATACTGACATTTTTTATATGAAATTTTTCCAAATGTTGGATTTGGTCTGCATATTTTCCACAACATCACATTTGGCCATCAAGTCGGCATATGTGACACATGTCAAACATGTGATTCAAGGATTTTATATATACATGTAATTCAATTTGTAATATTCAAAATTAATTGGTGACAGATACAGTTCTTTTGTTAATAATAATAATAATAATAATAACAATTTGAATTATTTTGTAATGGAAAATGAAAAAGATCCTGTTAATATCATTCAATCTGTAATAAGATTACTAGGAAATTTCCAAACATCCCTTGCAAATGGAAATGAGTGAAGTACAAGTACAGTGAAAAAGTACAGTGGTATGTACTACCGGAAAAAATACTGCTGTAAACCAGCAAACTAGTAATACTATACACCTCTAAAAAAATACCACTTTATTTAAGGATGTGGACTATAAAAAATGCTCTGATTAATGTTTGGTTTTACAATCCCTTGTGATGGAGTAAAACGACCATATTTCTTTTTGCCAAGCACACATCACTATTCATGTGAGTGGGTAAAAGTATCACCACCATTTTTATTTTTTATCTTACCCATTGGTAATTTACTAAAATTTTACATTAATAATATACCACAATTAAAGATTCACTAAAATTTAAAGACGTTAAAATATTTTGATTTTGAGTATTTCACTTGTGTCCAGATAAATATGCAGATACCGCTGCATGTTGGGTAATTACTCACATGCCAGCAGTAAGAATCGGCCTAATATAGGTCTGCAATACATGGGTCATCTCCTGGACATGTGTCCTCTCTGTCTCTATCACATTTTGTAACACCTGAAAAAGAAAGGATTCTTAATGAGAAAAATAAATACCTTTAATGACATTTACTAGATCTTACAGTATACTCAGTTTTTCTTCGAGATACAAAAAGCAAGTTTAAAATTGTCAAAACCTGCTGAAATCATTAACCCTGGTGCCACGTTTACGCAGCAGGAGGTAGTACCCTACTACTGAGCTCTGTAGTGTCAAGGTCATGTATGATACATTAAAGTGGGTGGTACTATATATAGGTAGACAGATGTAGCTCTACAATGATACCAAATAATCTGGACGTTCTGGTTGCACTACAAAATACAGAGGGAAAAACCTAATTTTTTGGACCTGATTTTTTCCACCCAAAATTCACCCGTGGTCAGAATCTGATTTTGCATTTGGATTTTAGACTTTTTGGCCTCAGATCTAAGGCAGACAGGTCTCAACTGCACACAGACAATGGAACCTTTGCAAAAAGTTGGATAAGATAGGCATTTGGAATAAAGAGTGGTCTCGATACGAAAATAATGGGTCCTTTAAGCACAAAAAAAAAAATAAAAATCCAACTTTTACCCCTTTGCTCATGCTCAAGAAAAATAGCCTATGAAAAACAAGGCATTAGGTTAATAGGAAATCTCTTGAAGTCGATGTATTAGGATGTATTCAGAAATAGCCCCCAAAATGTGTTTCCTACTCGCATTTCAGCAAAAACGATAAAAACCGCCAGCGGTTAATGAGTTAAAGCAACAAGTCTGAGAACTGTCCAAAGTGGTGCTGAAAATTATTTTGCCTTTACGTGCATATAAATTTACTGTGAATTATGATGATCTTGGATCAATTATACTGATATTCAATTACATAAGTAACCATCGTTACTCGAGTCTGCTGCCTGAATGACTAGATCCTTAAAGAAGCTGTGTAACACAGCATTTCTAAAAGTAGTACATTACTTTCCAATATTTGAAAAAAGCTAAATAACAGCATAAAATCACAAGTCTGCAGCACAAGACAGTAAAAGCCAAGCCCAACCAAGTGAGTCCCACAAATACAGAACTATGACAACACTCCAAAATTAGAATTACCACTCCAAGTCTTTTAAGCATCAATGAATTGGTGCAGTTATAAAGATAAAGAAACTTTAGCCAATGCTGAAATTATGGTAACCCTATTCACTATAAGCATAAGTACTGGTAATTATTGGGCAATGTTGTTTGCAGAAGTAAAGTTTGATAACACAAGCAATGTAGTCATAAATCATGTCTGACCCAGACAGTCAATAAAGCATGAAACATAGGTCATGCTAATCAAATTTAGCAAAGTCACATCCATACATGATGCTGTATGCAGCTGACTCAAGAGCCAAAAGCTCTAAATGAACAGTGCTTGAATTACTTATCATATTTTGGGAATACTGCAAACTATCAACTCGAATCCAACACTAAGTGCTGCAATTACTTAAAACATTTTGGTAATATAGTAAACTATCAACTCGTATCCAAAATGGATAGTGCCTAAATTACTTACCATATTGTGGTAATATTGCAAAATGAAAAACTCAAATAAAAAATGTCATTTGCCTAAATTAATTAAAACATTGCAGTAATATTACATACTATGAACTCAAATCCAAGATGAACCTTGTCTAAATTACTTCCCACACTGTGGTAGAATTGCAAACTATCAACTCAAATCCAAAATGAAATGTGCCTAAATTACTTACCACATTGTGGTAATATTGCATACTCTCCCTGTTGGGCTTAGGATCCTGTACCTTGCTGACAACACTGCTTGGTGGTTCTGAGAAAATAAAGAGGTACAGAAAATTAAATCTTTTAATACAACGATTATTCCAATCTGTTTGTTTGAATTGTTGTCTTGCATCAAGCAATGCTCTCTGTAGAATTTTGAAAATGGAAGTTAATGGCAACATTCAGCATGAAGGCCAGGGCGAGCATGTCAATTCCATGACCAAAACATTGCTGCAAAACATAACCTTGACCCCAAGGTCAAAAGGTTGAGTTACCATGTTACAGAACAAACTGTCTTAGTGTCTTAATGATTCATCTGAGATATTAACAAAATCAATAAATGGGTTTAGGAAATATAAGCAAATGAAAAAGTTTAACCAAAACCTTAATGCAAACTTTATATGACTGTGACCTTGACCCCATGATCAATGAGGTGAGAATGTTGCAGAACAAATTGTTCATCAAAGTTCATTCCAATTATAAAGAAAATCCATCACAGGCTTCAGGAAATGTAAGCAAAGAATTTTTTTAAACCAAAATCATGTTGCAAAGTTTTCTACGACTGTGACCCTGACCACAAAAGTCAAAGTGGTAAGCATATGTGCACATCACCAAATTAACTGCACAGCTTAATAATAATTTATCCAAATTAAAAAGAAAATCCACTGAGTGGTTTAGGAAATATAAGCAAATGAAAAACCAAAAATCTTAATACAAATTTTCTACGACTCTAACCTTGACCACAAGGTACATATAAACAAGGCAAGTGAGTAGGTCACAAACTGTTTTAGCTTCAAATGATTTATGCCAAGCATAATGAGAATCCATCAAGAATATGAGGAAATATATGGAAGTGAAAACCTTTAACCAAAACCTTAATGATGATGCCACTAAAAAAGTGTCTGCTTCATCTCATTTCCCACTAACTGTTTTGCGACTGCCACTGAAAAAAAAGTGCATCATCTTTCCCACTAATGTGAGCTTGACAATAATTGAGTCAAATATAAAGGTACATCAAAGTTTTGAAACTGACAGTACAGGACCAGAAATTGGAAGACAGAAACAGGAACTCCTGCTAACAAGAGCTCTAACAGAGTGTAAGAAATCAAAGAATGGAATATTCAAACCCCAAGTTGTTAAAAGTTTATTTCCCACATGTAAATTGCTTGATATGTACTAAAAATGTCAGCAAACATATATTTAAAAATAGAAATGAACCTGAAAAAGGAATATAATTTACTAAATTGAGAGTCAGCATTATTTTAAATGTGTAATTAATTAAAAAGAGTAGACAATATTTTATTTGACATATTAATATTTCATACAATAAACTTGTATGCAAAATACAAATTTTCTTGACATCATCTTTTTCATTCTACCATGGTTTTAATCTGCTTATTTTTACAAAAACCTTGATTCAAAATCATTCCATTTGGTCTTTGGAAGAAAATATTTACTTTAATTTGCAAGGATCTATCTCCCAAAATCTTGTTGCAATGTGTTCCTTTATATTTTTAGAACTACAGTTGTAATTAGCCAGGACTGTACTGACATGCAATTAATCCCAACATACGTTATGTACTGACAGACACACACTCATACAAGGTTCTGGGTGGCCAAGTTGTCTAAGGTGCTCACCTTTACCGATCAAATGACAACTTACATGTCTTTGTCAATTAAAGTCTCTGCTAAACTACCTTGGGCATGCGAGAAAGCTTGCCAGTAGCTTCCTGTGGGTCAGTGATTCTTCCTGGGGTTTTCCCAGTTTTTTCCTCTACTGAATATACTGGCTGTCATGTATAGCCTATCAAGTGCTGAACTTTGTCCTTGAACTTGCAAACAATACATACATACATACATACACACACACATACATACACATGTACATAAAATACTCTGACATATACAGTACATGCTGATAATGAAATAATGAAGACTGTCTCATGCATCCATCTCTTTAAAAATGTGTACAGCTATTTCATTAGTAATGTGTAGTCATCACCTTATTAATGTTTAGTTATTGCTTTCATGTGTAGTCATCTCCTTAATGTGCATTGACATATCCTAAATGTGTAATGCCAACTCCTTAATAATGTGCAGTCATCTCCTTAATGTGTAGTCATCTCCAGTCATCTCTATGATAATGTGTACAGCATCTCCTTAATGTGTATTCATCTCCACAATAATGTGTATTCATCTTCTTAATAATGTACACATCAGTCTCCTTAAGGTGTACAGTCATCACTTCAATGTATGAATCCATGTTCTTAATAATTTGTGCATATATCTTTCTAATATGTCTAGCATATTCCTTAAAAATGTGTACAGTCATCTCCTTAACGTATAGATCCATGTCCTTAATATGTATATATGTATATATATCATTAAAAAGATGTATAGCCATCTTTTAAATTATGTGAGTCATCTCCTTATTGTGTAGTCATCTCCTTACTAATGTGCAAATCATCTTAATGTGTACTGCCATCTCCTTAATAATGTGTAGAGATCTCCTTAATAATGTGCAAGTCATCTCTTTAATGTGTACAGTGATCTCCTTAATAACATGTACATCCATATCCTTAATAATGTGTATAGTCATCTCCATAACAATGTGTACAGCCATCTCATTCATAATGTGTGTAGTTATCTCCTTCGTAATGAGCAGTCATCTCGTTAATAATGTGTATAGTCATCTCCTTAACAATGTGTACAGCCATCTCATTCATAATGTGTGCAGTTATCTCCTTCAAAATGAGTAGTCAGTCATCTCCTTAATAATGTATATAGTCATCTCCTTAATAATGTATAGCCATCTCCTTAACAATGTGTATAGTCATCTCCTTAACAATGTGTATAGTTATCTCCTTGATAATGAGTAGTCCAGTGTTTCCCTTCACCCTCATTTGTGCTTCATGTATCCCCCCTCAACATTTTAATTTGACCCCCCCCCCCCAGTTTTGATACCAACGTTTGTGTTTTACTCAGCCCGATGCCAACTCTAACACCATGTGGATTTTTTACTCTCAGTCTTTCACCACTAGGGGATACACTGGTAGTCATCTCCTTAATGTGCACAGCCATCTGCTTAATATTGTGTCCAGCTATCTTCTTAATGTGTGCAGTTATCTTCGTAGTCACACGTATACCCAGTTCCTTAATGTTCACAACCATCACTTAACAAAGTCTATAGCCATTTTCTTTATGAGTACAGCCATCTCTTTTGTGTGTGTAGTTTATCTCCTTAACAATGAGTAGTCATCTCCTTAATAATGTGTGTAGCCATCTGCTTAATAATGTGTGTGGCTTTTTCCTTAATGTGTGCAGTTATCTCCTTAATAATGTGTAGTCATCCATTTAAAAATGTGTACAGTCATCTCCTTAATAATGTGTAATCATCTCCTTAATAACATGCATAGCCATTTTCTTAATGTGTACAGAAATCACTTAACAAAGTCTATGGCCAATTTCTTTATGTGTACAGCCATCTCTCATGTGTGTAGTTATCTCCTTAATAAGTAGTCATCTCCTTAATAATGTGTATAGTCATCTCCTTAATAATGTGTATAGTCATTTCCTTAGTAATGTGTAGTCATCTCCTTAATGTGTACAGCCATCTCCGTAATAATGTGTAGTCATCAATTTAATAATGTGTATAGCCATCTCCTTAATAATGTGTAGTCATCTCCTTAATAATGTATATAGTCATCTCCTTAATCATCTGTGTAGTCATCTGCTTAATAATGTGTAGTCATCTCCTTAATAATGTGTGTAATCATCTCCTTAATGTGTATAGTCATCTCCTTAATAATGTGTATTCATCTCTTTAATAATGTGTAATCATCTCCCTAATAATGTGTAATCATCTCCTTAATAATGTGTATTCATCTCCTTAATAATGTGTAATCATCTCCTTAATAAGTGTAAAGTCATCTCCTTAATAATGTATGTAGCCATCTGCTTAATAATGTGCATAGCTATTTCCTTATTCCTTAATGTGTGCAGTTATCTCCTTAATAATGTGTATAGTCATCTCCTTAATAATGTGCACAATCATCTCCTTTATAATGTGTATAGCCATCTCCTTAATAATGTGTAGTCATCTCCTTAATAATGTGGAGCCATCTCCTTAATAATGTGTAGTCATCTCCTTAATCATGCAATCATCTCCTTAATAATGTCTGTAGTCATCTCTTTAATAATGCGTGGCCATCTCCTTCATACTGCATGTAGCCACCTCCTTAATGTGTAGTCGTCTTCTTAATAAGGTGTAGTTATCTCCTTAATAATGTGCAGTCATCTCCTTAATAATGTGTATAGTCATCTCCTTAATGTGTAGTCATCTCCTTACTGTGTGTAGTCATCTCCTTAAAAATGTGTATAGCCATCTCCTTAATATTGTGTATAGCCATCTCCTTAATAATGTGTGGTCATCTCCTTAATAATGTGTATAGTCATCTCCTTACTGTGTTTAGTCATCTCCTTAATAATGTGTACAGCCATCTCCTGAATATTGTGCATAGCCATCTCCTTAATAATGTGTAGTCATCTCCTTAATAATGTGTACAGCCATTTCCTTAATAATGTCTGCAGTTATTTCTTTAATAATATGTACAAAAACTCTGAATATGGATATAGTTAATCAATAATGGCAACATACCTGGTTTTATCTCCCGTACATAATTGCTTGGAAACCATCCTGTTTTGCCATTCAGAGTTCCCTCCCACCAACCTCCATCTATCATCTGTGTCATTGTTATAATATCCCCCTTGCTGATACATAACTGAAAAATGAATATAACTGAATTTAGCATCTTTTGAATTTTTTTATTTTGTAAATAAGTAAATATCCAGTATTTTCTCCTTGACAACAAGCATCCAAATGTATACTGTACAGAACATGATCCACCATCATTTATTACTGTAGCAGATCAGGTGCTCACACTGTCCATTCAACTTCATAAAGAACAAATAAGGAATATGATGGCCGAGATGTACATGTAACATAGATTATATGAACTTAAAGCAAATTGGGACAAATAAACGTTCAATTTGGTGCAAGGAAGAATACTGATATGATGAATTATATGAAAACATTAAAATATTAAAGTCTAGGTGTACAATTTGGAAATACCAATCCAATACCTGTATTGAACACAAGATCAAAAATACAATATTAAATGGATAAGAAATAAAGGTCCATGCTCTTCACAGTATAGAATGGAATGCATTTTTAATCACTTAAGGATCATATAACTCGGTATATATTACCTTTCTTATACTGTAGTCTCAATTAATTACCTGCTTGCTACCACTATACCAGATCTTGTACCAATAACCTCAATGATACCATATAATCAAAAGCATTCAAAACACCACCCTTCCTCTGATTAGCACCTGAGGTTTACAGCTGATAGATATTTGCACACCCTGACAATGTGCATGCCTTGACTAGCTGAAACTGCAACTGTTTCATCTGCTGTGCGACTTTTTCACCTCTTACAACAGAATTTGTTGAATATTTCTTACAATGTATACAAATCATCAATATAATCATTATGATGTTATTTTGTGCTGCTACATCAGGCTTCATTTTAGGCTCCATTCTTTGGCTGAAGACTCCTATTTTTGCATCTCTAATTCAAGCAGATTACCAAATGGTGCCCACAGGGTACACAAAATAACACTGAAGAAATAGCAATTTTGACTGGCTTGGGCACCAATCAAGAACACACGGTTGATGGTCATGGATTGCAAAGGTCAAGAAAAGCAGAAAAAATCATCAAAAACAATACATCCATACTGTTGCATTTATTTTTTAAAATAACATTCACAGGGAAAAAAATGTAGACTCAAATGTCAAATATAAATTCAAGAGAATGGTTACTCAGACATGAGGAATATAATACAAATCATAGTATAGTGTGCAAAAAGAGGCTGATGATGATGAGTACATCACACAAGTCATGCATTTATTAATTTCCGCAATAACTATCTACTTTTCCAGCAAGATATACACACCGAATCAGTTGTTGTAAAGTCTTGACTAATGCAGATTGCTATCACTAGCTTGATCACTAACATAACTGAATCATGGATAGCATAGTTATTCTGACACACATGGGAATGCTGAAAATTGTGGTGTATTTGTTATTCAACAAAAACTAGTATCACTTAGAAGTCAAACTGCAAACAATAAAGATCCAGATATGCCATAGCATAGTGCACCAGCAGATCAGGGTCTATGTTGTTTATTCAGCTGATTATTCCTAACAAACTACACAGACCCAGATCTGCCAGCACTTTATGCACCAAAGATCTGGGTCTGTGCAGTTTGCAGCTGAACTCATAACTGAGTATAGTTGGTACATGTGATGCTAAAAAAATGAGTGGTTATTTCTGAGATTAATAAATCTATGACAAGAGTACCTGCATGAAAATTATATCTGCTTGAATTTCGAGATGACCCCAATTTTTGACCTGGTATGGGCCTTTGGGTCCAATATTTTCCTTTCTGCAATAAACACTACAACATATATGTACATAATGAAAAATAAACATTACACCAGGATGTAATGACTCAAATTTTCTTGGATCTACATGACTAAGAAACTGCAGTGACCTTCAAATATGGATGTTTTTTTTTTAAACACGTATATGTATGCATGCAGTAGTGTTCCATAGTACTACATCAAATTAGTGGTTATACTGTGTCAACTACTTTAAGAAGAGAATTAACAGAAACATTTTACCGAATAGTCATCTTTAGATAAGGTTTCTGGGCTTAACCGAATAGTGGTTTTAACTATTTGGCTGAATATGAATAGAGACCCATAACTATTTAGCCAAATACAAATATGAATAATGATTGAATGCTCCAAAATAAAATAATTTTATCAGCAAGTCTAATGACATTTTAATTAATTGTAAAGTAACTAAGAACGAACACAAGAAGGTTCAAATTAACTAAGGTGTTACCAAAATATCAAAGTGCTACAGTTAAAGGTATGGATAATGCTTTATACCTTAACTAATGAATAGCAAGATTCAAATTTTCAAAAGCAGTCAGCAGTTACCGCTGCATGAAGAATACAATAGCTTTAACAAAAAAAAGAGTCTCTAGACAATATCTGCCAGGAGACAACATCTGTTGTCTGACAAGGTGTTGCGGGCAGCACTGAATAGATGTTCACTTGGGATGCTTGTTGGAGGCACTGCTAAAGTTTTGCGCAAGAACAGAGTAAAGAAAACCTGTCAGCACTGGTCTGCCACCATGACATTGGATTAATATCCCTCGGGATACAAGACTCATTCAGAAATTTGTTCATCTGGTTGTCGATATGAATTTAGGTGTTCTTTTCTGATTACAATGAGTCTGCTGTTCATGAAGGCTGACCTAATTGTACTATTCGTTTTCTGCTACATCATACTATTTGGCTGTATACAAATACCTCATTTAAAAAACTATTTGGGGCCAAAGTGAATATGAAATGATTTCGGTACAGGTCTATGAGTCTATGAAATATATTATTGAATTGGAACAGGTAGTTCCT
Source organism: Sinohyriopsis cumingii (assembly GCA_028554795.2). NCBI lineage: Eukaryota > Metazoa > Mollusca > Bivalvia > Unionida > Unionidae > Sinohyriopsis > Sinohyriopsis cumingii. The sequence continues at coordinate 59,504,757 of CM068828.1, forward strand.
ACGTCACTGACATATGCCAAATACTTTAATAACTGAATTAACTGAAAAATCTTACTAAACAGCTGTCTTAAACGGTGTGGAAATATGTCGTCACTGATATCCGCAATGTTTGTTTTACCTTATGGGCATTAAAATAAACTAAGTTGTTTATGTTTAAATGTTTGGACCTTATCACAGTATACTTTAAATCATGTCACTGTGATCTAATTTCCAAAAATTTAATTAACCAAGACCATATACAGCAACTCAGAAACTAAATCCAATGAGATTTCACATGACGAAACAAAACCACTGAGCAACTAAGTTTGACAAAATATCACAATCCAAATCAGACTGGCCAGTGCCCAAATTTCTGCTGTCAGAACTAAACGAGCAATGTGTTGGAAAAAAGGCATCAAGCTGGGTGGGTAATATAAAGTTCACATACATACTTGATGTACACATCCGTCTAAATTAAGTGTGATTAAACTGTCAAATCAAAAGGCAAATAAATACCACCTGCAATTTCATGTTGAGATTATAAGGCAGACATAACCTGGTCAACAGTACATAGTAGTGTTGGGAATCAGTTCAAATTTCATTATCGATCATTTGTTACACCAACCAATCAATGATCGATCATTTGTTACACCAACCAATCAATGATCGATCATTTGTTACACCAACCAATCAATGATCGATCATTTGTTACACCAACCAATTGATGATCGATCATTAACAGATTAAAAATGTTTGCTGCATGACAGTAATGATCAAAGCAGTTCATCAATTTAACCTAGGGTCTTACTGGTAATCTCCAAAGTTTTTGTAATAGGACTTAATTACTTTGAATTGTTGTTTCCTATGATTATTTAATTTTAAAAATTTTTATCGAAGCTGTGTTCATTTGTTTATAACAAGAACTGATTAATGTGTGTGCATGTGTGATTTGGATTTTTAACATAGCTTTAATAATTTCTTAGTCATACTGCTATGATGTCTGCAGTGGGCAGTTTAGAGTGATGTCTAGTACTGGGGCATCATGCTGCAGACGTTTAGCATCATGTCCCAACCAGTCACATTATTCTGACACCAGGCCGACCAGTCTTAACACTAACCTCTTAATACTGAGCGCCAAGTGAGGCAGCTGTAAGTACCATTTTTATAAGTCTATGGCATGACTCAGCCTGGATTTGAACCTGCGACCTCCCACATCCGAGGCAGACACTAACCACTAGGTCACCCGAGCAGTCAAGAACCAGTTAATAAAAAGGAAATTATCAAACCTTTGTTCATTTGTTTAAAACATGAACAGGTTAATAAAAGAACAAATGATCAAAATTGTGTTTGTTTATAACAAGAACTCAAGAACAAGTGAACAGGTAAAATCATCTGTCATGTAAATGATGTAATGACAAGATAGTAGATACATGACTAGAACCACTGAATCATGATTATTAATTTGATGATGAACTTAATCAACATTAACAGGAGTCTTTTATACCAAGAAATTCAAAAATTTTCAACTAAGGAGTCTTCAACATGTTACGGTAATATTTGTTGCTACAACTAAGTCATTCAATCAAGTACATGTTGCTACAACTAAGTCATTCAATCAAGTACTTGTTGCTACAACTAAGTCATTTTATCCAGTACATGTTGCTACAACTAAGTGATTCAACCAAGTACATGTTAAGGCAGGGGTGGGCAAACTATGGCCCGCGGCCTGCCAAGGGCTTTCATGCGGCTAGCCAAGGGTTTTCATGCAGCCTAGGAACAAGTCATCATTCTCACTGACTCTGTTTATGTTACTCTGTTTATCAAATAAATGTGCTTCTTTTGAAGTTTAAGTTTAAGTTTTCAAATATTAACAACATATTAACAACTGAAAATTAATTATGATGTTATTTAGAAAAACCTTTTGTTTTTGCTATTTCAAATATTAATTATTTTACTTAATGAACTATGCAGCCCGCGACAAGGTGTAAATTTGTGTATGCGGCACTTGCACTGGAAAGTTTTCCCACCTCTGTTAATTAAGGTAATACATGTTGCTACAACTAAGTCATTCAATCAAGTACTTGTTGCTACAATTAAGTCATTCAATCAACATGTTGAGGTAATACATGTTGCTACAACTAAGTCATTCAATCAACGTGTTAAGGTAATACATGATACTACAACTATGTCATTTTATCAAGTACATGTTGCTATAATTAAGTCATTCAATGCTACAACTAAGTCATTCAATCAACATTCAAAGCAAGACTGTATGACTTCATATTCTTAAACAAAAATATTACATTCATATTTTCTGGTTTCATATGAGACCGCTTTTTATTTATAAGATTGCCAGCTAGGCTGAAAATCCTCTTGGAAGAAACACTAGATGCTGGCATTGCAATGAACTTGTGTAATTTACCTGAATCCCATCTAAAACGATAAACAAATATAAACCATGTCAAAACCTACCTTTTACTATAATTTTTATGTTTAATTTGGACATGTTTTACAGAAGATTTTATAAAAATGTGATTGACCCTTAAGGCCTATATATTGTTGTCTATTCATAAACACTGTGTGAAGACAAGTCGAGAAAAGATCATAACATCAAAATAAAAACAATTGTGTTTGAGATCGTGTAAATGTGCCTTTTACGAATCACTGAACATGTAGTCTCTTTTGCACAATTTACAAATCACATATGTCAGGTTTAGGCTGTCTTTATTTGCCGGACCATCTCCCTTTTTCTGGAAATCATACTAGGTCCAAACGTTTGGTCATTTCTTCCAAAAAATTCAAAAAGTTCACATTTACTTTAATTTACCATTTTTTATGTGGGTCACTGCTAAAGGATGTTTATAAAAATGAATAGAAAGCATGACTCAAACAAAACATTCTTCATATTGTCATTAATTTGGCATAGTCTATATTATCATTTCTATAACCGTATCATTAAATTGACATATTTTGGGGGTTATTCCAACTCAGTTGTAATAAAAATTTAAAAAATTTATCACTACCCTAAAGAAACTCCATCATGAAAAGTATTACTCGATTAATCAATGAAACTGGTTGAACACATGATGTTCGAATAACTAAATTAACTGAAACAACACTAATGCATATACTAAAAGACAAACTGTACTGCATGTGGCCGAAATCTAGGTGGAAACAGAACATCAAAAGACAAATGTTATTTTTATTACAAAGCAAGCTGACCTTGGCAGCTGCCTTTAGATATTCTGAAGCTGTTATTTTAAAAAGAATATTGATATAAAGGTTATTTTATTTGCAAAGCAAGCCAATACCGGAAACCGACTTTGGATTCTTTTAAGTGTGCCGATTGTTTCCTACTTTTTTTTAATACACAAAGATGTCCAAGATATGGAAGCTAACTTTGGTTCATTTTCACTGGTATTCACTGGAATTTATAAAATAAACTGAAACAAAGAAACAATTTTTAAAGTGACACAATACTGTGCTTTGTGCATGAACAGCGATGATCCAGCATCACCCAGAAGATTTGGAGAAAATAAAATCATTTAATAAATTCATGAAGAGCAGATGATTTCACCAACAATATGATCATTAACACATTAACTCCTAGCGACAAGTTAACGTGGCAGGAGGTAGTAGCCTACTGCCGAGCTCTGTATATAGCGTGATACACTAAAGTGGGTGGTATTATAGAAAGGTAGACAGACGTAGCTCTACAATGATACCAAATAATCTGGAATTTCTAGTTGATTTTAGACTTTTTGGTCTCAGACCTAAGGCAACCTTTGCAAAAAATGGGATAAGATGGGCATTTGGAATAAAGAATGGTCTCAATACAAAAATAATGGGTCTGTTTAGCCCCCCCCCCCCCAAAAACTCCAACTTGTACCCTTCTGCTCATGCGCGAGCCAAAGAGCCAATGAAAAACAATGTTTCTAACACAAGTAGGCAGTATGTTATTGAAAGATGACCTGGGAGTTGGTGTTTTTGGATGAATTTAGAAATAGCTTTCAAAATGTGTTTCCTACTCCAATTTCATGTGAAAATGACAAAAACCTCCAGGGGTTAATGTGTTAATGGGTGCAATTTGATGACATCATCAAATCTGAATATTCCTTGCGTATTTAATCACTTGTGCATCAACACTGCACATAAATTACAAATTTAGCCATTCCTTGACGATTTGTAAAAGTTTTTAAAAAATCCTTGTTAACACATTAAACTCTAGAGACAAGTTAACGTGGCAGGAGGTAGTAGCCTACTGCCGAGCTCTGTAGCATCATGGTCATGCATGATACACTAAAGTGGGTGGTATTATAGAAAGGTTGACAGATGTAGCTCTACAATGATACCAAATAATCTGGAATTTCTAGTTGCACTACAAAATACAGAGGGGAAAACCTCAATTTTTGGAATCAATTTTTTTCAATCCAAAATTAGCCTGTGGTTGGGATCCAATTTTGTGTAGGATTTTAGACTTTTTGGTCTCAGTTCTAAGGTAAATCAGTATGGACTGCAAACAGACAGATAAACCTTTGCAAAAAATAGGATAAGATGGCCATTTGGAATAAAGAGTGGTCACCGTTTAGCAAAAAAATAAAATAAAAAGAAGTTTAATTTTTTTACCCTTCTGCTCATGCCAAATGGCCAATGAAAAACGATGTTTCTAACACAACTAGGAAGTATGTTGTTTAAAGATCACCTGGGATTTGGTGTTTTCGGATGCATTTAGAAATAGCTTTCAAAATGTGTTTCCTACTCCAATTTCATGAGAAAATGACAAAACCTCCAGGGATTAATGTGTTACCATGGATGATATTCTAGTGTACTTTTTGTCTGGACGGACTGAAAATCAGCATGACTAGTGCAGATTTGAAAAAATCTGACTTCAGTCCTTGCAATTTCCAGATCAGGTGACCTGCTGCCTCCAATGATAATATTTCATGGCATGACAAAGCTACAAAAATATGTGAGAGAAGGACTACATTGATCAGATGATGCTGCAGTGGATTAAAGAGTTTTATCTCAAGTACACAGTTTTATATTTTTTTAATTAAAGTTTCAGTTGGAGTGCATTTTCCAACGTAATTTTTGAATGATTTATAAGGTGTCACATAACTTACGACTCGAAAAAATCATGTAACCCAGAACAACAGTTAAAAAAATAATTAGGATGGTACAAGTTGAGCAACCAAGTTTGTGCTTCCATGGCCCATGAATACTGAATGAGAAATCATGCAAATACATTTATTGTATATTTAATCTGAATACCATGTGTTGGTACATACATGTAGAGGATGAATACTCTAGTTAAAGTATTGATAAATTATCCAAAACATTTCTAAGTAAAAATAAAGAACATTTATGGCTCAGTATGTATGCATATGTTTATGTTGATTAAGCAGTGTCTGGATACATTTCAAACGGCTGCCATTTTTTGTCTGCCATATTCTATGTAAATCTAAATAATATATGTAAATCTTTCATCTACAGCATAACTAAACTGTTACTAAACAAATGGAGTTATTTATTTTTTGGAATGGACAGTATAACTTTACGATGATTGTCTGACAACTTGGCTGTATGTATGAAGTTTGCTTCATCTGTTTTATGCTTTTATAAAGTTGTGCCTGATAATTCCAACAACTTTAAGAAAGTGTTTATTAGCCATTACTTAATTAGGTAGGCTAATTCAATGAATTATAAATTATGGGGAGAAACTCTTATGGGATCACTGCATTGTTTGATACTTGGTTGTGTATACCATTTTCCAGAGCAAATATGCCAGTTGACTGAAGCAGACATCTGTTGGCTATTGTTTACCCTGGACTAAGCAAGGATGGTAGACATGATGCATTAAAGACAAACACTAAGAAGATTAATTTCCCTGGTACATGTAATTGATAGCAGAATAATAATTAGATCACCAATTATCAGCAGTTGAAAGAAATGATGTCTTTCAAAACTAAGTAAGCAAAGATCAAAGTACAGTTATTGATTATTGACACAACTGAAATAAACTTTTCTCAAATGCAAACTATTACCAGCTTGATTCACATAAAGAAAGATGCAATGATAAGTAAAGTAGGGACAAAGAACCACTCTGTCTGACACAGCCAATATGGCGGCCATAAAAGAGCAACCTCTCATGCGTATCATAAAAAATGCACATATAAGCTGTGTTTGATCAGGTTTCTTTATTATCATTTAGAAATAGTGTGTTGTGTTGTGGAGTTTTCACCACGTGATAGGCTATACATGGTGGCCAGTATACATGGAAGAAGGTCCTGGAAAACCACCATCCCATGGGAACCTATTGGAAGGCTTTCTCACAGACCCACATTGGTTGAATAGAGACTCAAATTCGCATGGACTGAGGTGAAATGTACTGAGTGATTTCTAAAGTCAGATGCCTTAGACCTCTCAGCCACCCGTGGTCCCTCATTCATAAAGAGACACAAATTGAGTGGCACTGATATCAAGCTGCAAATGCACCAGGTTTCATTTTTGTACATGAACTGCATACATCAGGTCAATGTTTTGTATATGTTAGTGCTGTTAATGCACATTCACATACATTTATCTGTGAATGGGAACACTGCTTAAGACTGAAATTACACCCACCTGGCAATACTTACGTACATTTTATGCATACACCTCATTCCTAAATGCATGCAGTATATGCAATGACTATAGCTATGTTAAATATCTCATTCTGCTAATGAGGGGCAGACAGAGAAAGACTTTCAGGTCAGTGCTTGTACCTTAATTGCCCTGCAGTGTGATATGTGGAAGAAATAAGCAGATGATTCCAATCATATGCAAAGCTATTTGGCTGCCAGAAATTTGTTCTAAAAAACTGCAGCCCCTGCCCCCTCCACCTATGAATTAATCATTCACTAAAAAGCAGGCCAGATTTCAAATGATTATGAACATCAACTTTGTAAGGAGTATATTGATATAACCTTTGGACCTGAATTGATGCCAAGAAATGGAGGGAAGCACTGCTTTAAGTTTAACAGAATCAAAGTCTGTGTGAAGAAAGTGTTGTTTGATAGTAGTGTTAAGTATGAATTATTTTCATACTGAGTGCTCGGGTTTACATCAGGACTAGATAAAACATCACCTTTAGTGAACTAAAATCAGATTAAAATTTTAGTACACTTTTTGAGAGGATAATAAATACATACAAAGTAGTATTTAACGCATTGTTTTATATTGCTGAAAGTAGAAGTTTGAACAGTTTCAAATTAATAATAGTATTTTTATGTTGTTGTACTTGTTTGGAGTAAAACACCATTTTTCAGTACGTGATAGGCTATGCATGGTGGCCAGAATAACTGGTGGAGGAAGAATCTAAGAATAACGCCATAAGAACCACAAACCACTGTGAAGTTACTGGCAAGCTTTCTCACATACCTACACTGGCCGTGCCCGAGGCTCGAACCCACATGGACAGAGGTGAGATAGCAGTGATTGACAAAGGGATGCACTTTAGATTACTTGACCACCTGGGGCCCCTAAGTATTGTTCTGTATACAAAAAATCAAACACACAATACATATATACATAATAATATTGTTATGTATATCTATATTGTGCATTTTTTTATGCTTGCAGATTGTCATGGGTCATTTTGTAAACAACATATTACATAGATAATTTTTGTCTATCATTGTAGATTATACTTTATGATAATCATCACTTGTAAGTAAACATTTACTTGGACTGGAGTTCAGGCCATTGGTTTTCTCCTTGGAAAAACATGATCTAACTGATCTTTGCCAGGTAGTTTGCTAAATTTTAGTAAAAGACCAAAACATGTTTGCAACTTAAAATGAGGGTTCCTGGTCCTATTATTGTGTCTTAGGTTTTTATATTAAGTTTGTTTACATCAAAATTATTTATTTCTATTTTATCATCTGTAGTGGAATCAGTTGTTTAGTTGTGCTTAGCTAAAATATGAGGGGATTTATTTGTTTCAATTATTCATTAGAATTATAATGTGCTCATGAACACTTCTGACTAATCACTATTTTGGGATGATTGTTACATAATTCAAAAACATTCTATATATTAAAACTGTTAGCACATCAAAGTATTCCAAGCTATTGGTACAGCAGATTCATAATTCATTCAGAGTACTCTTTACTTTTGGATATGTGATAGAACTTGTAGGACTATTTGGAATTTAATTCAAAATAAGTTCTTTCTAAATTGCTTTGTGTTTTATTTGTTGAAGTTTACTAAACGTGTTGCCTTTTGCTCTTTTCTGTTACTTAGTTTTGGTAAATTTTAAGTCAGGGCAAGTTATTGTTTTAAATCCACTTGTCCTGGGCCTGTGCTGCAAGGAAAAGTTTCTTTGAGCACTGATAAATTATTGCAAATATTATAACATATTCACTTCCATGAATACTACTTTGTCAGTTAAGTTTCTCACAAAATTTAATTCTTGTTTACAATCAGTGATTGCAGTATCACCCTTTTTTTGATAACTCTTTAACAGCATAATTTTCATAATGTGCTAAGCCATGAAAATGAATGCAAACTGATACTTCCTAAATGCATTTCTACTTCAGACATTCATTGTGATGTGATAATTGCAAAACCAAATGACGATGGAAGATGAATGTTAAGTAAACACTTAAACACTTGAAAAAAGAACTTTCTAAGAATATGGAATCTATTAACCCTATGTACAGTGTACATGCAGCCGTATATGCTATAGATGTACTTACTTTTAACAATGCAAAACAGAAGAATCAAATATTTGTCAAAAACAAAACTTTTGAAGCATTTTTTTATCTACAATTAGTCTCTAAATGTTACATCAATTTTCTTTATGTGGCAGCTTATACAAGGTCTTTTCATTTGCAGCACATCTATAAGGTCTTTCCCACAAGTTCCTTAAGTCATTTATTATTCTTTAATGGTAAAATAGCAACTAACTCTGTACACTGGCTAACTGGCACACTCTGCAGTGTAGCAGATATGATATCATACATTACTGGTATATACATCAAACTGAAGGGCTTGTCCTCTTTCAAACTATTGTCAATGGTAGGGTCAAAGGTATCATTTCGGACATTTCTGCACAATGGTCATATTTCTAGTATAAAGATAGCAGACTTAGTTTTCAACTTATCTGTAATGAATTTATTGGTCTGAATTGTTTTAGAACTTGATAGTAACTAATTTATAGGTCTGAATTGTTTCAAAATTAGATGGTAACCAACTTATAGGTCTGAACTGTTTCAAAATTAGTAACCAATTAATATGTCTGAATTGTTTCAAAATTAGATGGTGAGCTATGCATATGGTCACAGTAGATACATATAATTAATTCTCTATTTAGGGTATATGACCAGCTACCTTTATCATTAAACAACTACTCCATTATCTCAGTTGCAGGGTTCTATACAGATAATGAGAAGTAAACTTTGTGTTCCCTTTGAAGATTAGGGAAAATACTTGACACTGACCCTGCATTAAATTGCAACTGAAGTCATTAACTGGCCCCAGCTATCTTGTTGTTTCTGTAGGTTATCAAGATTCTTAATGTGAGATCTCCAAGCTGAAAACACATTTATCGGTCTTGAAAACGTGAAGCTGAATGTAACCATCAGCAACATTACATATACAAAGTATTCTCAGTCATACGTTTTACAAGCCAAATAAAACATATCAGCTCCAAGCTCAAGAACAGATGTTAGCAGCTACAAGGTAACAAAGAACACTGCAGCTCCAAGAAAATAAAAAGAAGTCAACAGTAATGACTATTAAAGGTTCCAGATAAGAATTTAATGAATTGGGTATTTTACTTCCAGGTTTCGAACTAATTGCATTTTTTTCTTCTTAAATTCAATGAGTTTTATAAACACAATAAAACACCAATTTACAAGACCAGCTCGAGTCATTAAAACATGAGGTTAAATACTGCAAAAAGAATTGTAAAATGGTTTGGAGATCATGACCAATTTCTGGTTCTGTTTCAGTTCAAGTACAAGACACATAGACACAAGACACATAGTTTGAGTTATAGTACAAGACACATAGACACAAGACACATAGTTTGCGTTATAGTACAAGACACATAGACACAAGACACATAGTTTTAGTTATAGTACAAGACACATAGCTCATGTATGTGGTCTAAGTGAAGTTATGGAGCTACAGGTGTAATTTTTGAGAATTTGGTTATACATACCTTTAAATGGCATTTATTCACTTTATTTCATGCCTTGTCCATCCAAATTCTATTGAAAATTATTGTATAAATTCCTTGAAAAATGCTTACTGACAAATTCAATGATAACGTACTTCAACATTTAAGGCATATTCAAGCAAGCAGGATTATCTGCTTTAAACCGGTTAATCATGTTCTATGACATAAGAGGTAACATGTCTGTGGTAGGGGAAAAGTTGTACTATAAACAAACAGAGAAATGACAATGTCATCATTTATAAACAAGGCCTAGGGAAATACCGACAGGAAAAAACTGGCACACAAGTCCAATAAATTAAAGGCAATTATACAACTTTGTTTATATCTTTTGTTTGGTATGTCTTATCTTTCATTTCAATTCATACAACTACCGATTCATCCCATACAAGTATGTGCTTTCATACACATAAAAGACTACAAAGATGGCTGTCAAATCAGATTTATTTTAGTTAAATTTTATATCATGCAGAATTATCATTTTGAAATGTTATATGTACATGCTAAGAATAAAATTTATTGTATATTACTCCTCTTTCCCATTCATATTTGAACATCCATACAGATGACTGAAGATGCACAAGAATTCTTGTTAACTCAAATGTTGTTGTTGTTGTTTAACGCCATTTTTCAGCACACAATAGGCTATACATGGCAGCCAGTATTAATGGTGGAGGAAGAACCCAGTAAATCCCCGGAAAGAACCACCGACCCTCGAGAAGTTACTGGCAAGCTTCCTCACATACCCACATTAGCAAAATCCGAGACTCAAACCCACGCAGACAGAGGTTAGATGGCAGTGATCCGTAACGGAGAGCGCTTTAGACCACTCAGCCACTCGGGGCCTCGTTAACGCAATTGTATACTTGATTCTTACTGCACTAGTAATAGTTCAATCCAATATCAATTTTCTTGACCCTGTGTAATGCCGAAATGCTATTGTAAAAGTCCATAACGATCGATAATTTTTGTCTGGAACTTTTGTTATGATGAATCGATTAATTCACTAAAGAATCACAATTGAATAAACTTTGATATAACTATATTATGATTAAATTTTACAAATAAAATTATTTTTTAAACTTATATCAATAAATGTGCATATATGACCCATATGACTTGTACTATAGAGTTGTCAGAGTCGTCATGTATGATCTGAAATGTGTATGAAACATCTGGAACTTGTCCCTATAGTATAGTCGAATGTACCATAATAAACACGGACTCATCTCAGGTTCAATATGCTGACCAATTTGGTCAAAAGCTTACAATTAAATTATTCTACATAGCTGGAAAATATTAAAAGATTTCTGTATGCATTTGTTCAGTGTGTTTGCATGACATATGCAAATATACTGCTTGAGCAAAATGAGATATTTGGTTATGGTAGCCTAACCTACCCTATTTAGACTCACATAACCTACGACTTTTGACTACATAAGCCTAAAAAAAATTGGTATAGGCTGTGCACCGGTTTTCATCTCATCTTAAATGGAAATGGATAAGAATGAACTAAAAAAGCACTGTATAAATAAAAGTAACACAAAAAAAGAACAAAAAGTAATAAAATCTTAAAAGTAATAAGAAGCACAGAATTTGACTTCCTACTGTATGTTTTGTTTTCTCTCACAACAACAGCAGATACATGCCTGGTTTGTTTTTTAAGCGGCCTTATTACACTCTGGCTATCACATGCAGTGTAGCTCCTAAAAGAGCTATGTGTGATTTCAGACAAGTCATCAGAAATTAGACCTCCATAATACATGAGGCAACAAGTCAAATACAGGGGATGTTTTATGTGTATGTGAAGGAGATCCTCAGGGTCAAAGCTGGTAGCACAACTAATTAGTTTAAATTGTATCCAATTCCTGGATGAAACATTTTCAAAGCAAGATGCCCATATGGGCCCGATGTCACTCAACTAGCTGATGCCAGCATAAACGCAATCATGATCTCCAGCGTGGTAACAAGGTCCCTCAGTCAGATGCAAGATTACCTTATTAGTATTGATCTCACTTGTTATCAAAACCCATGCAAGACTTGGATGATACAAGTCCAAAGTACAAGTTTCATTAAAATCAGATCAGAAATATTGCTTCCAGGGGTGAAACAAGCTCAGCTGGTCAGATGCAAGATCACTTCATTGGTATAGATGGTTGGTTGGTTGCTATGGGTTCAATGCCATTTTTCTGGACATGATAGGCTACATGGTGGAAGAAACCGGGAAAAACCCAGGAAGAACAGCAAATCCACTGGAAGCTACACAAGCCTTAGATATGAACCAATGTGGACTGAAATGAGATGTCTGTGATCTGTAAAGGCAACCACCTCTGACCACTTGGTTTTGAAAGTGGCAAAATACTTTGCCAATTGGATGCATGGTTAACTTCTTAATAAGCATGAATCTTTCTCGTTATAAACTTGCTATGCTTTTCAATACCTGTCTTCTTCAGATCCATGATTACAACAAAATGCAGCAGCAGTCTCATCTGGTCATTGTTACAATGTATATTTCAAAGTATGAATTACTAAAGTCACAGGCACATATGTAGTGTTAAACATGACACAATAGCTGAGGAACAAGTTCAAATACTTTAGCTGGGTGGAATGTTTGAAGACATTAGCTGGGCAGCAGGTTCAAAGACTAGCCACTCCAACTTCAACCAGCTGCCAAGTGTGAAAATGTGTTGACAGATTTTAACTGTGCTGATATTTACAATGACTGAATTCAGTGGCAGATATACATGTGTTCATCATAAGAGTACATCAAAAGAACAACTTTAGCTTTAATTATTGTGCTTTAATAAACACTCCCTATCTGGAAAATGTAATGCCCCCTGGGGGCATTATTTATGGAGTACAAGGTATTCCAGTTTAACAAAATTGATTCAGAAATATGGCCTCCAGAGTAGTAACCAAGTTAACCAATCAGATCCAAGATCACCTCATTAATATGCATGATCTTACTTTTGAAAATAATTAACGATGTTTATGAAAATACCCATATTCAAGTTCAATTTAAATCAGATTATAAATGTGAACTGGACAGTAGTAACAACCCATTGTTGAATTACAGACAGATGCACAACGGACAGGGAACAGATGCATTGCCCTACCATTAAAATCAATTCGCCTTATGGCCAGATGAGCTATAAAATGTAACCACTAAAAGACTCCAGCAAAATAACAACTGCCTGTGGTATACATTAACAACCATTTACTCAGTTTTAACTGACTGTAAATCAGTTACCGACTTCTGACAGACTAAGTAAATGGTTTGTATTTCAGTGTTTTCTGTTTGTTTGATAACTTTTTAAACAGAAGTGGTTGTCGCTTTTGGAGTTTAACTGACCACATCGCAGAGGATTACATTTCCTTTGAAGTTCTAAAAGATTTGCCTCATGTAAATTCAGTGCACAATGAATAAAAAAAAGAGCATAAAATTATTGAAAAATAATTCAAACAACTTTTCTAAATATACATGTACTGAATATACAAGACTTCTGGAATTATTCTGTCCAAACATATTATCGAAAAAAAGATTGATTCTTTAAATGGTATCTGGCTGTAAATTTTGACATGCAAGTCTTTCTTCATTCATTCGCAATTTAAATGTCAATCTGTAATGTCAACCAGCCACTCCACAGTGGAGTTGCACATCATCATGCCAGCTAAGACATGGTGGTGATCTGCTGGCAACGTTCCCTCTATGTGAATGGTAGATGTGCGCGCTATGCACGCTGCATTGTGCAAGCATTACAGTGACTTGAGCATTAATGCTGGATAGAATATTTGGTAATTTTTATCTGCTGCGCAGACAACAATTCAGCTGCTCGGGAATGTAAGAGCAGCTGCACGGCCATGCGTGCGCGCAGCTTAGAGGGAACGTTATTAGCTGGTATTTATTCCTGCACCGCAGTGCATTATAGCATTGCAAAAATGGTGGGTATTATGTCTCTCAGTGCAAAGTGTCAGATTTATAGGTTTTAAAAAAACATCTGAGCTATACTGTACAGAGACAGGCATAGCAGAAGACTTCAAAATAAGAATGTCTTGCCTCAGCCAGTACCTGGTGATCCAATCACACAAAAAGTGACAATAAAAAATAACTTTTTTCCCATTGAAATCACTGTGTTCATGACATGAATGTCTAATGATTGAGTGCAACAGTCAATACAGTGTACACAATTCTGCACATTCAGAAAGTTGTCACACCTAGATAAACAATGTTACTTTCAAAATGTATGGGTAGAGCTAGAGATTAATCTTTTTGTAGCGTAAATTGCATCTTCTCTTTTTATTTCAATCTATGATGTCATGTTATTCTTGAAGATTAAACTCTGGAAAGAACCATACATGTCAATATGCTCTGGAATTCCCAATGACACATATGTGGTGTGTGTGTGTGTGTGTGTGTGATTTGGATTCTTGACATAGCTTTACAAAAAATTCAGTGATATCTCTACAATGTCTGCAATATGACGATTTGTAGTGACGTCTTAAGCACTGGGGTGTCATGCCGCAGACATGTATGATCATGTCCCACACAATCATATTATCCTGACACCAGGCCAACCAGTCCAAAGAGTAACCTCTTAATGCTGAGCACCTAGCAAGACAACTGCTGGCACCATTTAAATAAGTCTTTGGTATGACTCAGCTAGGTTCAAACCTGTGACCTCCCACAGCAAAAGCGGACACTCTAACCATTAGGCCACCAGAGCGGTCATATATTGTGTAAATAATATTGCATCCATTTGTAATCTCCTTTTGAGTTTTATCTGTATCACTGCTTTCAACAATTTCCTCAAAGTGGGTCTTGCAAATAGCATGTAAATAAAAGGGAAACAATTACAATTTTAATAGCCACTATACAAAGCACTGGTATGAAATATCATTTGCTCTAAAAGAATATCAAAATTACTGCTTGATGTAGAACAGTGTGTAAATTTCTGCATATGTAAATGCTAACTGGTACATCTAGTCAATCAACAGGGATGTACATCATAGCTAGGCAACTTTTCTGATTTATGCCATGTCATGGACTGGGGTGAGAAGATAGGCAAGAAATTAAACACCCCCCATATTTGTTCCTATGTTATGTGCAATTGTCTGTATCCCTAACAAGGACACCGATAAATATCACATGAAATGTTACCTCCGTATCGTTTGTGCAGGTAAAGGTATCAACTGACACCTGCCAAGGTTGGTTTAAAGTCTGGGTTCAAGCTCGTTTTTTCAGTGTGTCAACTTGTTGAACAAATACAGTCAAATCAGCGAGGCATGCCATAAAGCCCAAAACATCTGCAATAAAATCTGTGCCAGACATCTACTATATTGAGTGGATTTCCACCGAGGGGGGGGGGGGGGGAGGGAGAGAGGGAAGAGAATCCACCAATGTGGACACCACCCACTACTTGTAGAGGATTTTTTAATCCCTCGACTCATCGTCAAAATCCACTCGATTGAGAGCAATATATATATATATATATATATATATATATATATATATATATATATATATATATATATATATATATATATATGGCACAGTTCCAAGTGTTGATAATTAAGATGGCTTCAATGGCATTCTACAGTTACCTATCTTGCATCTAGTTATATTTTCTATTTAAATTTAGAATTTTCCAGGCTTTGCTCGCTGGTTATACTGGCTATTAATAGAATATGTTGTACATCTAGGGTGCTATTAAAAGAACTTTAATTCCCTTTTTTCTGGTGGATGATTGATTTGTGTAATTTATGTCATAGAGTATAATGCCTGGCATATTCAGATGTACACATATAAAAAACTACTGGCTCTGTTTGGTCATTTTCACTTCTTGGGCTTATCAGGAAATAGTAGCCAATATCTCAGGGGTGTCCAAACTTTTTGCAAAGAGGGCCAGATTTGATAAAGTGAAGATGCCCGGGGGCCAATAGTTCCTTCTGATGTTTTTTTTTTTAAACCACAAAAGTTACATGCAAATATACACGGTTATAGAACAATAAATAAATAAAAAAACAAATAAACAATAAATAAATAAAACAATTTTCATTGTCACAATTATCTTTATTTTTCAAATGGCAATGTAACTAAATATAAGCCACTCAGGCAGACATGAACAACTCTAAAAACACAATTCTGCCTTTCATTCATATCTGGAGAGTCAGATAACATTGATCTGTATGTAATACCTTAAATTTCCATGAGTTAAATAAATATCTTTACCTCTTGGTCATTTTAAGCAGGAGTTATAACTAATGCAAAGTTTTCTGTTATCATTAAAGTTTAAAACAAATGAATTTTGCTTTTGTCTTTTAAAAGATCTTTCAGAAATCGCTGTTGTGATGCCAGAGCAGCCTGGAGCTGCTTCACTTTTTCAGCACGGTCACTCCCTGTTAGCTTGTCGTATGTGTTAGCATGTTTAGTCTGGTAGTGTCTCTTTACGTTGAAATCCTTAAACAAGGCAACCGTCTAGTTACAAATGAGACATACACAATTTGCCTCAATTTTCAGTAAAAAAGTACTGTTATTCCCATCTCTCCTGAAAGCGGCGGCCCTCATTGTCAACTTTCCTCTTTTTCTTTTCAGTTGCCATGGCAGAAATGAGTGGAGAAGGGTTCGCGTGCTATCGGGCCATAAATAATACATTATATGACTGAAGCTGCGGGCCGTATGAAATCTTACCACGGGCTGTGATTGGCTCATGGGCCGGACTTTGGACACCCCTGCAATATCTATTTATTTAATTTTTTGTATGTATTTTGCAATTCATTCAGTGCATTTTCGTAGCATATATTGCACAAAATGTTTTCTCTATTTTAATAACTGTTAAAGATAGTGTACTGTAGACTAATCCAACCTGATTATTTGAGTATATTGTTGCTGTCATTTTGGTGAACTGTGTGTTTAGATCATGCACAATTTCCACACTTACAATATTCAAGTCATCTCATATCCATTAAAGTACAGTGAATGTAACATGGAAGTATGCCAACAATCTCTAGATGGTGCATTTTGCAAATTCAAAGGAGTTTATCTTACACCTGCACTCTCTCAGAGGTTCATAAATATCTGTAGAACACCCCCTTACAAAATATAGCAAGTGAATATTTCTGGCAGTTATGTGCAATTTCTTACCATTCTACCATTCAGAGGAGTGTTATTTATTCCTGATAAATGTCTATTCTCAGTGTAAATTATGTTCTATCATTAGTCATTTTTTATCTGTTAAAAGGACAATTTTCGAAACAAAAATTGATAGTTTTAAATCGTATTATATTTTCATCTGATTCTATCTAAACAACACTGATGGAGATTTTACAAAAACAGAGGACGAAAGAAAGAGAAAGAACAGTCTGGTCTCAAATTGTACCGTAATCAAAATCCATGGGTTCATTGGAACATGGCTTCTCATCCATGCCCTGTGCTATGATGCAAGCCAAATGAATCTGACTTGAAAATTCTTCAACACAGCTTTAACAGAATTTTAACATTGATGAAACAGCTGCCATCAAAAAATTCAAACTTGTGTCCTGTCATGCCAGCCTGTATGCTGGGGTGATGAAATTGGTATAAGAAAGCACGCTACAAAAGAAGTTTTGGGAAGGAAATTTTCCTCTGCTCACTTTAATGGATTTTAACATACATAAATCTTGCCAGTGACATGGTTTCCACGCTATTCTAAAGATAAATTTTCAGGTCATTTCCAGGGTTTTTCCAGGATGAAATCAATTTTTTCATGGTTCACATATGACCATTACTGAATGGAATTAAAGAACATTTTAGATTACAAAACAGGCATTTTCTTAATCTAAAGATGGTTTTTTCTCTCAAGACTTCCAAAAACATCTAAATCCGATTAAAGGCATAATGATTTTAATACTCACAATTTCTGAGAAAATAAGCAATTTTCATATCGATTAATGCATGTATCACTCGATTTAACAATGTTTAAAGTTTGCTAGGCCATTCAGGAAGTAGTTTTGCTTTGCAACTAAAATACTGGCTTCTTGTGATGCTAGATGGTTTTCATACCTTCCTTCCATGCAAGATACAGATATCGAGCTAACTTTGAAAATAAAAGTCTACTAGACAAATCTAATCCAATGAGCATTTGGATTGACTCAGCATATATATTTATTGCAAGCACCCAAATGATCCATACTGCACCCTCAAAATATTCTGGTTAGAACTCGATAAATTTAACTCACAATCAGTTTAGTTACGATTCAATTACATGACTGTTTCGGGTGTCAAGTGGTGGCAGAAAATTCCTCGGTTTTTCCCGACTTTTCCCTCAATTTCCCGGTAGTGTGGGAATCCTGCAGTGAACATGTGCAATCAATGCCTGGAAAACGTAAAGGTTTAATGTTGTTCTGATGAGGAAGCAAAAGAACCCTGAAGAGGACGGGAAAATCATTTATTCTTACATTTGCTAGAACAATGGCTCCATCCCTGAATGAAAGAGGTACAAAGCAATCACATTTACTTCTCTGATATCTTAGATATTTTGTCAACTGTACCTATGTGGTAACTATTTATCATATCAACTCACTGATACCTACCTCATCATTATTTGTTGCCCTAAAATTATGTAAGGCTTGGAAACGTCTGGGAGGCTGCCCTGGGTCCACCATCTTTGTTAGTCCTGGTGGTTTGGGGGGTGGACTTGGCTTTCTTGTAGGAGAGTCAACAGGTTTTTGTGGGTAGATGATCGTTGCCGTCGCAGTGGCAGTTACCTTGGTACCCAACGCATATCCAGGGAGAATATTGGCTATGGGTTCATAATGATTTTCTTCAACTTCAATGCTATCTCGCTCCCAACAGCTAAATTTATCCTGGTCAAACTCTGAGGACTTTACTGTTGAAAAAAAATTACATCAACTGTTAGTAGCTTTTCCAAATTTGAATACATGTTAGTTCAAAATACTGCAAAACTTCAATGGACCATTTTTTATTAAAACAAAATGGAAACTTGTAAACTTATCCATCTAACAGGTACACCTTGATGTTTGATAATTTGTACCATGTATCAACCAATAGACTACTGTGGCTTTTCCAGGTTACACTGCTGCATCCCCCACCCCTGGTTAATACTACCACCCCAGAATTTAATCCATCCCTATCCCTCAGACAGTGACCCAGGGTTAATAGTGCACAATGTATCAAATATGTGATGCATGCTACAAATATATTTAAATTCTGGTCAAAAATTGAAAATGAAACTGATAAAAAAAATTCTATCTCTGACCTAGTGGTTAAAGTGTGCGCCTTTGATGTGGGATGTTGGGGGTTCAATCCTTGGCTGAGTCATACCAAAGACTTACAAAAATGGTACTAACAGCTGCCTCGCTCGGCGCTCAGCATTAAGAGGTTAATGATAGGACTGGTCAGCCTGGTGTCAGGATAATGTGGCTGGGTGGGACATCATGCTTATATGTCTGTGGCATGTCATGCCCTAGTACTAGGCATCACTATAAACTGCCACACTGCAGACATCATAGCTACATGACTGATTTTTTTTAAAAGCTACGTTAAAAATCAAACATCACACACACCTCACAAACTAAACCTGCTGCAGAGGTGGGAACCAGAAATGACTGCCTCAATGCAGGCAGTTACCCCAAAAGCACCACAAGTACAAGCATTCATCAATTTCCAACTAATGGTTTAGGAGATGTGGTAATGGATAAAAAGATGGACTGATAGTGTGCATCATCCCCTGCTAAATTGGTTATATCAGAGATCGGTGACGCGTCACGTAAATGTGTTATGCGTATCACGTGATACACAAAAGTGAAAATGTAGGACAAACAATGACAGCGGTTGATAATATAGCATGTGTAAGGAAATACAAAACAAGTGAATGGAACTGCATTTTTATTGCCGCTTTTATCTTACAGCCTTCAACAATGGAAAATTTATATCCATATTGCACAATATATATATATGACAGTTGTTGTTGTTGTTGTACGGTTAAAGCCATTTTTCAGCACACGATAGGCTATACATGGCGGCCAGTATTAATGGTGGAGGAAGAACCCGGAAAACCCCCGAAAAGAACCACTGACCCACGAGAAGCTACTGGCAAGCTTTCTCACATACCCACATTAGCCGAATCCGAGACTCGAACCCACGCAGACAGAGGTGAGATGGCAGTGATCCATAATGGAGAGAGCTTTAGACCACTCTGCCACTTGGGGCCCATTTATATATATATGACAGAAGATATAAATATAATGAAGTAATTGATATGATTCTCTGTTTTGATTTAGTCTATATTGAAGACAGTTTTAATTATGTTTTTAGAACAGTTTGAAGAGTTAATCTACATGTATCATTTCAAAATAATAAAGTTGTATAATCTTTTAGTGATAATACACTTGTACACAAACTGATGACAATGTAGAAATGTTTATCATTTAGTAAATAACACGCCATCCTGAAATATTCATGAATCATTTTACTTTTAGATAGACTGTCAAAATAAAATCTATTGGTGATGGAACTTTTGTCTTTTTTTAAGGAAGTTTCTCCCGTTTTGGAATCATTGTTTTCTATATATTTTTATTGGCAACCACATCACTGCCCTATTAGGTAGTTTGTGTCCCAGCATCACAAACAGGGGCTGCTCTATACATAATGGCCTCTTCTGGTATCTACAAAATGAATCAGAAGACATAAGTAAGTATAATTTACATATCACAGTTGAATTTGTTTACTCATGTTTTTATTTTTAGACTTAAAAAGAAATATCTGAATAAACGTTCCTACATATTAAATAAGCTGCCGTTTGAACACTAACATTGTCTTATTATGTAATATATAAACTGCAGACTTTGGTAATACATAATTTATGCCCCATATGTCCTACTATTAGTTTAATTTTTTTGTATATAAACATCTTTGTAGTTTTCTATATCAAGCCTATAATAAGCTACCATTATTTAGACACCTGCAAGGATAACATTTGAAAATTACTGTTAAAATATTTTTTCTTCTTGTGATATCTGAGTTGATGGCAGGACCCTAAGTACCCTCCCCCCTCTTGCACTGAGCAGGCCTGTATATAATTCTGAAGTTTACAAATGAGTGAGGAGGCAGGACCCCCCCCCCCCCACACACACACACACACACGGGCTACTCTAAACTATGCAATAAAGTTACTCAGTTCAATAAATCTTCTGTGTTTTCTTATTTCTGTTGTGTGTGTGTGTATATATATATATATATATATATATATATATATATATATATATATATATATATATATATATATACACTCTTTAAAGTTTGAGCTCTTGTGTACTTTTCTTAATTTTTTTATTTATCTAGATCCACTCTGTTTCATTCTTGGATCTGCCACTGTATCACGGAACTGAAAGGCTTTGCATTACTAGCACATCTATTGATTAACACATCCCCCACCCCTGATGTTAATCGAACATGTTCGAGTTTCTAAATAGATGTAAATGACGAACCTGATCTGGTTTAAGTGTTGCAGGGATAGGGTCGGGATGATCCGTCGTTGGTCTATTCCCACCTACGAAATGTTTACTGCAGATATATGTCCATTTTGTGATTTTGTCAGTAGTAAAAGTTCCCCTTCCACAATTATGCACCAAAACGACTGCAGTTCTCGAGACTTTTTTTCGGTTTTGGAAATGGAATCCAAATTACACACGTCATATGTTCACGATCTTAATATCTACTATCGCTGGTACAAAGTCCAAGGCAACAATGTCTTTAAGCAGCGCAATTTTGTTTGCTTTTCAGGGAGAAATGCAATCTTTTTAATGTGTTCTGCCATTTATATTGTAGTACAAAAGCCGGTTTATTTGTCCTACATTCTGCAGATGAGTCAGCGAGCTATAAATAAGTGTGCTTTTTTTGCAATTAAGTGTCGGTCGATCTATGCTATAACTATATTAGTTCAGTTGCTAGAACACCAGACTCTAATCCAAGGGTTTCAGGTTTGCTACCTCGCCATGGCAGTCCAGGTCATCTGCCTCTGTATGTCCCTGGGAGAGGCACTTAGCTTAAATTTCCTTGGCATGATACATGTATAACCTATAATGTCACTGTTAAAAGTACAAATGAATTAGTCAACATCTGGGTCATAGGTCAGCTGATACAAATATATAGCTGATTAAGGACTGACTACAAATACAGTCAAAAAGGATGCCTAAATCATGGACTACAATAAGAAAATTAATGCATATGAGACTTTATGGTCTGAGACCTTCTCCATCCAAGATTCATCGAATGCCATGTGCTCTTTTATCTCAAGCCCTATGCTGGATCATTTTACTATAATTAACAAGGAACATGTTGCTGATAACAGTAGGAACATTTCTTGCTCAGGTGGTCTCTAAGAATCTAGAACAAATTTAAGATAATGTGATTTGTGTTCAAACTTACACAAGCATGTTGTCATACATCCCTACAGTACACATACATTTTATAGGTGTGAAATGATTAATCGATATAGACATTTTTTCCACATTGATGCTCATATCGATAGAATAGGTGAAGAACTGATACAAAATGATACTCTGTAGAAGTTCAGCTGTTGTGAATAATTATTAGTTGTTAACATTTTTAATCCTTAAACAAAAAACTCTTCTGAGACACCCATAGCAGGTACAAGTACTTATCAGTAATAAAGAAAAACTACAAGAAAGACCAACATGCTACAAATAAACAAACACATAGTGACTAACTCGCATGGTTTTAAATCTGCCCATCACCTCACAAATTTGATGAAGATTTCATTATTTTATCCTGTCAGTATACTCAACCACTGATAACATATATGAACATAATGAAGATGTTCAGGATTTGTTTGCATGATTTAAGTACTTTACTGATCATTTTGTAACCACTTTTATGCAAAGTTTTGCTGATGCTTCACATCTTGTCTAGTCATACTGAATATCGGTGCTATACTTCTGGTGTGTCGCCTAGCAATATATGTTATATTCAATTCTGATTGGTAGTTGTTCATTCAAGTCCAGTGTAAAACAATAACCACAAAACAGAAATAGCTGCAGCTTATGGTATTCAATTGGTGACACACCAGAAGTATTAAAACCAACTCTGATCCAAATATGTAGAAAGCAAATGAGAAACTTTATGCAAAAGTGGCTGTTAAATAATCTATAAAGAAATTAAATCATACAAGGGAAACAAGTTTGGAATGTCTCCTTTCACATTCACATGTCATCAGTGAATGAACATGTCCATGCAACAAACAAAAAAAAAAACTAACACAGAATCGGCAAGGAGGCCAATTCCAAACCACACAGAGTTCAAGTCACCTTCTTAATTTGTAGAATGGGAGTGGGTGTAAATAATTTCCTTTTTCTTTCACAGAAACAAGTGTATGTTGTGTCCATGGCAACTGTTATGCATCTGCCTGTACATGTATTAAATGTGAAGGATTTGATTGTTAGTAATCTCCACTTCCTTACTCTGACTTGTTCTAGATAATAGTTTTCCTTGCACAAGGAACTGGCACAATTTCTTCTGTTTTTAAGATAGTACCATAATACCTTCCAAATTTTAGTGAAGACATAAATTAGTAATAATTCACACAGTGCCAAACAAAGAGTGTGGTGACCAAGATAAGCCCTGCACCAGATAATCACATGGAACAGCCTGTGATGACCTAAATGACTGAATAAAAATCAATGAAACGTAACTCTATTTGAAAGTCTTTTTAAAAATCTTGGATGGGAGCAGTGTATCCCCTAGGGGTGCAAGACTGAGAGTTAAAAATCTCCTTGGTGCCAAAACTGGGGGTCAGACTGAGTCAAAAACAAACTTTGATATCAAAACTGGGGGTCAAATAAAAAATCTGGGGGTCTCTGAAGCGCAAATGAGGGTAAAGGGAATCACTGGATGGGAGTGGCTTATGAAAAGATGACAGGTCTTTCTCAATCTGTAAACTAATCTGCATGCTAGAAATTAAACCATTATGTCAACAAATATAAAATGGCACCTCCCTACCACTGACAGCCCGTCTAGAGATGAAAAGACCATCAAATTGATATGTGTATTCATAATGTACATTATCGTAGACTCTGCATCATGAATCATATTGATACAATGAAGAGGCATATTGTTTCACTCTAACATTTTATCAAATTTTTTAAATAAGATTACCAAACAAGTAAGTTTTCTTCATCAAATTTGGTGATAATGATCAATAACAGGATGTCGGTTGGCTGGCTGCTTTAACAGTACAGAAGCACATAAATGAATTTTAGGCCATGGGAGTAAACTGCCTTGGCCAGGGACACAAAATGACCGCTACCCTGAGTTGGTCTCTGCAAGGGGATCTCTTGGTGGCCAAGTGGTCTAGATCACTGATCAACAATGTCTCACTTTTGTCTATGTAGGTTCCATTCTCTGCCTGGCCAACATGGGTATGTGAGAAAGCTTGCCAGTAGCTTCCCGTGGGTCAGTGGTTCATCCAGTATTTTCCCAGGTTCTTAATCTTCCACTGTATAGCCTATCATGTGTTTAAAAACTGTTAAACACATAAAAAATTAACCTGGTCAGTGTAAGATGCAAATCGGCAACTGCTAGGTTGTGAGTCAATCACTATACAAGTGAACCCCAAGAGGAAATTTAAAACATTTTATCACAGGCATATAATGTTTCTTGGAAAATGATCAGAGATGTGTTCAGAAAACATATCATACTGGTGTATATTGCAAAATCTTCTGGAAACATTAGATATTCAGTAATTTTTTTGTCGTGGTGCAATTCTAATTATGCTGTGACAAAATGCAATGAAACATGGTTATAGCAACAAGACTAGCAGATTTAAGCCACCTAAGCACAGTATTTTGCGAAGAATATATATTCCTGTATTTTTAACTGTTTTTAAGATCGTCTTCTTCGTAATTATTTTGTGTGAACCTAAATCTTTTGTTATAAAAACCACATCCATCTTCAGGTGAAGCTTGGTCTATGGCACTTATATTTACACACATTCTATGCCGATTAGATTTACACACTTTCATAAAAATGCCATTTAAGATGAAGAAATAACATCTCATTTGTGCCAGTGTACTCATTACCTAATTGCTGTTGCCATGTGCTGTGATTAGTGTACAGCTCATGTACATGCATTTACATTACTTTCAATTTATGCCCTAACCTATAGAATGTATCTAAAGAGTAAAATCGAACATTTTCTGCACAGATTTAGTTTGAAAAATACACGATACACATAAACAAGCGACAAATATTTTTTAAATGCATGCACATTTTTGGGAATTAATATCTTAAAATGCATGCAATATAACTACCAGGATCAATGAGCGAAACTCCTCCAGAATCTAGGAATGAATCACGATGGTAGTCTGATTTAGACTGGTCACTTCTTGAATCTGACCGAGAATCTGACTGAGACTCACTCCGAGAGTCACTTTGGAAATCTGCACCAGAATCAGTTTTACTTTGGTCAAACCGGGACTCAAGGTATTCTAGGGTCATTAAAGGTGAACAACTTGGTTCAAGGGGTCGTAAAGGTAATCCTGCAGCAAATTCTGCTTGTCGAGCTTCAAGAACAGCAACAAAATCATTAATTTCATTCACTATATCGACAATTTCATCGGAAAACTCAGTGCTTGGGCTTTTCAAGCTTGGTCTTTTGTAGTTAGCCATTATTAAAAAATGTGTAAATGGAATCCAAATGGAGAAAATGAAAATAGAGAAGATCAGGTCATTTGGAAATGATGGAGGAAATAAGCAAAGTGAATTACAAGAATATTAACTGTCATCACATATTTACATTGCATAGAAACATGGCTTTATCACAAAAAAATGTCATTCAGAACACTGAATTTCCTCAACACAAGAATGCTTATGAATGCTCCATCACTAAAACACTATAAATAGCCCAGCATCCAAAGGGCACAATCTCCAAACACAAGCTAATAAATAAGAATCTATAAGACATAGGTAAACAGCCAGCCAACCCCTGAGGTTTGATGAAGCAGCTGTAAACACATGGGAGCAAGTAGGTAAATATAGGTCTTAAGTGGATGTGTACACTCAGCATGAGGCTGAAACAAATCAAAGTATCACATCTTTCTTAATGAATTCATGAGGGTCCAGACCCTATGCCAGCAGAAAGAAAATTCCATTCAGATAAGATTTTTATCTGAACATGAGGCTCCTGAAGAGGATATGGAAGGGTGGGGTATCTTCCTCTGTGTACATATACAATATATATATTACAGGAAATGTAGTCAGCATATACTCCATGAAACTAGGTAACACTGAAGCTGGATGCAAGCCATTGGGTTGAGCTGTTTTTAGATTGGGGAGACTTTGAAACTGGATGCTCCTACTCTGAGACTAGTTTGAGATATATTGAGGCCCACTTGGGGAAAAAATGGTTCTAACTAACTACGTTGATGTATATGTACCAATATTGATGAAGATAGGGAACAGTCAGATAAAATGCCAACACTACCAAATTTTCTATGATCTTAAAGCAGACTTAATGAGAGAAATTTAAGTGAAAGAAAGAATGAAGGAAAAAATTGCATAAAAGTACACAAAAGGAGACCCTAGTGGGTTGAGATTGCTCATCTGTTTAATACTTGTTTAATAGGCATATGCAAGACCTGTCAGTCTGGAAATCTCTGTCCATTGAAAACTTTCTGTACAAATTTCTTCTAATGTTGTTAATTGCATATATTATTTTTTATTTTTTTAAAATTATTTCTAGTTTTCTCATTTTGCAATATTCATTGATATCTGCTGGTATATTAGCATCAGTGGCCCAATATTAAAAGCTTATATTTTGTCAGGCCTTTTGAACAGTTTTTGACATAAAGTTTATTAAAATGTTTACTTATTTTATCTACATAGCTATATTTGATGGCAATTCAGTGCTCGTAAAAATTTCAAAGCCCTTTATTCCATAGACCTTTCTGTCAAATCTGGGCAAATTCCATTCAGTATGTTTATAAAGGTCATTTTTTAAAGTAACAATGTCCATATCTGATGGTGGTTCAGCACGACAAATCCGGAATACCCATCATACCATAATAGAGATCTACTCCAAATATGCTGAGCCTTTTTTGTTAAGAAATCATTCAATGGTTTATCAATTAGTAATATTTGCCACATGTGACTGGTAGGAGTTTAACAGTACCTTCAACACATTTTGAGTATGGTACATTGTGCACAGGAAGTTGATGCTAAGTGTCTTTCCCAAAGACACAAAATGCCAGCCTAGGTGAGTACTGAAACCAATAACCCATGGATTATGCATCCAACACTCCATCAACTCTGCTACCATGGCTTACATGTAAATTTGAAGCTCTTTATGTAATAATTAATTCATTTTTTGAGAAGTTGTACATAGGCATCCATATATTTAGTAATGACTACCATGAGAGCTCTGAGAGATCAACATACAAATGGCTTATTAGAAACTGCAGAACAAATCTTTTTTTTTTAAATTTTGCAAAGGCGTCTGGCACAATGTCATATCAAGTTTGCACAATGGACACCAATCTGTTATATATTGTTGCCATTACTTAATACAGAAACAATTTAAACGATATGTCAGAAACAGCTGGGCAGATACTAACCATAGAGAACAGAAATTAATATTACTGGGAAACCATTTAAATCTGTACAATGCCAATCACTAAGAATATAAAACCTTTTCCACAACTTCTTCTCAGTAACTATTTTGCAAAATTTGAGCAAATTTGATGAAGACATCCTCACCTGAAGACCTTTTAGGCTGTATTAATGAAGATAATCTGCTATCCACATTGACATTTTGACTTACAAAGGTAACTCAAAGAGACTAATGATTCACTGAGTAAATTTTTTCCTCTCCAGAAATTCAAGATAAGATCATTTCTTCATTGCAACTACCAAGCGATGAAACCATCTCATATTCCTCAGTGATAACAAGATTTTTAAATTAACTGCTGTGGTGGCCAATACCGAATATCAGATTGGCACCATTTTCATTTGGACCAAGTAAACATCTAAAAAGTCTTTTCTTTTCATGAAAAGTCCATTTCAATATAATCATTTTTTCAGGGAGAGAAATGACAGCAAGTTTTTAAAGGCGGCAGTCACTGCCACACTGAATGTTTGATAGACAACATTCTCATTTAGGACCAACTAGGCATCATAAGAAGTCTACTGGAGAAACCACATATTGATACAGCCATCCATTTGCGAGGAGTAGAGAGACCTATATTTTTTTATTATATTGAGGGCATATTGGAATCATTTCCTTTAGGGCCAGATAAAAACAAGAACTCTTCTGATGAAAACACCAAGATAAAAGGACTTTCCACATAAGAAAAAGGACTTTCCACATAAGAAAAGTAGCAATAACAAGATGGCCATCATAGAGGCCATACCCGATTTCAGCTGAGCACCACATTAATTTAAAATCAACAAGACATATAAGAAGATTCTGGTGAAAACTCATGTTGATATGACTCTCCATTCTTGACTAATAACAACAACAAGACTGTCAAGATGGCTTCTGGTGAAAGTACAATGTAAATATGACCAGCCATCTACGAGAAGCAGCCCAAGATTTTCCAGATGACTACTGCGGTCATATCAGCACTATTTTCATTCGGAACCAAGCTGACATCCTAAGAAGTCTTCTGGTAAAATCTCCAAAACAATATGGCTTTTTGTTCAAGAGGTACTGTAGTGATAATACGATTTTCAAGATGGCTGCTGTGGTGGACATATTGGTCACCAGATTAGAACCATTTACATTTACAACCAACTAGACATCATATGTCTTTCAGTGAAAACTCCATCCGTTCAGAAGGATTAGCTATAACAAGATTTTCAAGACATGGTTATATTGGACACAAAGACAGCACCATTTTTATTCAAGACCAGACAAACCCCACAACAGTGAGATTCAGTTCAGGAGTAGTAAAAGTAATATATTGTTCAAAATGGCTGATGTGGTGACCATTATTAGACATCAGACTGGCACTATTTTCATTTTGGACAAACTAGACATCACAAGAGGTCTTTAGTGGAAACCTCATTTTGATATTACCATCCATTCAGTAGGAGCAGAAATATAAGATTTTCAAGATGACTAATGTGGTGGCCATATTGGATGTTCAAGCATCACCAGTTTCATTTAAGACCAACCAGACCATATGGTATAAATGTGTGTGCAGAGTTTCACTGCAATCCTTCCAGTGGTTTGGAAAGACTAAGCATCACTAAATTTGTGCTAAGAGATGGGATGGATAACAAACAACAGACTACGGTTGAAATACCATCCCATTAGCTGTTCTAGTTGATGACAATCAGACCTAAAAACAGAAAAATCTCCAAAACTGCTAAACATATTATGTGCAAATCTGACAGAAAGAACTTTGTCAACAAAGTTTTTACATTTTATGTCCATGTATAGTGTGCAGATAGTAGAGTTTTAATCATAAATTGAAAACCTAGGTCTTTTCATGTGTTTATGGTTGCTTTACACTATACTATTTCATCTGTCCTGTTTATGTAACACTTTAAAAAACAGAAAACAGTTATATAAATAAAAATTATTATGAAATAAAAGGCAAAAATTATTATGTATATATAAGTATACAGTTTAGTCCTTATTCAGTGTCTACTCTGTACTTTTTGGCTTTTTTAGCAAAACATTACCATTATGCAGCAAACCAGATTTATACTTGTCTTCGATGAATTGATGAAGAGTCTCCACTCATCTGGATCATGAATGATTTTGAGGGCTGCAATCACACCATCGATACTGTTGCAGGCTACAAGATCACCTTACACGAAGAATGGGAAAAGCACCTTCTGATGGTCACAAAACATGGAAACCCTATCATCACCAGCCAGGAGATTCCACTGCTGTAGTCTGGAGCCCAGGAGCTCTGTCTTACTCTTGGATATTTCCAATCCCTGACAAAGTCATTCAGTTCACCTTGTGTTATGAGGTTTGATCAGTGGAGGAGGATGGGAGAAAATATGGGTCATGTGAAATTGATGAATCAGGACTAGAAGTGTCATCCTCTTCCTCGTCTGACTCAAGTGAGAATGATTCTGGTGCATCTGGAACCGACAGTCCTTCTCCATGGATTACTGGGCGTATGGCTGATGGAATGTTTGGATAATGCACAGTCCACTTTTTCTTCTTTGACACACAACTTTCCCACCTGGAGGCAGCATGCAGAAGTAACAATTGCTGGTATGATCTGTTGGCTCTCTCCAAATCATTGGCACTGCAAAAGGCATAAATTTCTTTTTCTTGTTCAGCATATGTGTGGGGCCCACTTCTTGTCCTTATCTCCAATTTTGCAGCCAAAATAAAGATGATAGGCTTTCTTAACCATAGTGGTTATACTGCACTTCTGTGATGCAAACGTCACTTCACCACAAACAGCAGAAATTATCTGCATTGTTCACAAAAATAAGAGGCATCTATTCATGACTTCTAGAAATAACATGATGCAATTTATATAATGTACAGTATTTACCGTATATGTTGGGACACCATAAATTAATCTGAAAAGTAATCTTTTTGTGCACTGTATGTTCTGGAACACATCGTTATTTTCGAGTCGTAAGTTGTGGGACACCTTTTAAATCATTCAAAAATTACATGTCGGAAATTGCACTCCAGCTGAAAATTTATTTTAAAAAATATAAAACTGTGTACTTAAGATAAAACTCTTTAATCCACTGCAGCAGCATCTCATCAACACAGCCCTTCTCCTGCACACGTACAATCTATTCTTTTGGTACATTAATATTTTTTTTTAGCTTTCTCATACCGTGAAAAATTGTTAGAGGCAACACACCACCTGAAGCGGAAACAGCAAGGACAAAAGTCAGATTTTTCAAATCTGCACTAGTCTTGCTAATTCTTGCACTTCTGACGCCTATATAATCATCAGTCCAACCAGGAATGCAATCAAAGTACACTAGAGTTTCATCCATGTTAATGACCATATTGTCAGCGAAATGACGTTTCCCTTCTGGCCTTCACGAATTCATCACGTGATTTTATTTTCTCCAAATCTTCTAGATGATGCTGGGTCATCGATGTTCGCGCATGAAGCACTATATTGTGTAACTTTATAAACTTCCATTGTTTCACTTATTTTCAAAATTTTCGTTAATAGTGGTGAAAAGGAACCAAAGTTAGCTTCCATAACTCGGCCATCTTTGTATATTCAAAGCTAAAAAATAAAAATCGGCACACTTAAAAGAATCCATAGTCGGCTTCCCAGGTCAGCTTGCTTTGCAATAAAATAATATTTGTATTGATATCCTTTAAAAAAAAATTGGCTTCCAAGTCCAAAGTCGGCTTGCTTTGTAATGGAAGTTTACTTCCATATCTCGGCCAGATTTGTATATAAAAGTATATAAAAAATCGGCTCACTTCACAGAATCCATAGTCAGCTTCCGATGTCGGCTTGCTTTGCAATAAAATAACCTTTGTATTGATACCCTTTACAAAAAAAAAAATAAAAAGGTAACCAAAGTCGGCTTCTGAGATCAGCTCAAAGAAGGAGTTAACTGCTTGCTGCCAGTCGTGTTTATTCATCACCAGGGCTTCTATGTGCTTGGCATATGTGGTTACAATTAATACAAAGGAGTATTGATGTCTGCGGGTAAATAGTAAGGATAATTTTGTAACCAGAGCTGGTGAAAAGACTGTCACTTGCACTCAAGTGAATGTGTTTTCAAATGACGATTTTTATTTGCGACATACTGTCATACAGTAGATCTGGATATAATTCGATCTATATTATTTTCCACTATTCTATTTTAGTAAAGTTTGATTACATTTATTTCAGAAGCATTTTGGCTGTCACAAGACCAGTGTAATTTATACTACCGTAGTCTGCAACTGAACACAACATCATTGCAACTAATCCAATTTCTCCTTGGTTACTATGTCTATTACTGGTGTGCATCAGCAACACACATTACTTGGGTCTGGTTGAGTTATCCTCAGTGAGTTCTATTTTGCCTAAATAACACTTAACACTAAACATCAAGTCATCTTTTTACAATACACTATTCAAAGGTCAAAAGACTGGATAACCTAACAACCTTCTAAATAGAATTTCACAGCAAGTTTCCTTGCTCAAATGTCAATCAATTTTTCAAATTGCTGCTTATCCACTGTTTACTATGGCAATTGTCACAACAACAACAACAACAAAATCTTACAAGATTTTGAAATTAGCTCAAGTGGCAGCCATACTGG
Organism: Sinohyriopsis cumingii; assembly: GCA_028554795.2. Taxonomy (NCBI): domain Eukaryota; kingdom Metazoa; phylum Mollusca; class Bivalvia; order Unionida; family Unionidae; genus Sinohyriopsis; species Sinohyriopsis cumingii. The sequence goes on from CM068828.1 coordinate 59,537,235, forward strand.
ACACAGACTAGCACCATTTCATTTAGGACAAACTAAACACTTTCAATGACTTTTCGTGAAAACCATATCTTAACAACAACATCCATTCAACGTAAATTTGCGATAAAATTTTCAATCTCTTCTCTGTGGTAGACACATCTGAGGTCAAATTGGCACCATTTTCAATTAGGTATCATAATTAGACTTCTGGTTAAAACCCTTTGCCAAATGAGTTCCCACTGAGGAAGGGTCATGGTGGCCATACTGGATGCCAGATCAGCACCATTTTCATCTAGTACCAACAGGATATTTTCAGAAGTCATTTGGTGAAAACTTGATACATCCAGAATTAGTATGACATGATTAAGATGGCAGCTGTGGTAGTCATATTTTGTGTCAGATTGGCACATTATTTATTTATGGCAACTATACACTATAAAAAAATCTTCAGTGAAAACCCCATGCTGTGATTTTCTGCTCTGGAGAAGTAGCAATAAGTTTCAAGATGGCTGTGGTTGTGGCCATAATTGATGCCATATTGGAACCTTTTTCAATTAGAACCAACCACATATTATAAAAGGTATTTTAGTGAAAACCCATGCTGAAAAAAAGGATAAGTAATAATAAAAAGATTCTGAAGATGGCCACTGTGACAGACACTCTGAATGTCTTTTCACAATTATTTTTGTTTCAGACCAACAAGACATCAAAGAAGTCTTTTGGTTGGTTGTTTGGTTGTTTTGGATTTAATGCCATTTTTCCACACAAGACAGGCTAGCAATGTGACCAGTATAACTGGTGGAGGAAGAACCCACCAAAAACCTGGCAAGAACTACCGACCTATGGAAAGCTGCTGGAAAGCTTTCTCACATACCCACACTGACTGAGCCCAAGACTTCAACCCACACAAACAGGTGAGTTGGCAATGATCAATAAAAGAGGTCATTTTACACCAATCGTCCACCAAGGCCCCTCAGATTTTCTTTGCCAGCTGCCCTTACATTTGGCCATTTTGCTAAATGTCAGCCAGGTGAGCAATCTCAAACCCTTTGACCTCCTGATGAGGGTTCTCAAGGGTGAAAAAAATACCCCATTTCCAGTAAAATGGGTTCTCAAGGGCAGCTGAAAGAAAGCCCTATTTCCAGTCAAATGTGTTCTCAAGGATTGAAAGATAAGACCTTTTTCCTTCCCTCTAGATCATCAGACCTGACCTGTTTACCAATAACCTATGAAAAATCCTTGTCATGGTGAAATGGATCTGCCAGGTTTGGCAAATATAATATGCCCTTTGGCAAGGCACTTTACTACACTTGCCTTGCCACAATGTACATTTAGCCATAAAGATATTACTTTTTCCATAAACATCAAACCCCACCAAACCCTGTCCTTGTTATCAGTTTTTAAGTTTAACCGTTAACAACATGTATCAATAGAAAAACATGTTAATCCTTTTATCTTGACCCCTGCCTACAAGTCCCCCATGTGGTGCCCCATCCAGCTGCTGAGACAACACTGGTACACCTGGTAGTAAGTGTAAATTTTCCAGATAAAAGGATGGGTTTAAATATTCTCTAGTAAATCATTTAGAAGTCTACCACAAGCTACCATATCCACTCCTGTGTATTTTTCACCCTGAGTTCTGAGTAGATTAACTGAATCCAAAGTTGCTTTTGTTCTCCTTTTGAGATCCTTAGAAAATGCAGTATAGATTCAAACTGATAAGAAATTACAAGCACACTATGATGTGCCCCAAAACAATGCAGACACTCCTGGAAAAGCACTGATCACTATCTATTTCAAAGAAAATCTCTATGTTGTTTCAAACCTGTTCTAATTAAATACTGGCATCAAGCAGGTTTGCTTAATTCAAATTAGATGATTAAATTTTCTCGAAAAGTGATTTTAAAAAATCATCCAAATGACATTTAATTTTTTTTTTTACATATGATGATAAACTACATAAATTTTGTAACCTAAATCACTTATTAATAGTATTCTAATGTTTGACATTCAAAATATGATTCTAAATAAACAGGTTGGATCTGTTCTACTAACTGTAACTCTGTATTTAAAATGCACATCCAAGTCTAATTGCTAAATAAACAGGTGTAGGATGATAAGATCTGCTCTACCAATCATAATTGTCAATTGTGTGTGTGAATGTCTTTCAATTCTGCAAAATGGTTCTTATCCAATGTTCAGTATGGCCAGTATTATGTGTGTTGAGAAAAACAATATCCAATGCCTTCCATGTAATCAGTGGAGAGAGGTATGGAGGCATTCTTTCACATTCGTCAGCATCATGTGGGGCTAAATGTTACACCAAATGCTCTGTTTCTTAACAATTTTAGTTTTGCATATGCTATGTCATTGAAAAGTCTTTCTATCACAGGTTAAAGGAAATTATCAAAGATGTGTGAATTATATCATAAAAAACACTCACAAGTCAGTGTTTCAATGACCTTCCTTCAAATTACCATCTCTTCCCTCTGTACTTCTTAACAGCCATTCTCATTCCTGTGTCAAAAGTTATACTTGTTTGGGTCACATTTTAAAGTCCAATCAGTTTGATGAAGAAGACATGATGAGACATTACAGATATTTGTGTACTTGAACAAACATGCATATACATAAATTTAGAAATTGTAATTGGAATATCAAAATTACATTGCTCATATTTTATTGCTGCCCAATGTACTGCACTCCTCTGTGAATGTATAAAAAGAAAATTAGTCATTGGTTAGAACAATACTAGTCTTCATTAAAAGTTAAA